>SJYX01008113.1:115918-156097 GCA_006410675.1 Oreotragus oreotragus | reverse complement strand
AGAATTCAACCCGGGGCCAGAGATGAGGCTTGATCACTCAGAGCTTTTGTGTAATAAAGTTTTATTAAAGTATAAAGGAGATAGAGAAAGCTTCTGATATAGGCATCAGAAGGGGGCAGAAAGAGTACTGGTAAAGAATCCACCTGCAATTCGGGAGACCTGGGTTCCATCCCTGGGTTGGGAAGATCCCCTGGAGAAGGGAAAGGCCACCCACTCCAGTATTCTGGCCTAGAGAATCCCATGGATTGTATAATCCATGGGGTCGAAAAGAGTCGGATACGACTGAACAACTTTCACTATTGAGTGCAGCACTTTCACAGCATCATCTTTCAGGTTTTGAAACAGCTCATTTTATTATCTTTATAAAATTAAAGCTACAAGGTATTTGTAGAACACAATAAGTGTTAAGTGCATCTTTTTATTAAAACAGCTGAGTCAAGCCTCTCTGAAACATTTACTTACAAAAACTATGAATTTGTATACAGGAAGAGAGATACTAAAAATTTCTAAAAATTAGAAATTGTGTAAAGGCAATATTTTCTGAACATTTTGCAATTAAATTAGTAGTTTAAAATTATAAAAGAGCAGTGTTGTGTTCTGCTTTTGGGTTTTTTTTAAATGATGACTTTTTTGGAATCACATATATGAAAACAACTTGAGCCAGAAAAGAAAATAGAAACTGAAATCATAGACTATTATGAAATAAAAACAGAAAACATTATAGCCGAAACTTTTCAGAAGTCAAATAACATTCATAGATAACTTTTTGTAATCACCATAATTATAATTAAGAAAATTATTTTAAAATTAAGATAATTAATTATCAAAGTTAAAAACATGCAAAATAAATGTAAGAAAAAGGATAAAGTTAACAATCATAAATTGAAGAATTAATACAACTGAAAGAACAAACAGCTCCTTATCAACAACAACAACAAAATAACTATATAGTGTTGGGACCTAACAAACGCCATGACAGGCTTCAGGGACTAAGGTAGGCCTCACGGGTAAAGCTGAGTCATTGCCCAGTAAGGTCATCCCCGCGGNAAGTTAAATAAGCAGGGAGACAATATACAGCCTTGACGTACTCCTTTTCCTATTTGGAACCAGTCTGTTGTTCCATGTGCAGTTCTAACTGTTGCTTCCTGACCTGCATACAGGTTTCTCAAGAGGCAGGTCAGGTGGTCTGGTATTCCCATCTCTTTCAGAATTTTCCAGTTTATTGTGATCCACACAGTCAAAGGCTTTGGCATAGTCAATAAAGCAGAAATAGATGTTTTTCTGGAACTCTCTTGCTTTTTCCATGATCCAGCAGATGTTGGCAATTTGATCTCTGGTTCCTCTGCCAATTAGTAAATACCAGGAAACCCCTGCAACCAATCCGCCCTTGCCAACTCCCTGTCTTTGTTCTAAACCTATAAATACTGCTGTAATTCTAGGCTCAGGGCTCTTGTTTGACTCCACTGTGCTGGATGTGACTTGAGCCCTAGCTCAAGCTAGCAATAAACGCCTTTTTGCTTTTGCATTGCTGTGGACATCTTATTCTCTCAGTTTTGGGGACTTGGACTTTGGGCGTAACAATACGAAGATTAATATAGATATGATTTTGCAAGACTGATCAAGAGAAACTGAAAATATGAATTAATATTAGCAACAAAACTCCAGACTGAAGGGAATATACAAATATTAAGATCATTCTTGGTAGGAAATAGAATTTTGAAAATGGATGATTAAAAAATGTAGATAATGGAAATAATAGTTTTTAAAACATAATAATCAGGCACAGTTTTAGTCTTCATCATTTACATTCCATAGTTTTTTATACTCAAATTACAAATTGAGGAATATTTTTTAGAAATTATTTAATACAGATTAGAAAACTTTAATGAAAAAAAATAACAACTTTTAAATTGAATGATAATTTTTCTAGTTCTTGCTCTTAGAAAGTGACTGTTTTATTCTTTTAATGAACAGGCATTCATACTATAAAATATCTACATTGTAAGCAATATGTAGAATTTTTATTTTTTTTTACATTGCATTCAAGTGCCATGGTTTAGGTTTTAAATCCAGTCTGTTGAACTTAACAAAGTAGCAAGATTATTATAGATATATTAAAGGTCTAATCTTCAAATTCATTTTAAAAATATTATGCAAATATAGTATGGTGATGGACAGGGAGGCCTGGCGTGCTGTGATTCATGGGGTCGCAAAGAGTTGGACACGACTGAGTGACTGAACTGAACTGAACTGAGTAAAGTGCAGTAGAAAAACAAAGTGGGAAATATGACTGGTGGCTCAGACCTCAAAGAATCCGCCTGCAATGTGGGAGACCTGGGTTTGATCCCTGGGTTGGGAACCCAATCTACTATTCCTGCCTGGAAAATTCCCATGGACAGAGGAGCCTGATGGGCACCTCTGGGGTTACAAAGAGTCAGACGTGATGAAGCACAGCACGATCTTCAAATTCATTTTAAAAATGTTATCCAAATAAAGCAAAATGCACAAGTAAAACAAAGTGGGAAATATGACAACTTATATTGATTGTTGTTCTGTCGCTCAGTCGTGTCTGACTCTTTGCAAAACCGTAGACTGCAGCACGCCTGGCCTCCCTGTCCCTCACCATCTCCTGGAGCCCACCCATTTCCACTAAATCAGTCATGTCATCCAACCATCACAACCTCTGTCATCCCCTTCTCCTGCCTTCAATCTTTCCCTGCATCAGGGTCTTTTATAATGAGTCAGCTCTTTGCATCAGGTGGCCAAAGTATTGGAGGTTCAGCATCAGTTCTACCAATGAATATTCAGGATTGATTTCCTTTGGAATTGACTGGTTTGATCTTCTCACTGTCCAAGGGACTCTCAAGAGACTTCTCCAACATCACATCCCAAAAGCATCAATTCTTTGGCATTCAGCCTTTATATGGTCCAACTCTCATATTGATACATGACTACTGGAAAAACCATAGCTTTGGCAAGGCAGATCTTTTTTGGCAAAGTAACATCTGTGCTTTTTTAAATATTCCACTTTCATATGTATTTTTACGTATTCCAGTTTCATATGTATTTTTACATATTTCACTTTCACTTATATTGGTAGCTCAGTGATAAAGAATATACCTGCAAGGCAGGAGATGTAGTTGATGCAAGTTTGATCCCTGGGTTGGGAAGATTCCCTGGATCAGGGCATGACAACCCACTCCAGTATTCTTGCTTGGAAAATCCCATGGACAGAGGAGCCTGGACAGCTACAGGCCATAGGGTTGCAAAGAGTAGGACACAGCTGAAGCAACTGACCATGCACACATGTTCATAGTCCACAAAATGCATTATATGATTTTGTGTATGTGACCAAATGCATTTTCTATATCCACTATTTCCTCTATTTTAATGGATAATTTGAGCCTTTAAGTATTGGGGAAATATTCATGTATATGTAGAAAGTGAAATATTAGTTGTTTTACTCATATTAGCAGTGTTAGAGAAAAGACAATTTTGTTATGGCAAATTGAGCTTCATTTTTAGAAAGAATAAAATCTCTCTGTAAAAGAACATGCAGAATTAATGGAGATCAATTTAACAATGGGGAAAAAAAAAGTATTACCAAGGATCCTCTCTGAATTTTGTATTTTTATCTCTTACTGTGAAAAAGGCAAGTAAGATGGGAGAAAAGTGCAGATGATGTTGGCTCTTTTGCATTTCACAAGATGCCTCTCTATTTGCCTGTGAAGAGTAAAAGTTTAGTCCCTCAGTCCTATCAAACACTTTGCATTCCATGGACTGTAGCCCACCAGGCTCTGCTGTCCATGGAGTTCTTCAGGAAAGAATACTGGAGTGGGCAGCCATTCCCAACTCAGGGTTTGAACCAGGGTTTCCTGCAGACAGATTCTTTACCATCTGAGCCACCAGGGAAGCCCAACTGATTAGTATCTATGCTTTAATTTGTGAAGAGAGACAATATATTTAATGGGAAAAGGATAATGAACTGAGTGTAAAAAGATTTGAAGCATAAGTCTGGCTATGTAACTATCTAGCTTTGTACTATAAATTATTTATCTAATCCATCAGTTCCCTCTGCCAGAAGCTAGAGGATTAGTGTAAAATTACTTTTAGGATCCCTGTTAACACAGTCTTTAAAGTACAGTTACTTTGGCAAGTGATGATAACAATTTTTCCCATTTTTCTTTTAATCATTATTTCATTTTGTTTTTGATTATCTGATATGTTTGCAACTTATTTTGATGTATTTAAATTTAATATAAAATTTAGTTTAATAAAAAATAATAGAATGAAAATAAGAACTAAAGAGCCTCTTTATGAGGGTGAAAGAGGAAAGTGAAAAAACTGGCTTAAAATTCAACATTAAAAAAATACTAATATCACAGCATCTGGTCCCATCACTTCATGGCAAATAAAATGGGGTAAAAGTGGAAGCAGTGACAGATTTTCTTTTCTTGGGCTCCAAAATCACTGTAGATGGTGACTGCAGCCAAGAAATTAAAAGACACTTGCTCCTTGGAAGGAAAGTGATGACAAACCTATACAGCATATTCAAAAGCAGAAACATCACTTTGCTGACAAAGGCCTATATATTCAAAGGCATGGTTCTTCCCGTAGTCATGTATGGATATGAAAGTTGGACTATGAGAAGGCTGAACCTTAAAGACACTTTCGAACTGTGGTGCTGGGGAAGACTCCTGAGAGTCCCTTGGACTACAAGGAGATCAAACCAGTCAATCCTAAAGGAAATCAATTTTAAATATTATTTGGGAGGACTGATACCAAAATTGAAGGCCCAACTCATTGGAAAAGACCCTGATTCTGGGAAAGACTGAAACAAAAGGAGAAAGGGGGTGGCAGAGGATGGAATATTCACTGACTCAATGGACATGAATTTGAGCAAACTGCAGGAGACAGTGAAAGACAGAGGATCCTGGTGTGCTGAAGTCCATGGGGTCCCAGAGAGTCAGACACACTTAGGACTGAATGACAACAAAAAAATATATAATATATACAACAGTTAGAACTGGACATGGAACAACAGACTGATTCCAAATAGGAAAAAGAGTATGTCAAGGCTGTATATTGTCACTCTGCTTATTTAACTTATATGCAGAGTACACCATGAAAAATGCTGGGCTGGAGGAAGTACAAGCTGGAATGAAGATTGCCAGGAGAAATATCAATAACCTCAGATATGCAGATGACACCACCCTTATGGCAGAAAGTAAAGAAAAACTAAAGAGCTTCTTGATGAAAGTGAAAGAAGAGAGTGAAAATGTTGGCTTAAAGCTCAACATACAGAAAACTAAGATCATGGCATCCAGTCCCATCACTTCAAGGCAAATAAAGGGGGAAATAGTGGAAACAGTGGCTGACTTTATTTTTCTGAGCTCCAAAATCACTGCAGATCGTGATTGCAGCCATGAAATTAAAAGACACTTGCTCCTTGGAAGGAAAGTTATGACCAAAGTAGACAGCATATTAAAAAGCAGAGACATTACTTTGCTAACAAAGGTCCATCTAGTTAAGGCTATGGTTTTTCCAGTAGTCATGTATGAATGTGAGAGTTGGACTATAAAGAAAGCTGAGCACCAAAGAATCGATGCTTTTGACCTGTGGTGTTGGAGAAGACTCTTGAGAATCCCTTGGACTGAAAGAAGATACAACCGGTCCATCCTAAAGGAGATCAGTCCTGGGTGTTCATTGGTAGGACTGATGTTGAAGCTGAAACTCCAATATTTTGGCCACCTGATGCAGAGAACTGACTCATTTGAAAAGATCCTGATGCTGGGAAAGATTGAGGGAAAGAGGAGAAGGGGATGACAGAGGATGAGATGGTTGGGTGGCATCACTGACTCAAAGGATATGGGTTTGGGTGGACTCCGGGAGTTGGTGAGGGATAGGGAGGCCTGGCGTACTGCGGTTCATGGGGTCGCAAAGAGGTGGACATGACTGAGCGACTGAACTGAACTGAATTTAATGTAAAATTTACAGAAAAGCTGCAAGAATAATACAAGAAACAGGTAGATATCTTTTGCCCAGATCTTGGACATGGAGTACTTCCTCACGGCTTCCACCCCTGACCTTGGATGTGGTGTAGATACTCAGCCGCTCCTGTGCCATTGCAGATGGTGATTGCAGCCATGAAATTAAAAGATGCTTACTCCTTGGTAGGAAAGTTATGACCAACCTAGATAACATATTGAAAAGCAGAGCCATTACTTTGCCAACAAAAGTCCATCTAGTCAAGGCTATGGTTTTTCCAGTGGTTATGTATGGATTTGAGAGTTGGACTGTGAAGAAAGCTGAGCATTGAAGAATTGATGCTTCTGGAATGTGGTGTGGGAGAAGACACTTGAAAGTCCCTTGGACTGCAAGGAGATCCAACCAGTCCATTCTGAAGGAGATCAGTCCTGGGTGTTCTTTGGAAGGAATGATGCTAAAGCTGAAACTCCTGTACTTTGGCCACCTCATGCGAAGAGTTGACTCATTGCAAAAGACCCTGATGCTGGAGGGATTGGGGGCAGGAGGAGAAAGGGATGACAGAGCAAGAGATTGTTGGATGGCATCACCAACTCAATGGACATGGGTTTGGGTAGACTTCGGCAGATGGTGATGGACAGGGAGGCCTGGCTTGCTGTGGTTCATGGGGTCACAAAGAGTCGGACATGACTGAGTGACTGAACTGAACTGCCCATATCTACCTCTATTTATGGATTTTACAGGAGGCTCAGTGGATAAAGAATTTGCCTGCAATGGAGGAGATCCCTGGGTCAGGAAGATCCCCTGGAGGAGGGATGGCAACCCACTCCAGTATTCTTGCCTGAAAAATCTCATGGGCAGACGAGCCTCTCAGGCTACAGCTCATTGGGTCACAGAATCAGACATGACTGAAGCGGCTGAACAAGCAGGCATGTTCGGTTCAGTTCAGTCACTCAGCATGTACCTATATTTATATCATGTGTTATTTACTCTAATATCTCTCTATCTCTGTCTTTCTGTTTCTCTCTCTCTCACTCTTGCATTCTTCTTGCTGTGTTTTTCCTTCTTGTGTATGAATTTGACTGTATGTGTGTGTACAAATTTTTTCCTGAGACACTTGAGCATAATTTAGTGACTTTTCCTTTTATGGAACAAGGGTATTCTGTTATATATCTAAAATACAGTGATTAAAATTAGGAAATGTAACCTTGTATAACACTAATATCTAATATACTGTCCATATTTGAGTTTCCTAAATTATCACTTTATAGCTATTTTTTTCCCCAGTCAGATCCAAGACCAGTTCTAATAGAGGGGCATTGCAGTCTCCAACCATCAGAGTAGATTATTCTATTTCTCTCTGCAATTATTTTCTTTTTTGCATTATTTGATTTGACACTCTGTTGTTAGGTACATAAATGTGAAAGATTACTTATAGGCTTTTTTGGGAGAACTTACTCTTTCTTAATGCTCATACATATATCTAATAATGATTCATACTTAAAAGACTGTTTTGTCTGAAATTACTATAGTCGTTCATGCTTTCTTTTGATTTATGTTAGAGAATATTTTAAATTCACACTTAATGTATATGTATCCTTATAAATAAAGTGGGTTTCTTGTAGACAACTTAGAGTTGGCACTTGTGTTTTTATGCACTCTGAATCTCTGTCTTTTAAATGATATATTTAGACCACAGACATTCAGTGTGATTACTGATATTGTTGAATTAATATCTACCATATTTGTAACTGTTTTCTTTTTGTTGCCATTGATTATTGTTCCTGTTTTTAAGTTCCACAATTTCTCTGACTTTTGTGGTTTTATTGGAGCATGTTATGATTCTATTTTTTCTTCTTTCTCAGCATACAATTTGTGTTCCTTTTTTTATTTCAGTTTTTACTTTTTTATTGGTTGCTCTAGAGTTTGCAATATACATTACAAATATAATGGATCCCTGAACAAAGTGGAAATGAGAAGTGCTGATCTCCTCCTGTCCCCTCAAGGTTTAAAATCAGCAGTTGTTCCTCCATATCCATGGATCCACAACTATAGATTCAACTAGCTGTGGATTGTGGAGTACTGTGATATGTATTCACTGAAAAAAAATGTAGGTATATATGGATCCACATAGTTCAAACCCATGTTATTCAAAGGTCAACTGTAATTCAAGTCATCTTTCAAATACCACTACAACACTATAAATGTAGTGTTCTTGTAACAACAAAATGAACCTAATTCCTCCCTATTGTTCCTTTTATCATGCTATTCATTTCACTTATATTAAGCATTCAGAATCATATATATGTGTACAGTTCAGTTCAGTTCAGTCGCTCAGTCATGTCCAACTCTTTGTGACCCCATGAATTGGAGCACGCCAAGCCTCCCTGTCCATCACCAATCCCCGGAGTTCACTCAGACTCACGTCCATCGAGTCAGTGATGCCATCCAGCCATCTCATCCTCTGTTATCCCCTTCTCCTCCTGCCCCCAGTCCCTCCCAGCATCAGAGCATTCTCCAATGAGTCAACTCTTTGCATGAGTTGGCCAAAGTACTGGAGTTTCAGCTTTAGCATCATTCCTTCCAAAGAAATCCCAGGGCTGATCTTCAGAATGGTCTAGTTGGATCTCCTTGCAGTCCAAAGGACTCTCAAGAGTCTTCTCCAACACCACAGTTCAAAAGCATCAATTCTACGGCACTCAGCCTTCTTCACAGTCCAACTCTCACATCCATACATGACTACTGGAAAAACCATAGCCTTGACTAGATGGACCTCAGTTGGCAAAGTAATGTCTCTGATTTTGAATATGCTATCTAGGTTGGTCATAACTTTTCTTCCAAGGAGTAAGCATCTTTTAATTTCGTGGCTGCATATATATGAAATATCCATATGTTTACTTGTGCTAATACTTTCTTTCTATTATTATTTTGAACTGTTATCTGTTAAGTAAAGAATGAGAAAAATCTTGACTAGATGGACCTCAGTTGGCAAAGTAATGTCTCTGATTTTGAATATGCTATCTAGGTTGGTCATAACTTTTCTTCCAAGGAGTAAGCATCTTTTAATTTCGTGGCTGCATATATATGAAATATCCATATGTTTACTTGTGCTAATACTTTCTTTCTATTATTATTTTGAACTGTTATCTGTTAAGTAAAGAATGAGAAAAATATATATATATATATTTACATTTTTCCTTCACTTATTTCTTTCTAATGTTCTTTTCTGTGGGTATTTGCTTAGACCTGCGTTTTTGACCTATGTTATTTTCTTCAGGTCTAAAGGATTTTTTTTTTTTTAACATTTATTGAAAAGCTGGTCTATTTGCAACTAATATCCTAAATTTTTTTTTGAGAAAGTATTTCTTCTTTACTTTTGAAGCACAGAAATTCTGGTTGGTGGTTTTCCTGTCTTGGCACTTTAAATATTACAGTCTACTCTTCTCTTGATTAAACGGTTTTTAAGAAGTCAAATATGAGTCTTGCTTCTGATATATAGGTGATGAGTTTTTTTTCCTATGACTTCTTTCAGAATTCTTTCTCTCTGATATTATGTATTTTGAAAATGATAGGCTGAGGTATAGCTTTTTTGTTTGTTTGTTTGCTTTGGTATTTATCATGAATTGGATGTTACTTTTCTCCTAGGTCAGTTAGGCTCTGATAATACCCAGTATAATTAACTCAGATTTTTCCATACTAAACCTCCAGCTATTCATCAGTTAATATTCAGGTTTTCCTACCCAGACATTGGTTCCTACAGAAGTTTCCACTCATACCTCTCTGATTCAGTAACTGTGACTCCCAGTATTCACCTGTCTTTCCAGTCTTGGTGGCAGCAGTTTGCCCTCTTAAGGATGCAAGAAGAGTCATACTCCTAGAAGCTTTATCTCTTTTTACTTATTTTTAATTGTTGGATATTGTGGATATTTTAATGGTTTGCCTTGGTAACAAACAGAGATAATTCTGTCGTTTTTGAGATTGCATCCAAGTACTGCATTTCAAAATCTTTTGTTGACCATGATGGCTACTCATTTCTTCTAAAGAAATCCTGCCCACAGTAGTAAATATAATGGTCATCTGAGTTAAATTAACCCATTTAGGTATATTTTGCTGATCCCTAGAATGTCAACATTCACTCTTGCCATCTCCTGTATGACCACTTCCAATTTGCCTTGATTCTCAGAGGGTAAAGCATCTGCCTACAATGCTGGAGACTTGGATTCAATCCCTGGGTCGGGAAGATCCCCTAGAGAAGGAAATGGCAATCCACTCCATTACTTTTGCCTGAAAAATCCCATGGGCTGAGAAGCCTGGTGGTCTACAGTCAATGGAGTCACAAAGAGTTGGACACGACTAAGTGACTTCGCTTCACTTCTTCATGGATCTAACATTCCAGATTCCTATGCAGTATTGCTCTTTACAGAATTGGACCTTACTTCTATCACCAGTCACATACACAGCTGGGTATTGTTTTACTTTGGCTCCATCCCTTCATTCTTTCTGGAGTTATTTCTCCACTGATCTCCAGTGGCATTTTGGGCACCTACCGACCTGGGGACTTCCTCTTTCAGTATCCTATCATTTTGCCTTTTCATACTGTTCATGGGGTTTTAAAGGCAAGAATACTGAAGTGTTTTGCCATTCCCTTCTCCAGTGGACCACATTCTGTCAGACCTCTCCACCATGACCNCCCAAATCACTGCAGATGGTGACTGCAACCATGAAATTAAAAGACGCTTGCTGCTTGGAAGAAAAGTTTTGACCAACCTAGATAGCATATTCAAAAGCAGAGACATTACTTTGCCGACTAAGGTCTGTCTAGTCAAGGCTATGGTTTTTCTAGTAGTCATGTATAGATGTGAGAGTTGAACTGCAAAGAAGGCTGAGCGCCGAAGAATTGATGCTTTTGAACTGTGGTGTTGGAGAAGACTCTTGAGAGTCCCTTGGACTGCAAGGAGATCCAACCAGCCCATCCTAAAAGAAATCTGAATATTCATTTGAAGGACTTCTGCTGAAGCTGAAACTCCAATACTTTGGCCCCTGATTCGAAGAGCTGACTCATTTGAAAAGACCCTGATGCTGGGAAAGATTGAAGGTGGGAGGAATAGGGGATGATGAGATGGTTGGATGACATCACTGACTCAATGGACATGAGTTTGAGTAAAGTCCGGGAATTGGTGATGGACAGGGAGGCCTGGTGTGCTGCAGTCCATGGGGTCTCAAAGAATTGGACACGACTGAGGAACTGAACTGAATTACCTGGGAAGCTGCTCGTCATTTGTCAGGACTTACACTTAGGGTTATCATGTGCCTCCAAATAGCTCTCAATTAACTTAAATAGTACTCTGTACTGAACTGCAGTGATTTCTATGCATTGGAACTCAGGCTCCTTGAGGACAGACACAGCTTAGTCCTCTCTCTGTCCCCAGTGCCTGCCTACCAGGCACTCAGTGAATAGTTCATTGAATAAGTACAGGAATATATATTCAAGGTGGGCTTTCCAGGTGGCTCAGTGGTAAAGGATCTGCCTGCCAAGCAGAAGGTATGGGTTCGATCCCTGGGTTGGGAAGATCCCCTGGAGACGGAAATGGCCACCCACTCTAGTATTCTTGACTGGAGAATCCCATGGACAGAGGAGCCTGGTGGGCTATAGTATGTAGGGTCACAAAGAGTTGGACACGGCTTAGTGACTAAACAATGATAAGAACAACTTTCAGTTGCAGGTAAGAGAAATTTAGCTCAAACTAGCTTGAGGGAAAAAAAAAAGATTGGCTCAAGTATCTGGGCAGTCTAGGTACACAGCTTGCTTCAGGTAGGGCTGGATCTAGGGACTTAAAACCGCTGTTTTCAAAAGCTATGCTTCTATCCAGTGCTGGTTAGCAAAGATTGACACTAGTTCTGTGACTTGATCCTTCTTGCCTTCTGGGGGACGTGTTGTCCAAGCAGGGACTGGGGAAAAGGCAGCAGGGTTAAGAGAAAATGGGGTGCTGCTGGTGGTCCCGGTGGGGGCAAGGTGTTCCCCTCAGACATCCCCAGATCCAGGGCATCGTGGTATAGAGCCCACCTCAGCCCTTGATTTTTGGTTTTGGCTTTGTGGAGGTCATCCCTGGGGAGGTTTCTTGTGGCTCCACCTCTTCTGGGGTTGGATGCACTTACGGTACCTCAGGCCTCGGGTGGCCCGGGCCCCTCCCTCCCTCCTCTGTGAAAGCCAAGGCAGCCTGTGCTTTCTCCTGCCAGGGCCGCTTGGAATTCCCACATTTGGCTGGGACGGGGCTCAGTGAGGATGGAGGAAGCGGAGGAGGGATGACTCACCGGGAGGGGTGGCACGTGCTGACTCCAGGGCCATCCTGCCTGGGGGTGAGAATTCCCCTTTGTAGAAAAGGTGGGCAGGGCGGTATGAATGCAGACTGAGGCCTGCGCATGGCCAGCCACTGCCTGCCAGCATTTCCTTTTGGTCTGTGGTGGCCCTTGTAGGCATGATGTGGCGCCTGCCAAGGATGCCTTTATGAATGGACCTCAAAGGCTGCTGACTCAGCAGGCGGAAAGGCTTTGAGGCCGCCAGGTTTGGACCGGAACTGTCTCGGAAGGAAGTGGCTGATCAGGGCTTCCCCACTGTGGACAGCTGGGAGGTGGTGGTGGGGGGGGCACAGGATGCACCCGGCTTAGCTAAGGGACTCCCTCAGCTCAGCTGCTGGGTGTGGGGGAGGGGGAAGAGGCGGGAGGTGCTTGGCTGGGATTGGGAGGGTTGCGACTGGGTGCATGCGACTGAAACTGATGCTCATAACTTGACTATTNAAAGATTGAAGGCAGGAGGAGAAGGGGAGGACAGAGGATGAGATGGTTGGATGGCATCACCGACTCGATGCGACAGGGAAGCCTGGTGTGCTGTAGTCCATGGAGTCACAAAGAGTCAGACATGACTGAGACTGAACTGATTGACCAGCCCCCTACCCCCTGGGAATCCTCACCTTCCCTCAGGAGGGAAGGACAGCTCGGCCCTTGGGGAACTTGATTAGATCGGGAGGCCGCCCTACATTCATGGAGGTGGCAGCCAGTCCAAGCAACCCTGGCAAGTAAACCCAGCAGCAGCAGCAGCAGGAATTAGCTTGATGAATGGAGGAAATAGTCATCAGAAAAGGCTTGAGAGCCAGGCAGAGTGGTGTGCGTTTATTCCGGTGGTAAATGGGGAACCCTGTGAGGACCTTGTAGAGGAAAGATGTGAGCAGATTCCTGCATCAGATCCTAAGAGGAGACACGCAGAGTGTGGGGTGGGCAGGGGCGGAGTGGAGAGTCACGGGAGGATCACAGGAGTGCTGGCTGCCGAGGTCAGGATGGGAGATGGTAGGCGTGGGCAGCAGTGGGAAGAGTGAGGGAGACCCAGGAAGGACAGGCCTTGGTTCTGTCTTGGGGTAAAGGAGAGCTCCTTAATCCTTAGTCTCTGCGATTCCTTCAGCAGACGGGCAGGCATGGCCAGCCACTGCCTGCCAGCATTTCCTTTTGGTCTGTGGTGGCCCTTGTAGGCATGATGTGGCGCCTGCCAAGGATGCCTTTATGAATGGACCTCAAAGGCTGCTGACTCAGCAGGCGGAAAGGCTTTGAGGCCGCCAGGTTTGGACCGGAACTGTCTCGGAAGGAAGTGGCTGATCAGGGCTTCCCCACTGTGGACAGCTGGGAGGTGGTGGTGGGGGGGGGGCACAGGATGCACCCGGCTTAGCTAAGGGACTCCCTCAGCTCAGCTGCTGGGTGTGGGGGAGGGGGAAGAGGCGGGAGGTGCTTGGCTGGGATTGGGAGGGTTGCGACTGGGTGCATGCGACTGAAACTGATGCTCATAACTTGACTATTGATGCCATTCGCTCCCTGGAAGGGCAGAAAGGTGTGGCAGGAGGTGGAGAATGCAAACCCCTCTCAACTTTGTGCAAAATATGAAGTCCTCTCACTTATCTGGGCTTTATTTATTTATTTATTTTCCTCTTGCAAAATGGGACCAAGTCAGGCAGCCTGGCTCCCTGGGTGGTCTGAGGAATGAGAAGCCTTTTCTGTTTGTGTCAAATTGCACTGAATAGCATAAATCGACCCTGTTGACACATGGCTCGGGCAGGATGCGACAATCAGGCAGCAGCTGTGAGGCCTGGGGAGAAGGCAGACAGCAGTGGGGGCGGGGCGGGGGGAGGAACCCAGGGACTGGGAGCGGGGCTGGACCCGGGAGGTCGCAGAAATACCCCACTCAATCCTGATTCCAGGCTGTGGGCGGGCGTCAGTCTCATAACAGGCCACTTCCGCTTCTCACTGGTCCTGGCACTCAGTACATGCATGTTAAACTAGCCCATGTCCTTTCCCTTGAGCCCCACACTCACTCACCGGGTCGCCTTCAGAAGTCTCGCCAGGAAGTTCCTGCACAAACACCTTTCACTGCGTACAGCCTACACTAGACCCTTCCCTGCTCTCTGTCCCCATGAATGCTGCACCTGCGCCCTAGGCTCAGACCACGGCCACCCCGACTGCTCCCTCCCTCGCTGCCCTGTCCTCCATGCTGTCTCTTTCCCCCAGACCTGCTTTGTCTCTTCTGTCCAGCTCTTCTCATTTATCCTGTAGATGCTGTCAGTGTAATCTTTATGAAACACAGCTCTGACCATACCCATTCTTTTATTCCAGAACCTTCAGTGGCTCCCAACTGCCTTCAGGATAAGCTTCTGACCTCTTGTCATGTTGTTCAGTCACTAAGTTGTGTCCAGCTCTTTGTGACCCCATGGACTATAGCATGCCAGGCTTTCTTGTCTTTCACTATCTTCTGGAGTTTGCTCAAACTCATGTCCATTGAGTCAGTGATACCATCCAACTATCTCATCCTCTGTCGCCTCCTTCTCCTCCTGCCTTCAATCTTTCCCAGTGTCAGGGTATTTTCGAATGAGTCAGCTGTTCACATCAGGCGGCCAAAGTATTGGAATTTGAGCATCAGTCCTTCCAGTGAATATTCAGGACTAACAGACTGGTTCCAAATAGGAAAAGGAGTACGTCAAGGCTGTATATTGTCACCCTGCTAATTTAACTTATATGCAGAGTACATCATGAGAAACGCTGGAATGGAAGAAACACAAGCTGGAATCAAGATTGCCGGGAGAAATGTCAATAACCTCAGATATGCAGNATTGAAAAAGCAAGAGAATTACAGAAAAACATCTATTTCTGCTTTATTGACTATGCCAAACTCTTTGACTGTGTGGATCACAATAAACTGGAAAATTCTGAAAGAGATGGGAATACCAGACCACCTAACCTGCCTCTTGAGAAATCTGTATGCAGGTCAGGAAGCAACAGTTAGAACTGGACATGGAACAACAGACTGGTTCCAAAGAGGAAAAGGAGTATGTCAAGGCTGTATATTGTCACCCTGCTTATTTAACTTATATGCAGAGTACATCATGAGAAACACTCGGCTGGGAGAAGCACAAGCTGGACTCAAGCCTGCTGAGAGAAAAACAATAACCTCAGATATGCAGATGACACCACCCTTATGGCAGAAAGTGAAGAGGAACTAAAAGGCCTCTTGATGAAAGTGAAAGTGGAGCATGAAAAAGTTGGCTTAAAGCTCAACATTCAGAAAACTAAGATCATGGCATCTGATCCCATCACGTCATGGCAAATAGATGGGGAAACAGTGGAAAGAGTGGCTGATTTTATTTTGGGGGGCTACAAAATCACTGCAGATGATGATTGCAGCCATAAAATTAAAAGACGCTTCCTCCTTGGAAGGAAAGTTATGACCAACCTAGATAGCATATTCAAAAGCAGAGATATTATTTTAACAAAGGTCCTTCTAGTCAAGGCTATGGTTTTTTCAGCGGTCATGTATGAATGTGAGAGTTGCATTGCGAAGAAAGCTGAGCGCTGAAGAATTGATGTTTTTGAACTGTGGTGCTGAAGAAGACTCTTTAGAGTCCCTTGGACTGCAAGGAGATCCAATCAGTCCATACTAAAGGAGATCAGTCCTGGGTGTTCTTTGGAAGGATGGATGCTGAGACTAAAACTCTAATGCTTTGCCCACCTCGTGCGAAGAGGTGACTCCTTCAAAAACACCCTGATGCTGGGAGGGATTGGAAGCAGGAAGAGAAGGGGACGACAGAGGATGAGATGGTTGGATGGCATCACCGACTCGATGTGCATGAGTTTGGGATAACTCCCAGGGTTGGTGATGGCCAAGGAGTCCTGGCGTGCTGCGATTTATGAGGTCGCAGAGTTGGACACGACTGAGCGACTGAACTGAACTGTGGATATTTGCGTCCCCTTAATATGTGTTTGGAAACAGTGTCAGTCTTTATTTTGGTGGGCTCCAAAATCACTGCAGATGGTGAGTACAGCCATGAAATTAAAAGACACTTCCTCCTTGGAAGAAAGTGATGACCAACCTAGATAGCATATTCAAAAGCAGAGACATTACTTTGCAGACTAAGGTCTGTATAGTCAAGGCTATGGTTTTTCCTGTGGTCATGTATGGATGTGAGAGTTGGACTGTGAAGAAGGCTGAGGACCAAAGAATTGATGCTTTTGAACTGTGGTGCTGGAGAAGACTCTTGAGAGTCCCTTGGACTGCAAGGAGATCCAACCAGTTCATTCTTTTCAAAAGCAGAGACATTACTTTGCAGACTAAGGTCTGTATAGTCAAGGCTATGGTTTTTCCTGTGGTCATGTATGGATGTGAGAGTTGGACTGTGAAGAAGGCTGAGGACCAAAGAATTGATGCTTTTGAACTGTGGTGCTGGAGAAGACTCTTGAGAGTCCCTTGGACTGCAAGGAGATCCAACCAGTTCATTCTGAAGATCAGCCCTGGGATTTCTTTGGAAGGAATGATGTTAAAGCTGAAACTCTAGTACTTTGGCCACCTCATGTGAAAAGTTGACTCACTGGAAAAGACTCTGATGTTGGGAGGGATTGAGGGCAGGAGGAGAAGGGAACAACCGAGGATGAGATGGCTGGATGGCATCAGTGACTCGATGGATGTGAGTCTGAATGAACCCCGGGAGTTGGTGATGGACAGGGAGGCCTGGCGTGCTGTGATTCATGGGGTTGCAAAGAGTTGGACACGACTGAGCGACTGAACTGAACTGAATATATGTTTTAACTCACAGGCAGTTCCTGTATCAGATACATCTTTTTAAAAATCTTAAATTATCTTAAGGCAAATACAAAATATAAAAAGCTAGACTAGCTATTTTCATAAAGGATAACTCTATGGTATGTAAATTCATTGTCATGAACGTGCAATAAATTTTCTTTTGTCTAGCTACATAGAGGTTCTGTGTCTCTCATACATATATGACCTGTAGAGTCTCCATCCAACTCACAATTCAATAACTCTTGTGTCCCACAGGTCCACAGAATCTGGCTGGTATAAACACAGCTTAATAGTTTTCCAAAGATTTAATGTAACATTATTACATTTGGGAAATTTCTTTTTTGTGTAACTTTCTTCTTTTTCATAATCTGTCGTTTGAATTCTTACTGCCACAGTGGACTCACATGCTAGTTCTCTCTCTGTTCATGGGATTTGTATCTTCTTCTTGGACTGAACATGCTCACACCTCATTCTGATTGGACTTCCACGCAAAAGCCAGTGCAAGCCTATATCTCATCTTGCGTGTGTTGATCTGAAACAATAGACTGCCAGATATTTCCCCAGCAAAGATGGGTTTATTTAGGATAAAAAGAGAATTGCAATTTGGGGTAAGCAACAATGCCAAGCCACTTCAAAGTCCTTGTATGGCAGGGGAAGAAGAATATTTCTATAGAAGGGGAAAGTAGCTTGGGAGGGTCATGATAAACAGAGAGTCCATGGCTTTTCATTAGCTGAGTCCTTGCCAGGAAAAAAGAGGTGACTTTCTTGTTCCTGATGAACTCTATTATCATTGCAGGGCATGAAAACTTTCCTTCCTGGTCTACTGATTCTGTTTAATTGAGGTTTCTGTGTATTAATTTTTTACACACTTTCCTGTTAGAAGAGATCACAACTTTGTGCTGACAGTTATACAATGTCTGAAAATTGGTTCTCATATAATTTATCTGGTTTTCTAGTTTCTATAAAAATCAGTCCTTACTGGTTGCCGTATCATGGCAAGGAGAATAATTAAACTATTTCACTGATCTGATAGCTATTTCTAACCTTTATTATTGGAAATTGACTAATACACAATGTACTTTAAAGTATACTACAATACAGCTAAAATTCTATTTTGTGATGAAATATTTATAACGACATCAAAATCACAGTAAATCTTTTAATATAGATCAAAATATTACTTGCAAAAGAACCAGTAAACAACTGCAAAACAAGTCAATTTGAAAGCCTGTTCTAGTAATACTTGTCTCAAGGCTTTATTGATATTAGTTCTCAGAGATCAATCTCTTCTAAGACAGTTNATCACAGTAAATCTTTTAATATAGATCAAAATATTACTTGCAAAAGAACCAGTAAACAACTGCAAAACAAGTCAATTTGAAAGCCTGTTCTAGTAATACTTGTCTCAAGGCTTTATTGATATTAGTTCTCAGAGATCAATCTCTTCTAAGACAGTTCATTCTTCTTTGATTGATTTTTAAAATCCCCTCTATGTAGGGGGAGATAAAGGATATTTCCAGAGAAAATTGTTGGAGTTTATATTAATGTAGCCACCTCCCAGATCATACAGTCTCTTCATTTTGCCAGAGAAATCTCTTGTTATGGTTAAATTATTAGTGCCAAGACCAATTTAAAAAGCTATTTCCAAAATGAATGTATTGGTATGCAATTATCTTCTAAGTTAGATCATTCCAATATTTTAAACCACATGGATGAGATCACTAAAAAGTAGAGAAAAATGTCAGGCTTGAAACAGGATTTATATTTGTCTTTCCACATTCCTTAAATCTTGATTTTCAATGTCAGCTCTCAACTAATGTACACACAGGCAGGACGAAAATGTCAATCACTTCCGTTTGTTCATTTTTAAATCTCTATACAAGCAGGGATACAGGATATCCAATTTTGATAATATAAGACATTACATTAAGGTTAAAATAAGAATATACAAGTTGAATCTACAAGATGTAATTTTAGGATTATTTGGAAATATGGTTTTATTATTTTTTTTATGAAGCAATTCCATGGATGGAGGAGCCTGGTGGGCTGCAGTCCATGGGGTCACGAAGAGTAGGACACGACTGAGCGACTTCACTTTCACTTTTCACTTTCACGCATTGGAGAAGGAAATGGCAACCCACTACAGCGTTCTTGCCTACAGAATCCCAGGGACTGGGGAGCCTGGTGGGCTGCCGTCTGTCGCACAGAGTCAGACACGACTGAAGCAACTCAGCAGCAGCAGCAGCAGCAGCAGAGAATTAGAAAATAGCAGTATGGAGGAGAGAAAAAATAATTTCTTCCCCTACCTTTCTGAGTTCTTGGTTGTGATAATCTAATAAAAGATAAGTTAACAAGGAAAAAAACAAACAGAAGTTTATTAACATGTATACTTTATCTATACATGGAAGATACCCAAGAAAAATAAACAGCTCTCCCAGGTGGCCTAAGCCACCACCTTGAATACCATCTTTGAAAGTGAAAGTGAAAGTGAAGTCACTCATTCATGTCTGACTCTTTGCAACCCGTGGACTGTAGCCCACCAAGCTCCTCTGTCTATGGGATTCTCCAGGCAAGAATACTAGAGTGGGTTGCCATTTCCTTCTCCAGGGGATCTTCCCGACCCAGAGATCAAACCCAGGTCTCCCACATTGCAGGCAGATGCTTTAACCTCTGCACCACCAGGGAACCCCAATACCATCTTTAATTAGAGACAAAAGAAAGTTGTATGTGGGGGAGCGGGGGAGTGCAGTTATGGGGCAGATAAAACAAGGAAGATAGGATAAGGTCTGTTATGCAAAATTAACTCTATACTTTCTTCATTATGATAAGAGTTCCTGGTGATATACAGCATTCTTCTCTTTCTGATACAGAAAGAGTGACAACATGACAAATGAAGTTTTCCTTTATAAATGTAAAGCACAAGACAGGTAACTTCTACTCTGTTTTCTGAGCATCTCCTGAGTCTACTGTTTTTCAAGATAATCCAGTTAAAATAATTCTTATGCCAAAGAGACATATTTTAGAACTGAATACTCTTCTACCTTTCAAATAAAACACAAAGCAAAAAGGACTTCATCTATAAATGCCCTATATCTCATATTATATTAATATTGTTAAGAAAAAAGATGAAAAAAAAAAGAAAAAGACAAAAATTAATTGAGAATGTTATTGATGGCATAGTACTGAGTATTTTAATGGATGATCCCTTTGTCTTTCTAGCTATGCTTATTATAGATGATAAGCAGTAAGACCTTCTCAAAAGGTTTATTCTCATCTTATTATTGCTTTCTCTTTTTCAGCCAGGAATTATTTTTCCTCTGTTATATTCTTCATTCAGAGGAATTGGAAATCTCTACAACAGCACATATGCAAAGCAATATAAGCACAGTAAAGACTCCTTGAAATATTCCTTCTATGGCTCATTGACTTTGTTAGAAGATAAAATGAAGCATATTAAAATTTTTAAGAGTTTGAGAAAAAATTGATTTGAATTGGGCAGCAGCTTATCTATCAGGTAGAAAAGAAACTCTGAGGAGGTGTACAAAATGAAAGAAATTAATAGGCGGAAGGGTGTAGAAACAAGGAAGTTATACTAGACAAAAAAAAATTGGGTTACTTATTGCAAAGTTACTTTTCACCAAGGAATGGCAGAGGTATATTAGACAGATGACCTATCTAATGCTAATCAGATAATTCCTGATTGACTGGTTTAAGATTCCACTTCTGAAAGAGACAAAACTAATTAAACCTTGAAATGGTAATGTCAGGCTTAGTATAAGCAACTCAAGGTTGGATCTGTTGTCTCATTTTTAAAAATTTACATCTAGTCCACAACTGTATTTGTTTAAGCATTTAGAATATCTACTTTCCTTTGAGTAATTTTCTTTACAAGGGCTTGATATATAAATATCTCAGATCAAGATATAGGACCATGCTGCTCCAGCAGCAAGTAAGCAGTTGATAACTTTTATGTAACCTTGTTACACTTGTATGCCATGGCCTTGGTTTCAGGAAGTATGTAGAGGGATATCACTTAGTCAAACTCTGAGTCCCCATTTTATAAATGACTAAAATGTTCCTCTGAAACTATCTTTCTGGCTATCCTTTCATAGATGATTTATTTCTTTTCTAATGCATGTAAAACTCAATTCAGGGCAATTACTAAAACTTTTTACTTTCATCTCTCATGGTTGTTTCACAATTTCCCCTTTTCAATTTCTCCACAACTTAGTTTTCCCCAGAAATGCTCTTGATCATTAGTGGGGCAGAACTGCCCTGTCAGGGAGGACAACTCTTCTACCCTTCTAGGTTCTTCTGGCTGGCCTAAGAATTAAATTGATATGAAACATATGAAGAGGATAAAATCAAACAAAAGTTCAATGACATACACATATGAGAGAAACCTAGAAAAACTGAATAACTTACCAAAATGACTGAAGCCCTCAACTCATATACCATGTTCAGTGAAAAATAGAGAAATAGAAAAAAGGATGTCGGGGTAGTAACCTGGGACTTTAAAGAAGAGGCAAAGAATTCATATGGAGATAGAAAAGCAAATGCTTGGTCAACAAATATCTTAATGCAGCAGCATAAAGAGACCAAGGGACACAGAGAAGAATTTTTAACAAACAGATATTACTAGGTTTCTTTCTCTCCTCCACAATTAGTTCATATTATACTGCAGTTATTTCTGAGAGATAACTACCCTGAAACAAGTCTTCTACCTAATTTCTTTTGTCAGTTAGTGTGTGCATGCTCAGTCACTCAATCGGGCCTGACTCTTTGTGACCTCATGGACTCTAGCCCACCAGACTCCACTGTCCATGAAATTTTCCAGGCAAGAATACTGGGTTGTCATTTCCTACTCTAGGGGATCTTCCCCATCTAGGGATTGAACCTGTGTCTCCTGTATGCAGGAGATATCCTGCATTGGCAGGCAGATTCTTTACCACTGTGCCACCTGGGAAAAGCTCTTACATGGTTAGAGGAAATGGCAAATACTCTTCCTGAGTCTTTTAGGCTTTGATTGCTTTCTGCTTGAAATAATCCCCATTCCAGAGACACAATTTGAGGTGGCAAATCTTGTTCCAATATAGTCTAATAGCTTTTCCTGCTCAAAATTAAAGAACAATGGCAACAGGAAAGGGTAATGAAGTCTTCCTAAGTCACATGAAAAAAACATTCCTGCCAGAGATAACAAGGGACATTTTTAGGATTGTGTTCCAAAAGGAAAATTAAAAATGGAGATAGAATCCCAAAAGAGATCAAAAGAATATAGAAACAATAAATGATAAAAATGAAAGAGCTGTGCTTTAACTTCCTATATGAAGCCTTCTCCACGTTATAATAGGTAGTTCTTTCTGAATTACCATGACAAATTGTTTTTCTCTTTCATATATTTCACTAATTCCAGTTTGGTTTACGGTAAGGTTATTTTCATATACCTTTACCTATTAGATTGTAATTTTAAATGTTATATGTATAGTATTAATATGTCATATGCTTCCTTTCCCAATTCATGTGACAGAATTCAACAAGTTAACACAATATTATAAAGCAAATATTCTTCAATTAAAAATAAATAAATTAAAAAATACTTTAATAGAACTCAGTAATAAAAAAAAGTTACATGCTTAAAGCGAAATAGTCAGAAATGATGCCTCCACCAGGTCTTGTAATATCACTAATGTTTTAGTATATATTTTTTCAGATCAGGTGCCAAAAAAAGAGAAATTATACATACAAATATGTCTTTTAGGATTTAGACAGTCCAGTAATAATATTGATGATTTATTAGAGCCACATGATAACTCTTATTATCAGACACATAAGTTCTTCCTCTAAAAAATATTTTGTTTAAACTTTTCCCCTTATGACAATTAGGGATCTGATCTTCCTGTTTTCTTTTTTTTTAAATCTTTTTCTCACTTATACTAATTTCACATCCAATATACCAATGATACCTTGTTTTCCTCCATTTTTTTATCCTTTCCTTTATGACTTTTTGGGCTTCCCTAGTGGCTCAGACGGTAAAGCGTCTGTCTGCAATGCAGGAGACCTGGGTTTGATCCCTGGGTTGGGAAGATCCCCTGGAGAAGGAAATGGCAGCCCACTCCAGTATTCTTGCCTGGAAAATCCCATGGACTCCAGAGCCTGGTAGGTTACGGTCCATGGGGTCGCAGAGAGTCAGACACGACTGAGTGACTTCACTTCACTTTATGACTTTATTTTTTGTAGTCAATAATGATTTATCACAAACATGTATCACACAATTTGTGTCAAAGAAACAAAACACTTTCTTCTCTTCCATATTTCTTTAATTTATCTGCATGAAACCAAGCAGGGGTCTGTGGTGCTCCTCGGGACAGAAGTTGTTCTTCTGTTTTGTTCTGTTTCTTTGTCTCTTGTTTCTTGACATCAGCCTCCATGACATTCCCTGAGTTCCAAAGGACAGATCTGAACAGTTGTTAATTTGAGAAGGGAAGGAATGTAAAGACAAGAGAGCAGTAGCCAGGAAACCACAGTGCAGGCTTGGCCCTAGTTCCATCTCAAGGGATACATATAATCATATCTTTAAGTTCTTTAAAATGTCAGCACTCTTCACACCAGAGAAAGATCACCTGAGGCTACACTGAAAAAAACAGAGAAGTTCATCAAGATTACCTAGAAAAAGATTAGACAAGTGGAGGCAGTGCACACACCCTAATATTATCAACAACCCCACCCTTGAATTATTGCTAGTGTGACCCATGGACTGTAGCCCACCAAGATCCTCTGTCCATGGGATTCTCCAGGCAAGAATACTGGAATGGGTTGCCATTTCCTTCTCCAGGGGATCTTACCGACCCAGGGATCGAACCCAGGTCTCCCACATTGCAGCCAGGTGCTTTAACATCTGCACCACCAGGGAAGCACTTAAATACAAGAATCCAAATACTAACATCAAAGATTTCAAGGGAGGAAAGGAAGCCATGTTGAAAGAAGAAGGGGAAGGAAGCGGGATAGAGGGGGCAAAAGGGGTGGCCTTACAGATGTCTCCTGCCATCTACAGATGCCCAGGCATTATGGAACTTTTCCCTGGGCCTCCAGAGAAGGGAGGACTGGAACTCGGCCCTACCAGAAATCAGACCAGACCAGAAGCAGAAAACTCCTCATTGCTAGGAAAAAAAAAAATCCTAGAAAACTCCTCATCAAATCCTCCCAGGTTGGAACACATAGTTTTTCAGGACAGGAGATTGTGTCCCCCTTTGTTTGGCAAACAATAAAACTACTCTTTCCTTCTTCATCCAAAACTCTACTCTCAGATTTGACTTGCCACAGTACACGGAAGCTTAGTTTTCAGGACCATGTAGGGATAAATCAATATAGATGCCTCAAAAATATTTTATAAAATCCTAGCAATAATTTTATGCAGTAAAAATTATGTCACATTTTGTAAATAAGAGATTCAGGAATTTTTATCTAGACTTCTCATTATGTCTTGTAAACCCTGAAATTCAAATCCAAATCGCTTCATATTTCAATTCTTATATAGTTCCTAATATATATTTCATTTTCAGTACTCAAACCCCATGCTAATTCTCTTAACTTTCAAATGTCTCAAAGACCACAAATCTTTCTGTTATTAATTTCCTGAATGATTTTACTCCTAATTCTGCATATTATGAAATTACTGCCTATTATTCCTTCCTCACATTTATTTTCTATCAAAATTCATGCCTTTGCTACTTTTCAATACTAAATTCAAAAGAAGGGCTCTAAATTCCTTTCTTTTCTTTCTATATTGTAGCCATGCTATGGTAATTAATTTTAATAAGTAAATCTGCCTTTCCCTTCTTATATCAATGTACATAGTCTCAGTCTCCACCATTAACTTCATGGCAAACAGATGGGGAAATAATGGAGACAGTGACAGACTTTATTTTCTTGGGCTCCAAAATCACTGCAGATGCTGATTGAAGCCATGAAATTAAAAGACACTTGTTCATTGGAAGAAAAGCTATGACCAACCTAGATAGTATATTAAAAAGCAGACACATTACTTTGCCAACAAGGGTTTATCTAGTCAAAGCTATGGGTTTTCCAGTAGTCATATATGGATGTGAGAGTTGGACTATAAAGAAAGCTGAACACAGAAGAATTGATGCTTTTTTACTGTAGTGCTGGAGAAGACTCTTGAGAGTCCCTGGGACAGCAAGGAGATCAAACCAATCAGTTCTAAAGGAAACCAACCCTGAATATTCATTGGAAAGACTGATACTGAGGCTGAAGCACCAATACTTTGGCCACCTGATGTGAAGAGCTGACTCACTGGAAAAAATTCTGATGCTAGGAAAGACAGAAGGCAAGAGGGAAAAGCAACGACAGAGGATGAGACAGTTGGAATGCATACCAATTCAATGGGCATAAGTATGAGCAAACTCTGGTAGACAGTGAAGGACATAGAATCCTGGTGTGCTTCAGTCCACGAAGTCATAAAAAGTAAGACATGACTGAACAACAACCACCATGAAATTTCATTTTCCTCTTAGAGTAATTTTCCCCTTACATTTACCATCACGTGAAGTGAAGTGAAGTCGCTCAGTCATGTCCTACTCTTTGTGACCCCATGGAAAGTAGCCTACCAGGCTCCGCTGTCCATGGGATTTTCCAGGCAAGAATACCGGAGTGGGCTGCCATTTCCTTCTCCAGGGGATCTTCCCAACCCAGGGATGAAACCTGTGTCTCTTGCATTGCAGACAGACACTTTACCATCTGAGCCACCAGGGATCATACTTTAAGCAAATTTTGTAATTACTCACTCTTCCTCCTTATTTCCAGTTTTGCTAAGAAGGTGTTCCTCAATATACTCCACTGAATTGACTCAACAGCAAGTCAGAAATTATTTTTTTACTTGCCAATTCTTGTGGTCTCTTAAAACTTATCTCACTGAAATTACAAGTCTGATATCAGAGAGTTGACCACTCTCTCCCTGATAAGCTCCCTTACCTTGTGTGAGTGATGCTGTATTTGCTTCTTTTTTCTTTCTAATCAATGTAGTTTTTCTCTTACTTCTTCTTTCACTTCATTTCTCTACTCACACTTTAAAATTTATGATTCCTTAAAGCTATTCCTTTGTCTCTCTTTGTTCTCCTTCAACACATTGTTTCTGAAATATAATTTACTTCTATTTCTCTAATTATAGTTCCTCTAATAATGGCATTAAAATTTATTTTTTCCTTCAACCACTTATAGGTGTTTTAGAGGTAAATTCCAGTTGTTCACATTTTTTATGCACTACTCTCATGTCTGGTCCTCAAACACAGCAGTTCAAAATGAGTTCCTTATTTCCAAATGAGTTCCTATTTTATCCTAGATAAAATATCTATCTTCTCAGTTTCTGCTTAGTTGATGGTCCACTACAAAGGGATCAAGCTCATGCTTACTCACATACATATTCCCTCTGTAAGTGCTTATACCAGGTGAGACAGGAAGAGGGAAGGGCACATTTAAAAGATCATAGCCCATGGACATGACGTAAACTGATTAGAACCAACTAGGTCCAAGATGGCAGATGAGCAAACTTCCACTTGACCGTGAGGCTCAGTATACACTCATTGTAACACATCAGTAGTCTAAATGACATGGGATTGAAGTAGAAATTACTGAGCAGTCAGTTCAAGTCTCTGAGACCTCTATCTTATTTTCAATAAGCATCTTGCACCATTAATCTAAAATTATACCCTTTGTCTGGAAATCCTGGAATGTGTCCTTGGTCTGATAAAGTATCAGCACTGCATATAGGAAAGTTCAGTAATTCTGTTCAATGTGACTGAGGGAAAAACTGGTTGTCATTAGTCTTTAGCCCATACATCTCTTCCACTGTAAAATAGCCAGGGGATATGAAAATAAGTGGTGATCTTAATCCAAAGATCAAGAGAAGCCATAAAGATGTGAAGTTAAATATTGTAATCTTTAAACTGATTAGTTAGAAATGACATAGGTTAAGGACAGGACTCAATCAAAAATATACAGATCAATACTACTAAGGATAAAAACTGCTCTAAGTTCAGCCTTTTGGGGAACACTTCACCCCTCTCCATGTCTATGCTGAGAACTTTGTACTTCTCTTTTCTCTAAAATAAATCCAGTTTGCTTGCTAATGTGAGTGTTTGTATGTTCATGAAGTTCATTCTGTGACCAAGAACTCAGATCCCATTTACAATGACAATAAAGGGTTCTAAGAGTTAATTCTTAGGTAGGTTGATAAGGAGTTNAGATGTGTATAAGAGACAGGGAGTACGTCAAGGCTGTATATTGTCACCCTGCTTATTTAACTTATATGCAGAGTACATCATGAGAAACGCTGGAATGGAAGAAACACAAGCTGGAATCAAGATTGCCGGGAGAAATATCAATAACCTCAGATATGCAGATGACACCACCCTTATGGCAGAAAGTGAAGAGGAGCTAAAAAGCCTCTTGATGAAAGTGAAAGAGGAGAGTGAAAAAGTTGGCTTAAAGCTCAACATTCAGAAAACTAAGATCATGGCATCTGGTCCCATCACTTCAGGGGAAATAGATGGGGAAACAGTGGAAACAGTGTCAGACTTTATTTTTGGGGGGCTCCAAAATCACTGCAGATGGTGACTGCAGCTATGAAATTAGAAGACGCTTACTCCTTGGAAGGAAACTTATGACCAACCTAGATAGTATATTCAAAAGCAGAGACATTACTTTGCCGACTAAGGTCCGTCTAGTCAAGGCTATCGTTTATCCTGTGGTCATGTATGGATGTGAGCGTTGGACTGTGAAGAAGGCTGAGTGCCGAAGAATTGATGCTTTTGAACCATGGTGTTGGAGAAGACTCTTGAAAGTCCCTTGAACTGCAAGGAGATCCAACCAGTCCATTCTGAAGGAGATCAACCCTGGGATTTCTTTGGAAGGAATGATGCTCAAGCTGAAACTCCAGTACTTTGGCCACCTCATGCGAAGAGTTGACTCATTGGAAAAGACTCTGATGCTGGGAGGGATTGGGGGCAGGAGGAGAAGGGGACAACAGAGGATGAGATGGCTGGATGGCATCACAGACTCGATGGACATGAGTCTGAGTGAACTCTGAGAGATGGTGATGAACAGGGAGGCCTGGTGTGCTGCAATTCATGGGGTCGCAAAGAGTCGGACATGACTGAGCGACTGAGCTGAACTGAACTGAACTGCAGATAATGCCCTAAAGAGTTCACTCTGTAGTAATTGTCCTAAGAGAAAAGCACAGTGTGTTTCAAACTCAGATTATTTTCAGAATCAAGTCTGAAATATCAGAAGCTGTTCCCTAGAATATTAATAGGTCTTATGCTTGAGAATTACTTGGCCAAGCCAAGTGAAATAGACCTTTGTTCTGCAATACTGCTCAAAGCTTTTTCTGTGCTTAAATTTATTGTGACCCAAGGCTCTGGGGTTCCATGATGCAGTCTTTTTCCAACTTGTTTGAGTGAAGTCTCCCTTTTTGTGTGGACAGTCTCTATACTCTGAGAAACAATATTTTTTGACTGTTTTCAGTCTCTCCACAGACATATTCAACTAAACAAAGATTAGACAAGGTGAGTGGTCCTCTTCCTGAAATGTGGCTCTCTGGTTCTGGCCTCCGGAAGCAACTACTGCAGAAGCGCCTGTAGGCATTGATTGAGCTCTCAGTTCAGAGTTAGACAAAAGTGTAAGAATGTCAAAACACTAGGAATTTGCAGACCACGCCTAAATTTACCCAGTGTTTTGAATTCATTCCCCTCTCCCCTTTCTCATATGAGAAAGTGTTTATGTAGACAAGTAGGGAAGGAGTGCTTATCTTAGTTTCTGAGTTATTTCCAGCTTTATGTTCTTTCTCTTAGGGAAAAAGCATGAACTTTTAAATTGTAATCATGCTGACTTCAACTTAGATCTGCCACTTAACTTGGTCTAACTATCAGACTGAGCCAGTATTCTGCATTGTAACAATGGATATGGTACAATGGTGGAATGGAGCTGTATTTTACAGAACTAAGTAAGCTAATATTTAGCAAATTACTAGCTCCTGAATTCTGACTGATGCTAGCTATGTTTATTCTTTGACTGTCTGGCAGAGAGGTTCTGGATGTAGGAACAAGTAACATTACATTGCTAACTCATAACTAACTACCCCAGTATATAATATTGTTGACCCTTCAACTTAATGTGTCTATAACTCAGTCCTCTCACTCATCAAATGAAGATAAAACTACATGGTGTTTTAAAGTATAAACTGAGATAATAGACCTGTAATTAATTTGAAAAGATTTTTTAAAGTACTAATTAATACTATTTTTAGTAGTGGTAGAATTATTATTGACTTTCAGTCTGACCATAAATCTTTTCTGTTCCCAGTGTTATATCTATTGTAATGGGATTGCTTGAGGAACATACTATTTTAATAGAATCCCTTAGGATGGATTTAAGAAAAAGTACTGAGCCTCTTGTTTTCCATCTTACATAGGAAGGTTTATATTCTTTCAAATATTTGTATACATGTTCTTTCATCTTCAGTTGCACAACTGTAAAAGAGTTTTTGAAGATTGTGCATTTAATTTTTAGCTGAATTGTATATAGATCAAATCCGTGCATCAGAAAGTCTACAAAAAGAGAATTTATAGAGCTTGGGGAGATGGAGTTAAAAATTTATAAGTCTTTGGGGCCCTTAAATGAGAAAAATATGAAAAATCTGTTTTTGACTTAAAAACTACATTTTAGAACTGTGGGAAACTAATGCTGTAAACTCTTACTTGAAAATCATACTGTTGATTTCTTCTGTAACGTTTATGATGCGTCATTATTAAACCTTTTAATTTCATAGAAAATGATTTGATTTGGCATTGAAATCTTGTTCAGGTTTTTTTTTTTTTTAAGCATTTTCTTTTGAAACTAATTTCTGACGGGAAATTTTTGATAGTTTATTACCAAAAAATTGGGCCTTTTTTTTTAAAAAAAAACAACAAAACCAGGTTTTAAATTTTGTTGTAAGACATTATGTTTATCTCACATTATGTCACTTTTTTGCCTAAGTTTTCATTTGTGTTTCTCACCTCTGAATAGACTAATGGTTTGAAGACATTTGCAGAACGCTTTGGGTAACAGATAGCTTCCCTGTCTTTTTTGATAAATCCCCATTTCCTTATCCAATATTTAGGACGGAGATCCAGATTACCAGATATGCCTCTAAAGCCCTTGCTGCTTCCTCTGTCTTTTGCAGCTATGTTTTCATAATTCACTTTCCAAGTACCGATAGGTCGGCACTTTGTAATTTCCTGTAGGAGTTAAGTGTGTAGACAGAAAAAGTCTTACACTTGCGTTGTGAAGAAACGATTTCAGAACATGTAAATTGTTGGTAACGCTGTGTCCCGTCTAAAATGTGCTTCAATTGGTGACAGTTCCCAAGATCATGGACCACGTGCCTATTTTGATACTGTGGTTGATGGCAAAGAGTGCTTCTTGGATGTTTTTCTAGGAGTTTATTGTAGAGTGTATGAGGCCATGAGTTTCTGTAAGTTCTGTTGCTGGGCATAGCTCTGTATCAACACCATGGTATGAGAAACTCTGCTTAGCACCCAGTCATGAAAGATGATTAAGCATGAGCCTCCATTTTTAGACCTCTTGCCAGCATCTCTCAAAATATCCCTCAGCCGGGAGCCCTGTAGGGTGTGGGAAGGAGGACCTCCCAGTGGGCTGTTGTGGCCTCCACCAGGCTGGTCCAGTGGAGATGAGGTGCAAGAGAGGGCTTGGTAAGGACCTTTTGAGACAGAAGCTTCACTTCCTCTTCCTCACAGGCAGGGGCAGCCTTCCATCACGGAGAGCCCAGCTGTCAGCTGCCTTGTGAGAAGATGCTGTGTGGACTGGGCAGCACGGGAGTGAGTGTGGCCCCCGCCCTGGGAGTGCTGTGGTTCTGCCTCACAGGTGAGGGGAGCAGTTTGGGGCCTTGAAGTGCCTTGAGGGGCCTTGGGGCCTTGGGGCCTTTCTGTCTGGCAGGGCTGGGAAGGTTTTGGCTAACTGCCTCCAAATCTCCTCTGTGCCCTGTCCACCTCATTCCTACCTTGGGATCCACCTTACTTGACATTTCTTAGCCTCTGTTTTCTCTTCTGTAAAATGGTAATGTGAGCTCTAAATGCGATAAGGCTGTTTCTCAACCACACATGTGCTCCCTCCCGAGGGCCTTTGCACATACTGTTGCATCTGCCTAAAACTTTCTGCCCCCACACATCTGCATGACTCGATCCCATATTTCATTCAAGCCATTGCTCAAATGTCACCTTGCCCAGGCTACTGGGTATAGAATAACACCTCTTCCCTCTCTTTCGCTGGCCTTACTTTATGTTTCTTCCCAACACTAATCTCCACCTGACATATTATATGTTTACTTGCTTATTGCCTGCTCTGCTCAAAGAGCAGAATGTATCCCCAGGGCCAGGATTAATGCCAGCCACATAGCAGGTGCTCAATAACCATGTTGAATAAAGCATATAAGTCTTCCCACACAGTTCTTGGCACAGAGTTGGCTTTCAATAATGGCACCTACTTTAATGACAACACCATCATATTTCAAATCTTAAATCTGCTCAGAGGGAGACGTCCTCCTCCAAGGGGGAAGACAAAGCTGAATATCTGGTGCCATCTGGTGGTCAAAAGAAGGAAGCACAGCTTTACCCAGTGGTACATTGATTTCTCTAGAGAAAGGGCTTTGCGTGACTCCTCAGGTTTCACCCCCCAAATGCCCCCATACAAGGGGCACCCTGTTGGTCTCCAACTGGAGATCTGGCCTGTGGTGCCTGGCAGCCTGGCAGGAGATCCAGTGACAGCTTAAGGCCTTTAGAGATCATCACACCCTGCAAAGATGATGATGATGGGTGTGTGTGGTGTGTGTGTGTGTGTTACTTGCTCAGCTGTGTCCGACTCTCTGCAACCCCATGGACTGTAGCCCGCCAAGTGCCTCTGTCCATGGAATTCTCCAGGCAAGAAAACTGAACTAGGTTGCCATTTCCTCCTCCAGGGAATCTTTCTAACCCAGAGATCGAACGTGGGTCTCCTGCATTCCAGGCAGATTCTTTACTGTCTGAGCCACCAGGGAAGCCCAAAGACAATGATACCACCTCCCTGTATGTAATTCACAATGAAAATACTAACTATAAAATGCTACTTTTCAAAATGTGAGAAAACTTTAATGAGTGCTGTATTCAGCTAGCTTTGTTTCAAGACTGGTCTTCACACTTTCTGAGTATGCCTGCTTTGCTGGTGCCCAGAGCACACACTTAACGTAACCGTTGCCCAAGAATGGCAGTGCCAGGCTAGGGGGCACACATCACTAAAAGAAAAGCTGTCAGGAACCCCTACCTAACTTCTCAGGGCTCGAAAAGAAGAGCTGGACTGGAGGCAGAGGTGATTGGGTGGGAGGCTGCAGAGTAAACCCACAGGAAAGAGGTCAGGGTGGGAACAGGGCAACCTGCCCTAGGGGGCTTTTCTCTGACTATATCAGACTCTTTTTTTCATTCCCTTTCAATCTCAGCTTAATATCTCTTTATGGAGAATGTGGTTCACCACCACATTTAAATGCATGGGTAATCTTTCTTTCTTGCATAAAAACTAATCATGTTTGTTGAGGAAAAGAAAAAGCCCTTGTGATTCTTTCTCATCCAGAGAAAACCACTAATGACATTTTGATGCATATTATTGTTGAGATTTTCTTTTCACAATTTATAAAAATAGTGTATACTTGGGAAATGCAGCCAGCACAGACAGGTGTGATGCACCTGCCAGATTTTCTTTAAACGACTTCTTTACTTTCTATCCATTGGCTTCTTTCTCCCTTCATACTCCTAATCACATGCTACCAAGAATTTGTGTGCTAGTTTGCCTCTATCTCCCACTAAAACTTAAGCTCTTCAGAGTTGTGACCTTGGTGTTGCTCTCTGTGGCATTCCTAACTCTTACCCTTGGCATCGTATGTACTTACTATATTCATGTTGGCTGAACTAGAACCACAATTAATAAACTCTCCTCAGCCCTTAAAAAAAGGAGTGGACAGGGCCTGAAGTTAACTTGGAAGAGGAGGGGAACTGGGGAGGTCACAAGTGTCTCACCCTCTTCTCACCGTCCCACTTCACCAACCCCACCCTCAGGGGCCGCGGTGCAAGTCCAGGTTCCGGAAGACCCCGTGGTGGCCCTCGTGGGCACCGACGCCACCCTGCGCTGCTCCTTCTCGACCGAGCCCGGCTTCAGCCTGGCACAGCTCAGCCTCATCTGGCAGCTGACAGACACCAAACAGCTGGTGCACAGCTTCGCCGACGGCCGCGACCANAAGACCCCGTGGTGGCCCTCGTGGGCACCGACGCCACCCTGCGCTGCTCCTTCTCGACCGAGCCCGGCTTCAGCCTGGCACAGCTCAGCCTCATCTGGCAGCTGACAGACACCAAACAGCTGGTGCACAGCTTCGCCGACGGCCGCGACCAGGGCAGCGCCTATGCCAACCGCACAGCGCTCTTCCCAGACCTGCTGGCTCAGGGCAACGCGTCCCTGAGGCTACAGCGCGTGCGCGTGGCTGATGAGGGCAGCTTCACCTGCTTCGTGAGCATCCGGGACTTCGGCAGCGCCGCGGTCAGCCTGCAGGTGGCAGGTGAGAGCCGCGAAAAGGGGCGCCCTCCCCTTGGCACGCCCCTCCTACTTCCCGCAGCCCTTTACCCACTGCCCCACTGCTGACCCTTGTCCTCACAGCCCCAGGCGCTCTTTCCCTCCGCTGTGTCCCACTGCCTTGCCTTACCTGACCTCTGCCCTCTACCCTCTGCTCCCCTCCAGCCCCCTACTCAAAACCCAGCATGACCCTGGAGCCCAACAAGGACCTGAGGCCTGGGGACACGGTGACCATCACGTGCTCCAGCTACCGGGGCTACCCCGAGGCCGAAGTGTTGTGGCAGGATGGGCAGGGTGCGCCCTTGACCGGCAACGTGACCACGTCGCAGATGGCCAACGAACAGGGCTTGTTCGACGTGCACAGTGTTCTGAGGGTGGTGCTGGGCGCTAATGGTACCTACAGCTGCCTGGTGCGCAACCCCGTGCTGCAGCAGGATGCTCACGGCTCGGTCACCATCACAGGTAGGGGCCGACGAGCAGCAGGTGAAGGATAGAAGGAACCATGGCTTTTTACCTAGACTCTGAGTCAGAATTCAGATATGCATTGGTGGTCAGGAAACTTAACAAAAAAATTTTTTTTCTTACATTTCACGTGTTCAAATTCTCCCCCAAGCAGACCTTAAAGNACGCCCCATAGAAACCCCACAGGTTTTTCTTTTGTTTTCTTAAACGTCCCTTGGGGTGGGGGACAGGGGCGGGGAGTTGGTCCAATCTCCAGTGGTCATGGTATCTGAATCTAGCTCCTTACCTTCAGTCTCCCAGAACAGTGAGACGCATAATAATAATAACAGAAATGAAACAGGTTGCATAGAGGGAAAGCTTACCGTGGCAGGAGTAGATGAGGATGATGATCACAGGTCCTCTCAGCTCTCTGGGCCTCCTGACTCCAGGACTCTGGAAACCTGTGGAAAAAGTGGAGAAGCATTCAGATCTCAGAAGAGTCGGAAGATAGGAGAGGGAAATGGGTCCTGGCGGAGAGGGGAGTTTTGCTAGGGCTGCAGGCTGCCCCAGGCCAGGTCCCCCAGGGAGATGGACCTTGTCAGGCCAAGGCCAAGCTGCTGTGATTCTTGTCAGACTTAGGGACACGTCTGGAAGTGTTGAGACTCAATCTGTTTTTAGGTCTGGGGAGAAAATGGGAAGATGGCATGGGACCTGGGGGTCGATTGAGGAGATACGGGAGGCAGTGCGGTGGTAGCCGAGTGTCCCCGCCCCTCCTCACTGCCGTGCTGCTCCAACCTCGCCCTCAGGTGCGGTGCAAGTCCAGGTTCCGCAAGACCCCGTGGTGGCCCTCGTGGGCACCGACGCCACCCTGCGCTGCTCCTTCTCGACCGAGCCCGGCTTCAGCCTGGCACAGCTCAGCCTCATCTGGCAGCTGACAGACACCAAACAGCTGGTGCACAGCTTCGCCGACGGCCGCGACCAGGGCAGCGCCTATGCCAACCGCACAGCGCTCTTCCCAGACCTGCTGGCTCAGGGCAACGCGTCCCTGAGGCTACAGCGCGTGCGCGTGGCTGATGAGGGCAGCTTCACCTGCTTCGTGAGCATCCGGGACTTCGGCAGCGCCGCGGTCAGCCTGCAGGTGGCAGGTGAGAGCCGCGAAAAGGGGCGCCCTCCCCTTGGCACGCCCCTCCTACTTCCCGCAGCCCTTTACCCACTGCCCCACTGCTGACCCTTGTCCTCACAGCCCCAGGCGCTCTTTCCCTCCGCTGTGTCCCACTGCCTTGCCTTACCTGACCTCTGCCCTCTACCCTCTGCTCCCCTCCAGCCCCCTACTCAAAACCCAGCATGACCCTGGAGCCCAACAAGGACCTGAGGCCTGGGGACACGGTGACCATCACGTGCTCCAGCTACCGGGGCTACCCCGAGGCCGAAGTGTTGTGGCAGGATGGGCAGGGTGCGCCCTTGACCGGCAACGTGACCACGTCGCAGATGGCCAACGAACAGGGCTTGTTCGACGTGCACAGTGTTCTGAGGGTGGTGCTGGGCGCTAATGGTACCTACAGCTGCCTGGTGCGCAACCCCGTGCTGCAGCAGGATGCTCACGGCTCGGTCACCATCACAGGTAGGGGCCGACGAGCAGCAGGTGAAGGATAGAAGGAACCATGGCTTTTTACCTAGACTCTGAGTCAGAATTCAGATATGCATTGGTGGTCAGGAAACTTAACAAAAAAATTTTTTTTCTTACATTTCACGTGTTCAAATTCTCCCCCAAGCAGACCTTAAAGGACTTGCGATATTGCACAATAAGAATCATTTGTAGTATTTGCCCTCCTAGGAGTGTCTTAGTTGGTACTTGGGGACAATACCTGCCTGGAATCTGGAGGCGGTCCAGGAGGGAATTCTGGAGCAGCCACGAGGCATAGCTGTCTGGAGTGCTTTCCTACGGGATCCTCTCCAAGTGCTGAGACGGTGTTGCTACGTCACCATCTGTTGCTGGGCACCATCTGACTGTGAGCCCCTGAGAGACAGCTGGGCCTCTCCAGGTGGTCAGACCCCTCACCCCATCAATGTCAGTTCTCCTGATGGAATTAAACTGGACCCAGCCAGCCTTTGGACTTCCTTGGTAGCTCAGCTGGTAAAGAATCCACCTGCAAGGCAGGAGACCTGGGTTCGATTCCTGGGTTGAGAAGATCCCTTGGAGGAGGGCATGGCAACCCACTCCAGTATTCCCTCCTGGAGAATCCCCATGGACAGAGGTGCCTGGCAGGCTACGGTCCCTGGGGTTGCAGCTAACNGCAACACCTACCATCTTACTTGGGTTTCTCTTATCTTGGGCATGGGGTATCTCTTCACAGCTGCTCCAGCAAGCATAGCCACTGCTCCTTACCTTGGAGGAAGGGTATCTCCTTACCTCCACTGTTCCTGACCTTCAACGTGGGATAGCTCTTCTAGGCCCTCCTGTGCCTGTGCAGCCACCGTTCCTGTTGTTCCTCCCAGCCACCGGCCCTGGCCTAGGGTGTGGGTGGCTCCTCCCAGCTGCCGTCCCTGGCCTTGGGCCTGGGGTGGCTCCTCAGGGTCACTGCCCTGAGGTCACAGGCCATCACCTGGCCTCAGGCACGAGGCGGCTTCTCCCAGCCGCCCCTCGGACCTGGGGTGTCTCCTCCCGGCCGCCCCTGACCTCGGACCCGGGATGTCTCCGCCTGGTCGCCACTGACCTCGGACGCGGGGTGTCTCCTCCCAGCTGCCGCCCCTGACCTCGAACGCGGGGTAGCTCCTCCCGGCCGCCACTGACCTCGGACGCAAGGTAGCTCCTCTCAGTCATTCCTGCGCCATTGCAACCTGGCACTCTAGGCTGCTGCCCCTTACCTCGGACAGGGGGTAGCTCCTCTCGGCTGTGCTTAGTGCACCAGCTGGCTCTTGTAGCCGCCTGACTAATCCTGTTTTAAGATGTATGTTGTGGGAGTGGGTCTGTAGGACCTTTAAAACCTTGAGACATTCTTTTAACCTATTGTTAGTAACCTATTGAAAAAGTATATAAAGCCCCACCCAAACTAGCGAGTGGGGCACTCTCTGCCCCCTTCTGATGTCTATGTCAGAAGCTTTCAGTCCTTTTTTCACTTTAATAAAACTGTTGCCACACAATGCTCTGAGCGCCTGATGCTTTGTCTCTGATCCGGAAGCTAAATTCTCTTCTTCGGTCATCATAAATCTGACACTGTTCTCTGTAAGTTATCAGTTCCATGGATGACAAAAGATGGTAAAAATCTAGGCTGTGGTCCAATTCCTAGAAATCTTTACCCTTTTCCCAAAATAGCTGGAGTACTCCTCCCACTAATCATTCTATGAAATTACCCACCCCTATAAAAACTGACAACTCCATATCATGGAACCTCTCAACTTCCGAGATGGTCCACACTCTGTCCAGGGAGTGTATTTCTCCCCGAATAAACCTTCTTTCACTTTACTTTGGCTCACTCTTGAACTCTTTCTTGTGCAAAGTCAAAAACCCTCACTAGACAGCCATCCTGGGGACTTGCCTAAGACCTGGGACATGACCATCCTCTTTGGTTGTACTCTTTCCTGAAACACAGACACTAATGAAAGAGCCATAAATGTACATATGAGTGAAAGGGTACTTTCTCTCAAGATAAAATATTGCAATGGTTAATTGTAATACTCTTGCCTAGAAAATCCCATAGATGGAGGAGCCTGGTAGGCTGTAGTCCATGGGGTCGCTAAGAGTCAGACACGACTGAGCGACTTCCCTTTCACTTTTCACTTTCATGCATTGGAGAAGGAAATGGCAACCCACTCCAGTGTTCTTGCCTGGAGAATCCCAGGGACAGGGGAGCCTGGTGGACTGCCGTCTATGGGGTTGCAGAGAGTCGGACATGACTGAAGTGACTTAGCAGCAGTATGCTTTACAGTAAACTGAAAGACAAAGTGCTATTGTAGGAAAGCAAAAACAAAGTGATTTTAAATATTAGTGTGAAGGGACATATTATCTTTAATACAATTTTCTTAGACATGCTATTTCACAAGNTATGGGGTTGCAGAGAGTCGGACATGACTGAAGTGACTTAGCAGCAGTATGCTTTACAGTAAACTGAAAGACAAAGTGCTATTGTAGGAAAGCAAAAACAAAGTGATTTTAAATATTAGTGTGAAGGGACATATTATCTTTAATACAATTTTCTTAGACATGCTATTTCACAAGCTACACAATCCTTGTCTTCCATCTAAGAAACACTGTCAGCTAATTAACATAAACATTTATAATTGATACTTTCTACTTACTGGTTATTGAATGACAGAACTCTAATAGCTGTTTGCAAATAACATCACTTAATCTCAAAACAATCTGTGGATTAAGTGGCACCCCTTTTATTCTATAGATGAGGATTTGGAAACTAGAAATATTAAATAAAATGTTCTCAGATGTCTTAGGTTTTTATTAGCAAAATTAAAGGAAACGTCTAAATTTGTCTGACAGTAAACCTATGATCTATATTCATTTGTCTCCCTGAGTAATAAAAATTGCCTTACTTAGTTATACAGATTACTTTTTATTAAAGACCAAATTATAAATAAATGTCAAAGGATAACATTTTGTTCTTTTACTTACAATACATGAAGTGGATATAAGGCATATATATAATCATGCTGGATATAAGGCTGGATATAATAATATACAGCAATTAATTTAAAAAACAATACTAAATCACTTGTGTAAAAATATATTAAAAGTCTACCTGAATTCAGTTCAAAATATTAAATAAATGTTTGGTTTTCCACTGTAAAATATTTACAAATTTAAAATGTTCTATATTGAATATGAAGCAACTATAAGTAGTTGCTGGGGATTGATGAAAAATTATTTGTACCTTCTAAGCTGTAAAATATATTGCAGTCAATACAAATGTTTTTCCACTTCCTGTTTCTAATATTTAAGAAGGAATGTTAAGAAAATATAAATAAGTAAGCAAAAATAAAATGGAAAATAGAGACTATATTAATAGACACTTTTTCAAAAACTTAAGAAGATAAAACATAATGAAAATATCTGCTTTTCATTTAGGGTAAGGAAATTTCACTGACCATGGCAATAGAAATAATAGAAAAAAATATTACTTGGTGAGAAATGCCAATGATTTACTATATTTAACAAATGATTTCTAACTATAAAATGTGTCACTTGTTGGATATAAAGTTTTATTATAGTACAGAATGAACTGTCAATGATTCAGTTTAGTTCAGTTCAGTCTCTCAGTCGTGTCTGACTCTTTGCGATTCCATGAATTGCAGCACGCCTCCCTGTCCATCACCAGCTCCCAGTGTTCACTCAGATTCACGTCCATCAAGTCCGTGATGCCATCGAGCCATCTCATCCTCTGTCACCCCCTTCTCCTCCTGCCCCCAATCCTTCAGAGCATCAGAGTCTTTTCCAATGAGTCAACTCTTCGCATGAGGTGGCCAAAGTACTGGAGTTTCAGCTTTAGCATCATTCTTTCCAAAGAAATCCCAGGGTTGATCTCCTTCAGAATGGACTGGTTGGATCTCCTTGCAGTCCAAGGGACTCTCAAGTGTGTTCTCCAACACCACAGTTCAAAAGCATCAATTCTTCGGTGCTCAGCCTTCTTCACAGTCCAACTCTCGCATCCATACATGACTACTGGAAAAACCATAGCCTTGACTAGACGGACCTTAGTCGGCAAAGTAATGTCTCTGCTTTTGAATATACAATCTAAGCTGGCCATAACTTTTCTTCAAAGGAGTAAGCGTCTTTTAATTTCATGGCTGCAGTCACCATCTGCAGTGATTTTGGAGCCCCAAAATATAAAGTCTGACACTTTTTCCACTGTTTCCCCATCTATTTCCCATGAAGTGATGGGACCAGATGCCATGATCTTCGTTTTCTGAATGTTGAGCTTTAAGCCAACTTTTTCACTCTCCTCTTTCACTTTCATCAAGAGGATTTTTAG
>SJYX01008113.1:95456-112383 GCA_006410675.1 Oreotragus oreotragus | reverse complement strand
ATCTCTTCTTGCTATTCTTTGGAACTCTGCATTCAGATGCTTATATCTTTTCTTTTCTCCTTTGCTTTTCGCCTCTCTTCTTTTCAGTGCTATTTGTAAGGCTTCTCCAGACAGCCATTTTGCTTTTTTGCATTTCTTTTCCATGGGGATGGTCTTGATCCCTGTCTCCTGTACAATGTCACGAACCTCATTCCATAGTTCATCAGGCACTCTATCTATCAGATCTAGGCCCTTAAATCTATTTCTCACTTCCACTGTATAATCATAAGGGATTTGATTTAGGTCATACCTGAATGGTCTAGAGGTTTTCCGTACTTTCTTCAATTTCAGTCTGAATTTGGCAATAAGGAGTTCATGATCTGAGATTATCCCCTATGTAATCAAGTAAATTAAAATTGTATTATACATATATAAACAAGATATATACAAAACAGCTGAACCAATTAGTTTGATAAGGGAAATTGTAAGTAAGCAATATTTGCCACATCAAAATATATCTCTTTGGCATGAGAATTATTTTAGGCTGTTTATTTTCAAGAAACAGAAAACTTAGGAAAACTTCTTTTTTACCCCTTCCCTCCTCTTCAGGATATCTAAAGAGTTTAGATAAAGAACCTGATATAGGTGGAGCATCTCTACTATCAGTAAAGATATCTGCAAAGAATATGGGCTATGTGTGGTATGGAAACACAGAAGGCCTTGGAACCCAAAGTCCTGTCTATGTCCCACTGTGACTCTGCAGGGCCCATCAAACAGTTGTTTATGAAACATTTGCTTTTCCATCTCCATGTCAATAACCTCACTCCTCTTTGAAGTTCTAAGGTATTATTGCCAACATTCTCTTTTCTCTTTAGCTGAAGACAGTATTTAAGGCAAAGGCTTCAGCCATTTTGGAAAGTGACTAAATTTTCTAGAGTTTCTGTCACACAAGGTGGCATTAGTGGTAAAGAACTTGTCTGCCAATGCAGGAGATGCAATAGACCCAGGTTCTATGTCTGGATTACAAAGATGCCCTAATGAGGGCATGGCAACCAACTCTAGTATTCTTGCCTGGAGAAGCTCATGGACAGAAGAGCCTGGTGGGCTACAGTCCATAAGGTTGCAAAGAGTCTAACACAACTGAAGCAACTTAGCACACACAAATGCATACAAAAGACATACATGTTACTAAACTTTTGTTTTTTTCCTGTTAATATATCTAATTCTCAGACCAATAAGAACAGAAGGGTAGAGGAAAGATATTTTTGCTCCTGAGAGCAAATGTTGGTAAACAAATATTTGATAGGCCATAAAGAAATAGTCAACTGCAAATTGGCACTTGCCAAGAGCATTTGCCAGTGACTGAACAGCAACAAGGCTGTGATCCTAGTGTGATTAGATTGATTAGTTTCCTGTGAGTATGGTTTTATTGTGTCTGGCCTCTGATGCCCTCTTACAACACCTACCATCTTACTTGGGTTTCTCTTACCTTGGGCATGGGGTATCTCTTCACGTCTGCTCCAGCAAAGTGCAGCCACTGCTCCTTACCTTGGACGAAGGGTATCTCCTCACCACCACCCTTCCTGACCTTCAACGTGGGATAGCTCCTCTAGGCCCAAGATGGGCAGGTCATGGTGGAGAGGTCTGACAGAATGTGGTCCACTGGAGAAGGGAATGGCAAAACACTTCAGTATTCTTGCCGTGAGAACCCCATGAACAGTATGAAAAGGCAAAATGATAGGATACTGAAAGACGAACTCCCCAGGTCAGTAGGTGCCCAACATGCTACTAGAGATCAGTGGAGAAATAACTCTAGAAAGAATGAAGGGATGGAGCCAAAGCAAAACAATACCCAACTGTGGATGTGACTGAACTGAACTGAACTGACAGCAACAAGGGTGTTTGCCACCTGCCTCTGCAGAATTTGAACACTGTGCTGCTACAGTTGCTAACTTTCAACACCTCCTGAGGGGAATTCAGGGTGGAGAGTGAGCGGCACTCTCCAGGAAACTGGTGAAATAGGTCATTAGATAGTTTGACATTTTCAGGAAGCAATTTTATGATCCCAATCCTTGCATCTCTTCATATCTAGAAAAGCACTAAATCCCATCATGGTGACATCAGCTCCTGTTGACTAGCAGAAAACGTTTTATAAAGTAAAGAGCATGCTGCTGCTCCTGATGCTCCTGCTGTTGCTGCTGCTAAGTCATTTCAGTCGTGTCTGACTCTGTGCGACCCCACAGACAGCTGCCCACCAGGCTCCCCCGTCCCTGGGATTCTCCAGGCAAGAACACTGGAGTGGGTTGCCATTTCCTTCTCCAATGCACGAAAGTGAAAAGTGAAAATGAAGTTGCTCAGTCATGTCCAACACTGCATTGAAATTCCCCTTCACCAAATCTTATATATTGACCTTTCCCCACATCCTCTTTGGAGCAGTCTCTTGGAGCTATCTGAGGTGCTGTCTCCCAGCTTGCAGTCCTCGTTTTGCCCCAAATAAAACTCAATTTGCAACTCTCGAGTTGTGTATCTTTTAGTCAACAAAACAATGGGACAGAGAGAGAAAAATTTTAACAGAGTTTACTAGGTTCCTCCCTGCCTACCCTATCTACCATATCATGTTATAGCTATGATAGCTCCATTCCAGGAACAGTTCCTCTGTCTAAATTTATTTAAGCGGTAGGGGAAGATCAAAGGTGCTTCCTGAGTCTTTCAAGCCTTGATTGTTTTCAAATTAAAACACTCTGCATGCCTGAAAGATACATTTCAGGGGTGGCAAATTTTCATCCTGACCTCCCCAGGGGACTCAGTGGTAAAGAATCTACCTGTGCAGTCAACTAGTTCAATCCCCGGGTCAGAAAGAACTCCTGGAGGAGGAAATGGCAACCTGCTCCAGTATTCTTACCTGAAAAATTGAAAGGACAGAGGTGCCTGGCAGGTTAAATTCCATGGGATCACGAAGAGTCAGACAAGACTGAGTGACTGAGGACTCAGCACTCAAATTTTTCTCTAGTACAGTTCTGCCTTTGAAACTTCTCCAAGAAGTTTCATGGTACAAAAGTTGAGTTGATAGATTATCGTATATCTCATTGAGCCCCTCTCTTAGTCCTGACAATAGATTGGTTCAGTTAATCTTATTTCGGAAGTAGTAAAGCAGGTAGGCTCTCAAAGTTTTGCTTATAGGGTAAAAACAATCAGATATTTAATAAGGGATTTCTATGTAAACAAAAGAAAAGCAATACTTAGTGATTAGAGCAAATTATAATCACAGTTGCTGAGTTCTAAAGGCAGTCAGTCAAGGAAAATTTTAGATGTCTGGCTTAAAGCATTATCAGATGGAGTGAGGGTAAGTGGTGGCAAACTGACAGATTTTCCTAGTCTGCAGTTTGAATGTCTCTAATAATCATTCTAAGTGGCCCATTTAGCAACAGTCATGAAGACTGTCTATATACGATCTATTGGGTGACTTCTATTTTTATATCAAGTTGTAAAATTTTAGCTTGCATAGCTTTGGCAAAGGGAAATTTTAGTTCTTAATGATTCCAAGAAAAAAGGATGGAAGATAAGATTAAAAACACTAGCTTGAAGAGTTGTAGCCAAATATTGGAGGAAACCAGGGGAATTCAGGATCCAGTCCAGTTTATAGGTAGAAAACAAAACCTTAGAAGACAATGAACAGCACTAGAATCTACTATCCATGGAGACGTATTACTGAAACTATTTTCTATCTAAAATCACTCATTTCTACCAAGATAATCAACTTAAGACTAATTTGTTTCTAAAATGAGTTTTGTTTAAACTTGGCCCAATTATTTACACAAGTACAGTAAAAGTAGAAATTGATCATAAAGTCTCTTTTGAGTCTCCTCTGATGGAACTTTTCATCAAGAATCTTTAGACTGAACTTTCCAATGCCTCTTCAAGCCAGAAAACCAAGCCAAGAACCTGCCAACAGACTCAACTATAATACTTAGTTGAGTACTTTCATTTCTTCTCTAGGGCTCCAATGCATCTTGAGGTTCCTGTACCTATCAGGAAGTGGCTTTCCTTAGTCACCTGGTAAAGCTGCTGGAAACCGTGTAAGCAAAGTGCAAGGCTATTTTTTTCCAGGGGAGTTTATTGGCTACACAAAGCCAGCCTCAGTTCCTTAAAGCTATATGGTCATATTTGAGTCGATGTATGACTTTTCTCAAATATAAGCTGGATACCTGCATTATATCCACTACCAATAACTCTTAAAACATAGCTATTTTAATTAAGCTGAAAATTTTAATTTTTTAATTACAGATAAAAACCTGGGTTAGTTTCTCTTACACCTCTGAGAATTTTTACATGAGGACTTGCTTGTGTAAGCCAATTAAATGAAGTTCTTTTGTAAACTAATTTTAGTAATATCACCCTGAGGTTAAAAAAAAAAAAAATCATGCATCTACACCTTACATACACAGATAAACATACAAATGTACAGACACAAACAGATCTTATAGCTTTTGCTTATTAAAAAAAAAAAAGTCAGGAGATGGATCGAACAGTACAAAACTCACTAGTTTATAATTTAATAGTTAGATACAAATTCAGTTCTGGCAATTGGAAAAAATCAAGATTATCTCTTAACATGGCCAAAGAATTTTTACTTATATTTTAAAGATTTTAAATATTTTAAAGATAAGATTTAAAAGATTTTAAAGGTAAGATTTTAAAGATTTCTCACTTGTCTAATTTCCAAATAACCCACCCCCCATTTTTTTTTTTTTCCCTTCTGATGGGAAAGATCTTAAAATCTGCTTTTCAAAAGTCTCTTAAGTCCTAGAGAAGATGGAGGTAGAAAATCTCCACCACAAAGACACAGTACTTACAACCCAATATCTACAAGCATTTTGAGATTAGTAGGGGAAGTTTGATGGAGAAGGCAATGGCACCCCACTCCAGTACTCTTGCCTGGAAAATCCCATGGGCGGAAGAGCCTGGTGGGCTGCAGTTCATGAGGTCCCACAGAGTCAGACATGACTGAGTGGCTTCACTTTCACTTTTCACTTTCATGCATTGGAGAAGGAAATGGCAACCCACTCCAGTGTTCTTGCCTGGAGAATCCCAGGGATGGGGGAGCCTGGTGGGCTGCCATCTATGGGGTCACACAGAGTTGGACATGACTTAAGTGACTTAGCAGCAGCAGGAGAAGTTTGAGATGGTAAAGACTGGTGAGCTTTTGAATTGCTCTTGGAACTACATTTTTGGTTTTGTAGAGATATGCAAGACTAAAACAAGCCCATTCTAATACTCCACTTCTCCCATAAACTTTCAGCTTAATTTCATTAACTCATGTCTCTAACCACAGTTTTCCCTTTGGTTGTTGTTTTTCAGTCACTAAGTTGTGCCCTACTTTTTTTGACCCAGGGAACTGCAGCATGCCAGGCTCTTCTGTCCTCCCTTATCTCCTGGAGTTTGATCAACTTCTTGTCCTTTGAATCAGTGATGCTATCAAACTGTCTCATCCTTTGCTACCCTCTTCTTATTTTGTCTTCATTCTTTCTCAGTTCAAGGTCTTTTCCAATGAGTCAGCTATTCACATTGAGTGGCCAAAGTATTGGAGCTTCAAGTATTGGAGCAACAATTTTTCCAATGAATATTCAGGGTTGATTTCTTTCAGGATTGACATGTTTGATCTCTTTGCAGTCCAAGGGATTCTTGAAAGTCTTCTCCCAGAACCATATTTCAAATGAATCAGTTCTATGGGGCTCAGCTTCCTTCATGGCCCAACTCTCACACTTGTATGTGACTACTGGAAATACCATAGCTCTGACTATATAGACAGACCTTTGTCGGCAGAGTGATGTCTCTGCTTTTTAATATGCTGTTATGGTTTGTCATAGCTTTCCTTCCAAGAGGCAAGACTCTTTTAATTTCATGTCTGCAGTCACCATCCACAGTGATTTTGAAGCCTATGAAAATCAAATGTGTCACTGCTTCCACTTTTCCCTCTTCTATTTGCCCTGAAGTGATGGGACCAATTGCCATGACCTTAGTTTTTATTGGGGCTTCCCTGATAGCTCAGTTGGTAAAGAATCCACCTGCAAATGCAGGAGACCCCAGTTCTATACCTGGGTTGGAAAGATCTGCTCAAAAAGGGAGAAAGCTACTCATTCCAATATTATAGCCTGGAAAACTCCATGGACTGTATAGTCCATGGGGTCACAAAGAGTCGGACAAGACTAAGGGAATTTCACTTTCATTTCTGGGCTTCTCTTGTGGCTCAGCTGGTAAAGAATCCATCTGCAATATGGGAGACCTGGGTTTGATCCCTGGGTTGGGAAGATCCCCTGGAAAAGGGAAAGGCTACCCACTCCAGTATTCTGGCCTGGAGAATTCCATGGACTCTGTAGTCCATGGGGTTGCAAAGAGTCGGATAGGATTGAGTGATTTTCACTTTCACTTTCTTTAGTTTTTATAATGTTGAGTTTCAAGCCATCTTTTTTACTCTTTCACCTTCATCAAGAGGTTCTTCAGTTCCTCTTCACTTTCTGCCATTAGAGCAGTATCATTTGCATATCTGGAGTTTATATTTCTTCTGTCAATCTTGATTCTAGCTTATGCTTCATCCAGCTGGCATTTTTCATGATGTACTCTGCATAGAAGTTAAACAAGCAGAGTGACAATATACAGCCTTGATGTACTCCTTTCCCAATTTTGAACCAGTACATTGTTCCATGTCCGGGTCTAACTGTTGCTTCATGACCTGCATACAGGTTTCTCAGGAGGCAGGTAAGGTGGTCTTAAAATTCATGTCTTAAGAATTTTCCACAGTTTGCTGTGATCTACACAGTTAGTGTAGTCAATGAAGCAGAAGTAGATGGATTTTTGGAATTCCCTTGCTTTCTCCATGATCCAACCAAGGCTGGCAATTTGATCTGTAGTTCCTCTCCATTTTCTAAACCCAGGTTGTACATGTGGAAGTTCTTGGTTCACATACTGCTGAAGCCTAGCCTGAAGGATTTTGAGCATTATCTTGCTAGCATGTAAAATGAGTGTGATTGTGTGGTAATGTGAACATTCTTTGGCAATCCTTTTCTTTAGGATTTGAATGAAAACTGATCTTTCCCAGTCCTGTGGCCATTGTTGAATTTTCCAAATTTGCTGACATATCGAGTGCAGAGCTTTAAGAGTATCATTTTAGGGATTATAAAAAGTTCAAATAGAATTCTGTCACCTCCACTAGCTTTGCTCTTAGTAATGCTTCCTAAGGCCCACTAGACTTCACACTGTAGGATTTTCGGTTCTAGGTGAGTGACCACACCAGCGTGGTTATCTGGGTCATGAAGACAGTTCTTGTATAGTAGTTTTGTGTAGTCTTGCCACCTCTTCTTAATCTCTTCTGCTTCTGTTAGGCCCTTACCATTTTTGTCCTTTATTGTGCCCATCCTTGCATGAAATTCTTCTTTGATATCTCCATCTTTGTCATTCTATTGTTTTCCTCTATTTCTTTGCATTGTTCATTTAGTTAGGCTTTCTTACCTCTCCTTGTTATTCTCTGGAACTCTGCATTCAGTTGGATATATCTTTTCTTCTCCCTTGTCTTTTGTTTTTCTTTCCTCAGCTATTTGTAAAATCTCATCAGACAACCACTTCGCCTTCTTGCATTTCTTTCTTCTGGGGATTGTTTTGATCATTGCCTTCTGTACAATATCATGAACCTCAGTCCATAGTTCTTCAGGCACTGTGTCTACCAGATATAATCATGTGAATCTAGTCATCACCGTCATTGTATAATTAAAAAGGATTTGATTTAGGTCATAACTGAATGGACTGGTGGTTTTCCCTACTTTCTTCAATTTATGTCTATGGTTTACCTTGGAAACAAACCAAGATCATTCTATTGTTTTGGAGATTATAGCCAAGTACTGCATTTCATACTGTTTTGTTGACTATGAAGGCTATTTCATTTCTTCTAAGGGATTCTTTCCCACAGTAGTAGATATAATGTTAATTTGAATTAAAATTTCATTTTAGTTCATTGATTCCTAAAATACAGATGTTCAATCTTGCCATCTCCTGCTTGACCATTTCCAGTTTACCTTGATTCATAGGCCTAACATTTCAGGTTCCTATTCAATATTGTTCTTTACAGCATCAGACTTTACTTATAACACAAGACATGTTCACAGCTGAGCATCATTTCTGCTTTGACCCAGCCACTTTATTTTTTCTGGAGCTACTAGTAATTCCCCTTTGCTCTTCCTCAGTAGTACACTGGAGCCCTTGTCACCTGGCAGACTCATCTTCTGGTGTCATATGTCTTTGCCTTTTCATTTTCTAGGTCAAGTATATTGGAGTAGGTTGCCATTTCCTTCTCCCATGGACTACATTTTTTCAGAACTCTCCACTGTGATTTGTCCATCTTGGGTGGTTCTGCACAGCATGACTCATCCTTCATTGAGTTATGCAAGCCCTTTTACCAAGACAAGACTGTATTCATGAAGGGGATAGACTTCCTAGGACCCTGTCAACCCCACAATTCTGGGTTGAGAAAGCATTCCCAGACAGACATAATATTTATTCCTATAAAACACTTGTGCAACACTGACATAAAATATTCATATAACACCTGCTCAAATATTGCATCAATCCTTAGACTTTTACATTTTTTTTCAATATGCCCAAGTCAGGGCCCCACCAGTGGATTTTAGTATCAAGCTCACGCTCCCACATAAAAGAGTCCTAGAAACTGCTTTTCTCCACATGCTTCCCACCTTTCCCAACATTCCCCCCACCATTTTTGTGCAAAAGGCCTTAGGTTTCCAGAGGAGTTAAACCAAGGGACTCAGGCACTTTTGTCAATTTTCAACCTGAATAATTGTCTTGCTAGCCCAAGCAATTGCTGGTCAGATTTCTCACTGTAATTGTTGATGACAATTAGTCTGTTGATGGAAGAAAGAAATGGAAAATTTTTATTTGAGCCAAATTTGAGGATTATAGCTCAGGAAGAGTATCTCAGAATGCTCTAAGAACTATTCTGCTCATGAGAAATCAAGGCACAGTTATGCAAGTTTCAAGACAGTGGACTTTACATGAAATGACATATTATTGACAGTTTACACAATGCTGATGAAGCATCATCATGACCTCTTACAAGGTCAAGAAGGAATGTGATCTTTTAAGAAGTTGTTTTGTTGATGCTAAGAGAACATTGTTCTTTTTGGTTAAGTAGTATTTCTGCCAGAGAGGGAGATTCAATTGATGTATAAAATAAATACACAATGCACAGTAGGGGGGATTGAGGAGGTCAAAGGGCAGAGAGAAATTTTTATGTTTATTGATTTATTTTTATTTTTTAGCTGTGCCTCACAGCACACAGGATATCTTAGTTACCTGACCAGTAATTGAACCTGTTCCCCATGAAACAGAAGCACCTAGTTTTAACCACTTCCAGGGAAGTCCTAAAATTTTATGTTTAAATTTTGCTTGTCATGCCAAAAAAAGTGAATTTTATTGCACATAATTTTTGCCTTTTGGATTGTTTTAAAATTACTCTAAATCAGATAAATAGAGCAGACTGATTTGAGGCCCTTTAATGTTAAAAGACCAATAGGGGGTCCACTTAACCCACTCAAGCTTAGATAGTGTTGTATTAAAACCTTTAACTCCATCTTTGGGTATTTCATTCATCTCACTTATTAAAAAAAATAAAAAATTAAGGGGCCCAGAGTGGGCAGCATCCTCTGTCTGAGAGCAAAGTTTGAATCCTCAGAGCAAGTTGCTCCTAGGCTAGGCCGCCCTGGGCTGCAAAGAGGTGCCCACCTAGTCATCAGCCCAGGTGGCTGGGAGTGAGAGAGCATGGCAAAGCCCTCCAGCAAACCACAAGCTCCTCATTGCCTCTCACTGCTGCTGAAAATCTGAGAGATCCAGCTGGCCACCCCACATCCTCATCTCATTTCTTTCTTTCTTTCTTTCTTTCTTTTTTTTCTTCTAATTTATTTACTTCAGGCTGTGCAGGGTGTTCATTGCTGTATGTTTTGTTTTTTTGTTTTTTTTCCCCAGTTGTGAAGAGTGGGGGCTACTCTTCATTACTGGGTATGGGTTTCTCTTTGTGGTGGCTTCTCTTGTTGTGCAGCAAGGGCTTCACAGCACACTGTTGCAGCACACAGGCTCAATAGTTGCAGCACACAGGCTCAGCTGCTTTGTGGTATGTGGGATCTTCCCATACCAAGGGTTGAACCTATGTCTTCTTCATTGTTAGGCAGACTCTTAGCCACTGAACCATGAGGAAAGCCCCATCCCATTTCTTAAAAATCATCTAAAGATTTGCATCATTCTGGAACAAGTCTTATGGCTCTTCCTTGTCAGTTCCTCATCTATCTCTTTCAATTTTTATTTACATTATTTCAGTATTTTTTTTTTTTTTTTTTTTGGCTGCACCATGTGCCATGGTCTAAGAAAGCAAAGAATTTCATCACACAAGTGGTAAGGATGTTGCCACTAAAAGAGGTAACACAGTTTGAGACAATAAAGGCCGCTTATGGACTGAGAACCCTATGATAAATTTTCCTGATGGCTGGCATGCGGGAGACAAAGAGATGCCAGTCACAAGTTCAGGTTGTTCTGTTTGGACTTCTGACAAACTGGCTACAGCTGCTTCAATTCCCAGTCTAGTNGGTAAGAATGTTGCCACTAAAAGAGGCAACACAGTTTGAGACAATGAAGGCCACTTATGGACTGAGAACCCTATGATAAATTTTCCTGATGGCTGGCATGCGGGAGACAAAGAGATGCCAGTCACAAGTTCAGGTTGTTCTGTTTGGACTTCTGACAAACTGGCTACAGCTGCTTCAATTCCCAGTCTAGTCAACTGATGGCCAAATGCACCCTGGTAAGTATACTTTCTAGATGGTGGTTAGCAGATAGAATATTCCCACTGGTCATAAAGTCAAGCTCTCTGGACATAGAACAAGACAAATGACACAACAGAGACAAAGAAAAACTGTGACCCTCTCTAGAAGGCAGTGGATCAATAAAACCAATAAAACACCACCAAATTTACCAGAGTAGCTAAGCCCAAGAAACTAGCTCTACACATGTTTCTCCTGATAATATAAATTTAGGAAAGAGAAAAAGGGCTGTTACCAATGATACCTCCAACAGCTCCTGCAGATTGAGATCTGGAAGACTGATGTGGTATGAATTCCTATTTTTTGTGGACTCTTTTAAGATGTCTTAGGATCTCTCAGCTTCAGCAGAGTTCAACCAGAGATATTAATCCTGCCAACCATACCATCTGTAGAGGAATGACATGAGGTAAATTAACAGGAGACAATCAAGTCCAATTATGTACATATGGTGAGGAGTTGAATAAGAATATGGAGCCTAAGAATAAGCAAAGCAATTGAAGCTTATATGCCATCTGAGAGAGGAAAAGATTGGGGATTTGGCACTTCAAAGTTAAGGAAAGCAATACACAGGAAGCAGAAAAAGAGAAAATATTTGATGTATGAATTTTTTGCTGAGCCATGAATAAATAAGGGGACACTGAGAAAAACTTTACTAGACTCTGCTAGGCTCCTCCCTGTCTACCAAACCTAGTTCATATCATACTCAAGTTATTTATGCTGAGAACTCCTTTTCTGGAATAGGTCCTTTATCCAAACTCCCTTAGGCAGTTAGGGGAAAGGTCAATGGATCTTTCTTAATCTTTGGGGCCTTCACTGCAACAGGCCACGTGCCAAAGAGACATCTTATGGGGTAACAAATTTTGGTCCCCTATACTGTCCCACTAGTACATCACTGGGCACTGAAATGCAATTGTAAGAAGTCAAGAGATATGGAATAACAGGCAAGTTTAGCCTTAGAATACAAAATGAAGCAGGGCAAAGGATAACAGAATTTTGCCAAGAGAACTCACTGAACATAGCAAACACCCTCTTCCAACAACACAAGAGAAGACTCTACACATGGACATCACCAGATGGCCAATATCGAAATGAGATTGATTATATTATTTGCAGCAGAAGATGAAGAAGCTGTATGCTGCTGCTGCTGCTAAGTCACTTCAGTCGTGTCCGACTCTGTGTGACCCCATAGACAGCAGCCCACCAGGCTCCCCCGTCCCTGGGATTCTCCAGGCAAGAATACTGGAGTGGGTTGCCATTTCCTTCTCCAATGCATGAAAGAGAAAAGTGAAAGTGAAGTTGCTCAGTCTGTCCGACTGTTAGCGACCCCATGGACTCCAGCCCACCAGGCTACTCCGTCCATTGGATCTTCCAGGCAAGAGTACTGGGGTGGGGTGCCATTGCCTTCCCTGGAAGAAGCTGTATACAGTTGGCAAAAACAGGACCAGGAGCTGAGTGTGGCTCAGATTATGAACGCCTTATTGCCAAATTCAGACTTAGAAAGTAGGGAAAACTACTAGGTCATTCAGGTATGACCTAAACCAAATCCTTAACAATTATACAGTGAAAGTGAAAAAAAGATTCAAGGGATTAGATCTGATAGACAGAGTGCCATAATAACTATGGGTGAAAGTTTGTAACATTGACAGGAGGTGGTGATCAAAACCGTTCTAAAGAAGAAATGCAAAACGACAAAACGGTTGTCTGAAGAGGTCTTACAAATAGCTGAGGAAAGAAAAGAAGCAAAAGGGAAAGGAGAAAGGAGAGATATACCCATATGAATGCAGAGTTCCAAAGAATAGCAATAAGAAAGCATTCCTAAGGGATCAATGCAAAGAAATAGAGGGAAACAATAGAATGGGAAAGATTAGAGATCTCTTTAAAAAAGTAGAGATACAAAGGAAATATTTCAAGCAAAGATGGGCACAATAAAGGACAGAAATAGTATGGACCTAACAGAAGCAGAAGATATTAAGAAGAGGTGGCAAGAATACACAGAAGAACTATACAAAAGAGATCTTCATGACCCAGATAATCATGATGGTGTGATTACTCACCTAGAGCCAGGCATTCTGGATGTGAAGTCAAGTGGGCCTTAGGAAGCATCACTACGAACAAAGCTAGTGCAGGTGACAAAAGTCCAGTTGAGCTATTTCAAGTCCTAAAAGATGATGCTTTGAAAGTGCTACACTCAGTATGCCAGCAAATTTGGAAAACTCAGCAGTGGCCACAGAACTAGAACATGTCAGTTTTTTTTTTTTCCAATCCCAAAGAAGGGCAATGCCAAAGAATGATCAAACTACTCAACAACTGCACTTATTTTACATGCTAGCAAAGTTATGCCAAAGACTGTTTAAGCTGGGTTTCAACACTACATGAACCAAGAAATTCCAGACATTCAAGCTGGTTTTAGAAAAGGCAGAGGAACCAGAGATCAAATTGCCAACATCCACTGAATCATAGAAAAAGCAAGAAAATTCCAGGAAACCATCTATCTCTACTTCATTGGCTATGCTAAAGCCTTAGACTGTTTGGGTCAGAAAAAAGTGGAAAATTCTTAAAGAGATGGGAAAACCTGACTACCTTACCTGCCCTCTGAGAAACCTGTATGTAGGTCCAGAATCAACAGTTAGAATCAGACAAGGAACAACAGAATGGTTTAAAATTGGCAAAAGAATATGTCAAGGCTGTATGTTGTTACCCTGCTTATCTAACTTCTATGCAGAATAAACCATGCAAAATGCTGGACTGGATGAAGCACAAGCTGGAATCAAGATTGCTGGGGAAAATATCAGTAACCTCAGATAAGCAGATGACACTACCTTTATGGCAGAAAGCAAAAAATCTAAAGAGCCTTTAGATGAAGATGAAAGAGGAGACTGAAAAAGCTGGCTGACTCAACATTCAGAAAAGGAAGATCATGGCATCCAGTTCCATCACTTCATGGCAAATATATGGGGAAACAATGGAAGCTGTGACAGATTTTATTTTCTTGTGCTCCAAAATCACTGTAGATGGTGACTGCAGCCATGAAATTAAAACACTCTTGCTCCTTGGAAAAAAAGCTATGGCAAACCTAGACAGTGTATTAAAAAGCAGAGATATTACCTGGCTGACAAGGGTTTATCTAGTCAAAGCTATGTTTTTTCCAGTAGTCATGTATGGATGTGAGAGTTGGACCATAAAGAAGGCTGAGCACCGAAGAATTGATGCTTTTGAACTGTGGTATTGGAGAAGACTCTTGAGAGTTCATTCAACTGCAAGGAGATCCTAAAGGAAATCAATGCTGAATATCTATTTGAAGGACTGATGCTGAAGCTGAAACTCCAATACTTTGACCATCTATGTGAAGAGCTGACTCATTTGAAAAGACTCTGATTCTTGGAAAGACTGATGACTGAAGGAGTAGGGGATGACAGAGGACAAGATGGTTGGATGGCATCACTGATTCAATGAACATGAGTTTGAGCAAGCTCCAGGAAGTGGTGAAGGACAGGGAAGCCTGGTGTGTTACAGTCCATGGGGTCACAAAGAGTCAAGCATGACTGAGCAACTGAACAACAGTACTCTCCCACAGAATATAATCTTAAATGAGAAGATTCTAAGCATCTAAACTAATTGCAGTATTGATTTCATGTATTATTGTTAGACAATACATGAATGAAAATATTCAATGTAAGATAAAGACACAAAGAATCACAGTTGGGCAAGACTGAGTGACTGAGTACACACACAAGATAAAAACACAAAATCCCCAATTTACAACACTTCAAAGTAAAAGAATACCTTTGAACTGTGGCAGGATTGGTTCAAAGTAGTTAAATACAAAAAAGTAATATTTTGGTGCCTTAGAGAAAGTGCTTTTACTGTTCCCTTCCACACAAGTCCTACATTTTCAAAATATGTACTTACCAAAAAACACCAAAACACACACTCACACACATATGTAGACACATATATTCTTTTCTCTCTTTGATCAAATACCCCAATATCATGTCTTCAGGAATTACATTAAATTTATAAAATTTTAGCTTGAAGTAATAAAATCATATTTTTCTTTCATAGAATACTTTAAAATATTGAAAATAGCTCAAGATTCTCATGAATAAAACATTAATTTCTGAAAGAAGTTTGCAGATGAGGAGACTAGTTCAGCCCAAAGCTTTCAAGCTATAGATAAGAAAACAAAGGTTGGAAGAATTTAAATAATCTTTCAAGGTCATGTGGTGAATTAGAGATTGTATTTGTATTAAAGCCTAAATTTTCTTGATGCTTAGTAGATAGATCTTTCTATTATATAACAGTACTCTTTCTTCTCATGTCTGAGAATTTGAAGGATTAGTAAGGCATATATATATATATATATATATACCTCTGACAAACTCAGGAGGTCTTCATCTTATTAAAAACACTTATAATTTTTATTGTGGGAAAATGACATTAAGTAAAGTAGTATATGAAATGTAATATTATATTTAAATTCAATGAAATATAACTGTATTTGATCACTCCTGCTTTGTTAAATAAACAAATTTTTGCATTTTTTTGCCCATACATTGAAATTTTAATAGTTATTTCTTGACTTTTTAAAATAATACTCTAACTTGTGCCTTTGCTGATAATTTCAAAGTGCATTAACATTAAAAAATTAAATCATTGCATTGAATTTTTATAAAAACATAGTCTAATTTGTAGTTATTAGAAATACTAGTATGGCTAATATTTCTTTAATAAATGCTGCTACTACTGCTGCTAAGTCGCTTCAGTTGTGTCTGACTCTGTGCGACCCCACAGACAGCAGCCCACCAGGCTCCGCCATCCCTGGGATTCTCCAGGCAAGAATACTGGAGTGGGTTTCACTTTCATGCATTGGAGAAGAAATGCTAGTATGGCTAATTTAATGAGAAAAATGTTATGTGCCAACCTGGATGGGAGGGATCTTGGTGGAAGAATGGATATATGTATATGTATAGGCTGAGTCCCTTCAGAGTCCCTTCAGAGTTCACCTGAAACTATCGCAACATTGTTAATTGGCTGTTCCTCAATCCAGATTATTTTGTTGTTAAAGAAGTTAATAAAAATAAAATTATTTTTTTAAAAAGAAAATTTTGTATGGTGTGATAAGAAGAAGAATTTTGTTGCTGTTTTCCAGTAGTTTGTACATGAGATTATGGATAGCTATCAAGCTCTCTTCTCAATTTTTTAAAATTCATTGTGTCCTCTTCATTGAAGGTCAGCAATGGTGAAATTGTGGATATTGGCATAACTTGCAAAAACAAGTTCTAGCATGAGGAATTTCCCCTTTGACCTTCAGTTTCTCCTCTCTCCCCTGCTGTGATACACATGTCTTGCTTTGGAAAGCTCAAAATTGCATTTTGGTTTCAATTTTAAAATATATTCATCAAAGTAATAGTTGATAAAGCAGTCATCTCACTAAAAGGGACAAATTTATTTTGTATGGCAAGTAGTTAAAAGGAAGTAGTTTTCTTCATCCCCAAAATGCCACACCACTTATAGACAACTCTGTGGCTAAATTTCTTCTTAATATGACATCTGTTTTATTTTGTATTTTATTTTTTTTTACTTTATAACCCTATCTCCTTTTTTGGAGGAAGCTGGGTTTTATTTTTTCATAAGACTTATATATTATTCACCATGGCCACAAAATTTTGAAAATTTCTTGATATTTTTATATTTTAATCATTAGAAGAAAGGGGAAACCCAAAGGAAAACTACCTATAGTAGACCTTCATAACACAAATAAGAAAAAGCCTCCAAATATAACTTTGGCTTCTCATCTCTCAGTCAGTCTATACTAACTGAATTTTAATGTGCCTATGGCTTGCGAGAGCTGGGCCAGTGCACTAAGCATGGGCTGCTGCGAGAGCCTGGCCGGTGCACTAAGTGCGGGCCAAAGAAGATACCCCATGTCCGAGGTCAGGGGCAGCAACCTAGAGTGCCAGGCTGCGATGGCGCAGGAACAGCCGAGAGGAGCTACCCTGTGTCTGAGGTCAGTGGCAGCCGGGAGGAGCTATCCCTCATCCGAGGTCAGGGGCGGCCAGGAAGAGACACCA
>SJYX01008113.1:67478-85738 GCA_006410675.1 Oreotragus oreotragus | reverse complement strand
ACTGAACTGAAATATGCTTAACCTCTATCTTGTTTACTCTACAACTAAAAGCATTGTCCTTTCTAGTCCAGGGATAGCCCAAACTGTTAAATATATCTAAAGAAAATGTCAAATCCATCATTTCTCCTTTACTCAGTGAAGGTATTAAACACGATATATTTATGTAGAAGATATCAGTTCAGGCTTTTAACTCAGATAAAAGATAGATAGATAGATAACTCTTATCTGTTTTCTAGAGATAGGATATGATATTCATAATAGAAACAAATAATCCCCATTTCATTCTCAGTAGTTTGTATTTCATTGGACTCTTTTATTTTTAATTTCAAATCATATCTTCTTTGTGATGTTTAGATGGTGATAAGATAACATTCTTTATGTGCATTTCATCATATCAAGAGATATGTGAAGAAAGTTAAAAGACTGGAAACAACTTTCTTTTTTACATTCAAGTATTTAACATTTACAGCTGAAAGACAGTATAGCATAATTATTAAAAGTAAAGACTTTGAAGCTAAAGAGCCTGACTTCAAATCCTGGCTCTTCTTAGTGGCTATGTAAGCTGTGGAGATTACCTAATCTGTCCACATNTATTTAACATTTACAGCTGAAAGACAGTATAGCATAATTATTAAAAGTAAAGACTTTGAAGCTAAAGAGCCTGACTTCAAATCCTGGCTCTTCTTAGTGGCTATGTAAGCTGTGGAGATTACCTAATCTGTCCACATATCAGCTTCTTTTTTGTATATTGAGGATAATAAAAACCTACATCACCAGATGGCTGAGGATTAAATTAATATATACAATCCTTAAAATGTTATCTGTCACATAGTCACATTTTAAATGTGAAAAAGATAAACCAATGGCTAGGTATACATGTCACAAAATAAGATTTAATAGTGGTTTCTTTTCTTGGAGAGCATAAATGATATTTTTATTTTTATTTTTATAGCACATGAGTAGTAGGGGGAAACGGAGATTAGAAATGATGATGTAAATGCTTATTAATTTTATAGAATATACATTTATCATGTATGATATCATTTATCATTTATGATCTAGGGTGTTCTCAATAGGCCTTATACCCTAAATTAACATTACTACTATTGACCCTTCAACAGCATGAGTTTGAACTGCATGGGTTTACTTATATAAGGATTTTTTTTTCAATAGTAAATACTATCGTACTATAGGATCCAAGGTCGGTTTCATATGTGATATGGAACCAAGATAGGAATAGCTGACTATAAGTTATACATGGATTTCCAACTGTGCAGAGGGTGAGCACTCCTAACGTCCATATTATTAAAGGATTCTCTGTATTTGTATACATTTTAGCAAATCAATTATTCTTCCTTGAGTTGTTTCCTCATCCAGCTATTGTGAACATAAACTGCATACTTTGGAAAAGAAAATATGTTTTGACTTACAAATCATATCTGAGTTATAAATTCTAATTACATAATAAAAATCTCTTTTTGTTCATGAACATGTCATTTGAACTAGACCACTATTTCTTCAACTCTGAAATAAGACTCTAATAAGACTACTCTATAAGGCTGTATGGTGAGAAGAGAGAGGACTAGGTTGAAAAGTATCCGTGAAGAAATGGACACTTCCAAAGGCTGGCACTGGAGGTAAGAAAAATGACATAATTGCCGTCTTTTTTTCTTACAAAGTCAGTGAGAATTTAAGAACATTTTTCTCATAGCTAAGCAATATGTAATATGTAAGAAAGATAGTGAGAGCAAAGTCACGCAGTAACCAGAAAGGCCATCACCAGGAAAAATAAAACCAGAGCTTCTTTGAAAAGAACTTCACTGAAATAAAAATTGCTGGTCATTTCCAAAGCATAGAACATAAAATGGAAGATGAAAAGCTAAACATGGAAGTGGAACTCAATGTTATGTGCATTTTCCCAGATAAAGGAATACTATCAATGAGTCAGAAGAAGGAAAAATATATATATATATATTTTCAGACAAGCAGTTCAGCCACTCATATGGATTTTATCCAGTCTGTTGATGTAAAGCTGATTATTCACTCCTTTGTTAATTTAATCATGCATACTTTCATAGAACAAAATATTTAATCGTAATGTATTTCATTTTGTTTGTTGTTCTCAGATTGCTTTTTTTTTTTTTTTGCAGACTCTTTTTGATTTTGCAAGCATTATACACCCCTCAAATCTCTACCAATGACAAAATATGCTTTTAATACCTACTTTTATTTTTTTATTTTTTATTTTATTTTATTTATTTATTTTTTAATACCTACTTTTAGAATTAGATTACTTTCCTCTGAAAGCATTTTGGTTACCTTTCTCTTCTTGGTTATCTTGATCCTCCTGCTTTCCTCATAGATCATGAATGAAGTACTCTGCTGGAACAGGCAATCTTCATGATTTCATCTGTATCTCTGAAAACCTTTGAAAAGAGAGCTTCAAGGACAATTCAGTGAAAAGAAGTCAGGAGTTATCAACTAGTTGGATTTTTATAGATAGGCAGGTTGGGGGATCAAGATTTGCCAAACTAAAGAGAACTTTACTCTGAAAATGAAGCAGTTTAAAATATTTCCCTACTTGAAAGGGCTGCTTTTTAGTCTTTCTTTACCATCTTTGAGGTTTGCTTTCTGTTCTGTTCTGTGTGCCATTGATGATCTAGAAGGACAGGCACTTGCTTTCCTTAGTTAATTGCCTTTTGCTATTAGCCTGAGAATACAAATCATTGCTGTTGATGAATTTCCACAGAGAGAGAAAGGGACACTGTTGATTGATTTTAAAACTTCTTAGGGTTAATCTAAGAATTACTACAATTAACACCAGGTTCTTAGGCTGTGGCTTCATCTCCTCCTTTAACTTAAGTCTTATAAAATCTTCTCTGTATACTTTAGGAGTTCCTCAGATTTTGTGGTAGCTGACTTTCATTTCCCCAGTTCTTTCACATGTTCATATATTTATTTGGCTTTGGGTAGGTTTCATTTGTGGTTGGACATTCTGAACTTAAAGTATAAATCTGAAATTTAGACCGTTTCAATAGAAATGTGTCACTATGACAGGAAAGGGATATCAGAAGCTGATACACCAATGACTGTTGTATTAACCTAAAGAGATAATAATCGCATAAGCTAAAGCGAGAGTACTAGGGACAGAAAAGAACAGCTACATTTGGGAGACCTCTGGTAGAAGATTACCAGGATTAGATGATCATTATGAAGAAAAATAATAAAGGGAAGAGAGGAATAAATATTTACTTTCTAAGTTACCTGTGATAATTGCCTATAAATGAAATATCCTAGACATAGAATGAGATTCCTTGGTGGCTCAGACAGTAAAAAAATCTGCCTGAAATGTAGGAGACCTGAGTTCCATCCCTAGGTTGGAAAGATTCCCTGGAGAAGAGAATGGCATCCCACTCCAGTATTCTTACATGGAAAATTCCATGGACAGAGAAGCCTGATATGGGGTTGCAAAGAGTTGAACGTGACTGAGCTATTAATACTTATTTACTTTACTTGACTGTAGCCCACCATGCTCCTCTGTCCATGGGATTTTCCAGGCAAGAGTACTGGAGTGGGTTGCCATTTCCTTCTCCAGAGGATCTTCCCAACCCAGGGATTGAACCCAGGTCTCCCGCATTGTAAGCAAGATGCTTTACCTTCTGAGCCACCAAGGAAGTCCAGACATAGAATACAGAGTTCGAAGGGAACATGTGTGGGGAACTTTGTTAGTGGAGAAATATATGAATTAATTTTGGAATTGAAGGGGACCACAGAGGATAAGATGGTTGGATGGCATCCCGACTCAATGGACATGAGTTTGAGTAAACTCTGGGATTTGGTGATGGACAGGGAGGCCTGGCATGCTGCAGTCCACGGGGTCACAAAGAGTCGGACATGACTGAGCGACTGAACTGAACTGAACTGAGTTGTATGTGATTTTAGACATATAGATGTTGCTGCCCAGAAGGCAGTTGAATATGTGATAAATTTTCACATGGGTGATTGGAAGAGAGATGAGTTTAGCCTGTCTCTTATACACATCTAGATGTGTATAAGAGACAGGNTGATCTAGGGTGTTCTCAATAGGCCTTATACCCTAAATTAACATTACTACTATTGACCCTTCAACAGCATGAGTTTGAACTGCATGGGTTTACTTATATAAGGATTTTTTTTTCAATAGTAAATACTATCGTACTATAGGATCCAAGGTCGGTTTCATATGTGATATGGAACCAAGATAGGAATAGCTGACTATAAGTTATACATGGATTTCCAACTGTGCAGAGGGTGAGCACTCCTAACGTCCATATTATTAAAGGATTCTCTGTATTTGTATACATTTTAGCAAATCAATTATTCTTCCTTGAGTTGTTTCCTCATCCAGCTATTGTGAACATAAACTGCATACTTTGGAAAAGAAAATATGTTTTGACTTACAAATCATATCTGAGTTATAAATTCTAATTACATAATAAAAATCTCTTTTTGTTCATGAACATGTCATTTGAACTAGACCACTATTTCTTCAACTCTGAAATAAGACTCTAATAAGACTACTGTATAAGGCTGTATGGTGAGAAGAGAGAGGACTAGGTTGAAAAGTATCCGTGAAGAAATGGACACTTCCAAAGGCTGGCACTGGAGGTAAGAAAAATGACATAATTGCCGTCTTTTTTTCTTACAAAGTCAGTGAGAATTTAAGAACATTTTTCTCATAGCTAAGCAATATGTAATATGTAAGAAAGATAGTGAGAGCAAAGTTACGCAGTAACCAGAAAGGCCATCACCAGGAAAAATAAAACCAGAGCTTCTTTGAAAAGAACTTCACTGAAATAAAAATTGCTGGTCATTTCCAAAGCATAGAACATAAAATGGAAGATGAAAAGCTAAACATGGAAGTGGAACTCAATGTTATGTGCATTTTCCCAGATAAAGGAATACTATCAATGAGTCAGAAGAAGGAAAAATATATATATATATATTTTCAGACAAGCAGTTCAGCCACTCATATGGATTTTATCCAGTCTGTTGATGTAAAGCTGATTATTCACTCCTTTGTTAATTTAATCATGCATACTTTCATAGAACAAAATATTTAATCGTAATGTATTTCATTTTGTTTGTTGTTCTCAGATTGCTTTTTTTTTTTTGCAGACTCTTTTTGATTTTGCAAGCATTATACACCCCTCAAATCTCTACCAATGACAAAATATGCTTTTAATACCTACTTTTATTTTTTTATTTTTTATTTTATTTTATTTATTTATTTTTTAATACCTACTTTTAGAATTAGATTACTTTCCTCTGAAAGCATTTTGGTTACCTTTCTCTTCTTGGTTATCTTGATCCTCCTGCTTTCCTCATAGATCATGAATGAAGTACTCTGCTGGAACAGGCAATCTTCATGATTTCATCTGTATCTCTGAAAACCTTTGAAAAGAGAGCTTCAAGGACAATTCAGTGAAAAGAAGTCAGGAGTTATCAACTAGTTGGATTTTTATAGATAGGCAGGTTGGGGGATCAAGATTTGCCAAACTAAAGAGAACTTTACTCTGAAAATGAAGCAGTTTAAAATATTTCCCTACTTGAAAGGGCTGCTTTTTAGTCTTTCTTTACCATCTTTGAGGTTTGCTTTCTGTTCTGTTCTGTGTGCCATTGATGATCTAGAAGGACAGGCACTTGCTTTCCTTAGTTAATTGCCTTTTGCTATTAGCCTGAGAATACAAATCATTGCTGTTGATGAATTTCCACAGAGAGAGAAAGGGACACTGTTGATTGATTTTAAAACTTCTTAGGGTTAATCTAAGAATTACTACAATTAACACCAGGTTCTTAGGCTGTGGCTTCATCTCCTCCTTTAACTTAAGTCTTATAAAATCTTCTCTGTATACTTTAGGAGTTCCTCAGATTTTGTGGTAGCTGACTTTCATTTCCCCAGTTCTTTCACATGTTCATATATTTATTTGGCTTTGGGTAGGTTTCATTTGTGGTTGGACATTCTGAACTTAAAGTATAAATCTGAAATTTAGACCGTTTCAATAGAAATGTGTCACTATGACAGGAAAGGGATATCAGAAGCTGATACACCAATGACTGTTGTATTAACCTAAAGAGATAATAATCGCATAAGCTAAAGCGAGAGTACTAGGGACAGAAAAGAACAGCTACATTTGGGAGACCTCTGGTAGAAGATTACCAGGATTAGATGATCATTATGAAGAAAAATAATAAAGGGAAGAGAGGAATAAATATTTACTTTCTAAGTTACCTGTGATAATTGCCTATAAATGAAATATCCTAGACATAGAATGAGATTCCTTGGTGGCTCAGACAGTAAAAAAATCTGCCTGAAATGTAGGAGACCTGAGTTCCATCCCTAGGTTGGAAAGATTCCCTGGAGAAGAGAATGGCATCCCACTCCAGTATTCTTACATGGAAAATTCCATGGACAGAGAAGCCTGATATGGGGTTGCAAAGAGTTGAACGTGACTGAGCTATTAATACTTATTTACTTTACTTGACTGTAGCCCACCATGCTCCTCTGTCCATGGGATTTTCCAGGCAAGAGTACTGGAGTGGGTTGCCATTTCCTTCTCCAGAGGATCTTCCCAACCCAGGGATTGAACCCAGGTCTCCCGCATTGTAAGCAAGATGCTTTACCTTCTGAGCCACCAAGGAAGTCCAGACATAGAATACAGAGTTCGAAGGGAACATGTGTGGGGAACTTTGTTAGTGGAGAAATATATGAATTAATTTTGGAATTGAAGGGGACCACAGAGGATAAGATGGTTGGATGGCATCCCGACTCAATGGACATGAGTTTGAGTAAACTCTGGGATTCGGTGATGGACAGGGAGGCCTGGCATGCTGCAGTCCACGGGGTCACAAAGAGTCGGACATGACTGAGCGACTGAACTGAACTGAACTGAGTTGTATGTGATTTTAGACATATAGATGTTGCTGCCCAGAAGGCAGTTGAATATGTGATAAATTTTCACATGGGTGATTGGAAGAGAGATGAGTTTAGCAAAACAACAACAACGTTTCTATCTAGGGAAGGGAATTGGGAATGTCTTCTATGAATCATTTAAGCTCATCAACATTGTGATTGTTAGCTAGGTTTCTATAGGATGCTTCTGGGACTTTCTTGTATATATATAATTTGTTAGGAAAACACTTACTGATATGGAAGCTGAAAGTGATTTCCTTGACTTAGTAGTAGAGTTAGTCTCTCAGTCATGTCTGACTCTGCGACCTCATGGAAAGTAGCCTGCCAGGCTCCTCTGTCCATGGAATTCTCCAGGCAAGAATACTGGAGTGGGTAGCCATTCCCTTCTCCAGGGGATCTTCCCTGGGATTGAACTCATGTCTCCTGCATTACTGGCAGATTCTTTACCATCTAAGCCACCAGGGAAGCCCTGAATCATCATAAGATAATTTTGCCTATTTGAATTTTATGTGAATGATAATACCTAGCTCCTTCACTTCCATTGAGGGAGTTGGTCAAGATCTGCCAGGGTTCCTTCTCTTTTTCCGCACAGCCTGGCCTGGGAATATCCTCATCCTATGCATAAGGATGTTATTGGTTAGAAATGTCTAGGGGTTGTCACCAGGGCCCATATTCCCTTTTAGAAACTAATGACTAGTGCTGTAGTTGGACCAGTCCTTGTAGTTCTTGTTATGTTTGTAAGGCATCTTCAGCAATAATCAACAGGAAACTTGGAAAGAAACAAGGATTATTACTCCTGGTTTTATTAGTCCTGGAGGGTTCAGGGTATGACTGGGACCACACAAAAAGGTTGATTCTCTCTATTTACAGAAACCTGGGATTACTTTATCTAGCATTACTATGGTTACTGTGGTTGGTTCATCATGTTACTGGTTTTTTCATCTCATTTTTTTGGTTTCATTTGGATTAATCATATATTTTTGTGCTTTTTCTTTCAAAATTTTTATTTTTCTTATTTTTACTGATTAACTTAAATATGACTTAAGTGATTAATATATAACTTAAGAATAAAAGCTATAGTAAACCTAGACAGTATATTAAAAGCAGAGACATCACCTTGCCAATAAAGTTACCTGTAGTCAAAGCTATGATTTTTCCAGTAGTCACGTATGAATGTAATGGTTGGACAATTGTAAAGAAGGCTGAGCACCAAAAATTGATGCTTTCCACCTGTAGTGTTATGGAAAACTCTTGAAAGTCCCTTGGATAGCAAGGAGATCAAACCAGTTAATCCTAAAGTAAATCAACACTTAAATTCATTAGAAGGACTGATGCTGAAGCTGAAGCTCCAATACTTTGCCACCTTATGTGAAGAGCTGATCCACTGGAAAAGACCCTGATGTTGGCAAAAGATTGAGGGCAGGAGGAGAAGGGGCCAACAGAGGATGAGATGGTTGGATGGCATCACTGACTCAAAGGATATGAGTTTGAGTAAACTCCAGGAGTTGGTGAAGGACAGGGAAGCCTGGTATGGGGCAGTCCGTGAGGTCACAAAGAGACATGACTGAGTGACTGAACAATGAACAATAAGAATTTAATATATGATTTGAATGATTACTATATCTTATATAACAATACTATATATTCAGTTCTTTTACTTTAGCTCTGATATTGATACTGCCAGAAGTTTAGAGCCTTTAAGCATATTTATGTCCTTACTTTTTTTTTTTTCTGTGATATCTGTTGCATATATTTTAAAGGACAAGATATTAAAATAACTGCTTTAGATAGTCAATATTCATTTATATTTACTCACTGTTTATCTTTCCCATCATTGAGAGATATCTTTTCATTTATTTTGAAAGGATATATTTTGTTGTTACATAATTCTAGACTGGTGCCCCTTTACCTAGATAATTTCTGTAATTTATTCAAGTTTTCTATTTCTTCTCATATATAATGTTGGTTGGTCTGCCCCAAGCTTCCTCATTCTACTTACAACTGGAAATTTGAGTGTATTGTTTTATCTTCCATTTATATATTCAGTGAAAGAAAATAGGAACTTTCTTTTTATAATCTAATTCTTTATCACCCTTTTCATAATTATTTAGATCTGAAATCAAAATTATCACTATTGATTACTGGACACCTTGCTTTATGCTATTACTAAAATGGATTTTTTTTCAATTACATTGTCTACCTGGTTATTTTTCTATATATGAATAATAGTGATTTTATAGTTTTTAATTGTGTATTTGACAAACTTTCTAAAGCACTTGTTGAATTTGTAGATTTCTCAATATATTTCCTTGGGCTTTTTACTTTTGCAGTAATTTTTATACATTAACTTGTGAAGTACTTATGTCTTTATAATTATGACTCATATCTTCTGTATTTCTATTCTTAAAATATTCCTTAAATCATATATTATTGTCATTAAAATTATTTCTAAATGTTTCATCATTTTTTCCCTAAGGTAGTTCTAAATATTTATTCATAAGTTTTCCAAGTTATTAGTGGTAAGTTAGAAAGTGTTTAAAATTTTCATATTCATAAACTCATCAATTTTATTCATTGTTTTTGCTGACTGTCTTGGGTTTTATAGGTAGAATACTACATCTTTGATAAATTTGATAGCTTATATTTATTAATTTGATATAGCACAATTAACACACAGATAATCATATATCTTTATATAATTGCCATTGATACAAAATTTCCTTTCAAGGATTCAAATACATAAGAATGAAAACCTTTTTCCTTTTAGTTTTTGGAAATTCAACTTAATTCCTGAGTTTCCATCCCTCCTAGATAACAAAATTAATTCCAAATCACTGTTGGACTCCATCAACGTCTGTCACTTCAACGCTTCTCCAAAAAAACTTATACAAGGAAAAGACTATAAAGATGTAGTGTGAGAAACACTGAGCTTTTCATTCTTGCTAGATATTTTCCTACACTGCCTTCACATAGAAAAACACTAACCATTTGAGTTTGTGTCACTGTACCACACATATTGCTTTGCTACACTGTTTCCCAGTAGCAATTTATATGGATCTAGAAGGCATTCTGGTTCTTTAGGCATATTGGGCATATTGAAATCATCAGTCCTTATAAAGCACTGGGAGTCAGACAATTTAGTGAACTTAAAGGCCCTTTACATTGAGAACTGTTTGAGAGAATGCCGATAGAGCAACTAGTCTAGCATAGAAAATGATACAGCGAAGTCTTTCACTCCTAAATTGAAGAAAATTATCTGAGAATTCTGCCTCTCCTCTCACTAGCATGCTCCATATCTCAGGGATCTTACAGTACCTCCTCCCCAGAATAAGAAACCTCTTCCCTGGTGGCTCAGCTGGTAAAGAATCCACCCACAAGGCAGGAGACCCCAGTTTCATTCCTGGACTGGGGAAGACCTGCTGGAGAAGGGATAGTCTACCTACTCCAGTATTCTTGGGCTTCCCTGGTGGCTCAGGTGGTAAAGAATGTGCCCGCAATGTGGGAGACCTGGGTTTGATACCTAGGTTGGAAAGATCCCCTGGAGAAGGCATGGTGACCCACTCCAATATTCTTGCTTGGAGAATCCTCATAGAAAGAGGAGTGTGGTGGGCTACAATCTAAGGGGTCACAATGACTTGGATGTGACTGAGCGACTAAGTACAGCACACATAAAGCACATATTCTTTAGTTAGAAAAATTCTAGCTTATTAAAATTCTTTGTAATTCATTGTCTATGCCCTAAAAACCTTTCTGCTACACTAATGCCTTTAGGCTTTCAAAAGACAGAGTTAATCATTGACGTTTCTGTTTTCCACTACAATCTTTTCTCTGAATAAATAGTAGATATATCAAACAGAAATTAGAAACTGAGAGAAAAAAAAATCTCCCAAACTAAAGCATCAATATAAAAAAATACACTCTCTTATTTATTACACGTGTGTTTGATCTTAATTTACACTTGTTTCCATCTTATTATCCATTTATATATATATATAATATTCCATTTGGAGAAGGCAATGGCACCCCACTCCAGTACTCTTGCCTGGAAAATCCCATGGACGGAGGAGCCTGGTAGGCTGCAGTCCATGGGGTCGCTGAGGGTCGGACACGACTGAGCAACTTCACTTTCACTTTTCACTTTAATGCATTGGAGAAGGAAATGGCAACACACTCCAGTGTTTTTGCCTGGAGAATTCCAGGGACAGGGAAGTCTGGTGGGCTGCCGTCTATGGAGTCACACAGAGTCGAACACTACTGAAGTGAGTTAGCAGCAGCATATATATCTATATATATAGTGTGTGTGTGTGGGAATATTTTTGGTATGCTTTTTAAAAACATCTTAGTACAATTATCATTATTACTACTATCATCATCACTACTATCTACTGAGCACTTACTGTCTCCAGAATTTTTAAGTACTATGCAAATATGTCTATAAAATCTGAAAAATAATAATACAATTTCACATATGTGTATGTATGTTAATAATTAATTTGCTAATACCTTTGTGTTTATGACTTCCATATTTACATAGTTTTGCAGTTGCTTTATTTTCTATTCTGTATGGTCACTGGTTTGTTTTCTTTACTATATTGAGGACATTTGAGAGGTGTAACTTCTGCTTTTAATTCATTGTCTATATATTTGAAAACCCTGCTTTTACTTATATTTCTTTAATTAGAATATTCTAATTCCTTTCTGTACAAGAAAGAATTTAGGTCAATTTGATTTTAGTTACTTTAATCATTCAATTAGTTTTTGTTAACATAAGTTCTTTGGATTTTGTTTCACAGTGTTTTTACTATATATTCAATATTTTGCCATTAAATTTTATCCCTCTATGTAAAATATTCTTGGATATTTTTTGATATATGCCATTTTAGTGTTTAAGATAATACTAATTTTTTATTTTTATTTTTTCTGGTTAGAATAATTTATTTCTTGATTTGATTTCATTATCTTCACATCTTTCATAAAAATTTGAACACTGTTGAAGACTCATGGATTAGGATTTTTTTTAATGCTCCTCTAAGTTTAATGTAGGAAATTGTACTTTAGAAACTTGAAGGGGATTCATTTTTCAACTTCACAGTAAACAAAACAAAGCTATTCTATATAAGCTCAGCAAGTCTCAATATTTTTCTTTCTCAAGAAGCCACCAAAAGCAACACTTATCCAGGTACAAAGAGTCTAATTACATAAAATCAATAAAATTAGGTTAAAATATAAAGGTATTATTATTTTTGGCCATACTATTTCATTTTTGAGTTTGTAATTCAGTCTAAGGGTGAGGTAGAGTACTACTTTAAATAATGTTTTATTTTGCAAAAGAATATTTATGTAACATTTTCAAAATGACAAATTATTTTTAAATTTTGAGTTAGAAACCTTCAAAATATTATTGACAACACTGCTTTATAAGTAATTACTACTATATGTAGGAGATCATTTGTATTTATTATCTTTCATATTTTTTTCTCTCCAATATGACCAAAATTTTTAATCTTATATGCAATTTTTTTTAGAATTTTCTTAACTTTAATATAAAACATTGCTTAACATAATTTGAATTTTCTTATAATTCTTATTTCCTTGGTTTTTCTTCCTTTTTAACTGCTGAAGAAAATTATTTCTCCAAAATTACTGCAGATGGTGACTGCAGCCATGAAATTAAAAGATGCTTACTCCTTGGAAGAAAATTTATGACTATCCTAGATAGCATATTAAAAAGCAGGGACATTACTTTGCCAACAAAGGTTTCTATCTAGTCAAGGCTATGGTTTTTCCAGTAGTCATATATGTATGTGAGAGTTGGACTATAAAGAAAGCTGGGCACTGAAGAATTGATGCTTCTGAATTGTGGTGTTGGAGAAGACTCTTGAGAGTCCCCTGGACTTCAGGGAGATCCAACCAGTCTATCCCAAAGGAAATCAGTCCTCAGTATTCATTGGAAGGACTGATGTTGAAGCTGAAACTCCAATACTTTGGCCACTTGATGTGAAGGACTGACTCATTTGAAAAGACCCTGATGCTGGGAAAGATTGAAGGAAGGAGGAGAAGGGGATGACAGAAGACGAGATGTTAGTTGGCATCACCAACTCAATGGACATGAGTTTGAGTAAACTCTGGGAGTTGGTGATGGACAGGGGGGCCTGGCATGCTGCAGTCCATGGGGTCACAAAGAGTTGGACAAGACTGAATGACTGAACTAAACTGAACTCTAAGAGTCATATTGACTTCTCATTTCTCTAATATTTTCCTTATATGTGTCTGTTCTTATTTAAGGGAAATCATCAGTGTCACTCTGCACTATTTGTATCATCTAGAAGGGCACAAAACACACCTGCCAAGACTTCAACCAATTTACTGATGTCACAAAGACCATCTCTATCTTGGTGGGTTCTCCATTAACCAAGTGCAATACCTGAATTTCATCAAGGACACCAACAAAGCACTCAATGATTAATGGCTGATCACTAGACCAAGGTGACATAAATGAAGTGGTTGGCTGCCTTGGTTGGATAACCTGTTTCTGTCTCTACATGTCAGTGGACACCTGTATCTGTACAAGGAAAGCCACCTATGCACCTGGGCCAGCCAGCAGACTTTCCTGTTTAAACTGCCAAGAGCAAGGGTCCCGTGACCTACTGCCAAATGGGCCTTCTCAGCCCATAGCTTGTCCCTAGCCTACCAACAGAAATGGCTTCAGGGAGTCCCCATGTACACTCCCTGCTCCTGCTGGGCTCCTACAGATTGATTTTGGGGGTTCTGCTCTTAGTGTTGTAGAGCTTTGACTGCTGCTATGTGGTGACAAGTGGCAAAGCTTACCTGTTACCATGTGGTTCTTCACTGAAGGCTGAGTGGTGACTTAAAGCAGTGATATTAGACCTCCTCTTCACTGGGGTTGAGTGGGTGGTGGCAGCCAGGACTGAGGAGATGGAGTGGAGAGTAGGAGGAGAGCCCTGAAGTTGCAGGTACAACCTGAGGACCTTCTTGGCTCAGCCCACTGTAGAATCTATCACTTGCCGGGTGGGCTCACTGGCCAGCCACGCACAAGTGCAGGTCTCTGGGTGCTCACTGAACATGTGTCTTGTTCTTGCACAGCCCTGATGTGTGTGGCTCCCACAAGGTGATTCCCACCCTGGTCTCGTGTCCAGCTGTCTGTCCTGCTCAACAGCTCCACGCCCAAAAAATGACTCTGGTTCAGAGGCCCAGCTGGAGATCTTATTCACTTTCTTCCTGGGTCACACCAGCTTGGGCGTCAGTGGGGACAAGGGCAGCAATGATAAACTGAGAGGCTGGGTCCTTTGAGGCCCGTTGGCCCCGGTCTAATTGCTGGACATGCCACTGTGGCAGCACGACCGTGAGGTGCTGCTGCTTGAAGCCCTGGAGTGCAGGAAGATGTCCAGGGCAGCCCGGTTCTTCTCTTTTTGGAGGACAACATGCTCACAGCCCTTCAGGTGGGCTGCTTGGCCAGCCATCAGGGTCTTCACAGACAAGATGAGACCTCGGCAGGAGAAGAAACTGATGCAGGTCACCCAGCTAGCCTATGGTGGAGATCATCTCCCTACAACCAGGTAAGTCCTCAGGTGGCAATGATGTGAAGCTGTGAATGTGGTGGACCCTTACCCTACGTCTCATCCTCCCCACTGACCTCACAAATTGATTTACTAACGAGGTTAACCATGGCGCATAATGGCTCGGGTTCACACCTTGCACAAACTTGGAGAATGGGCAGAGGATCCCCTGGCTGGCTCAGACAGACTTGAGGAAAATGCATCACAGTGACCCTGTGCTCTGCCTGTGCCAGTTGGTTTCCCTCTCCCTGTCTCCACCGTATGACTGGTCACTCCCCAGCTCTCCGAAGTGTGCTCCTCTCTGGCCAGTGGACAGGGCAGGGGTGGGGTCTGTCCTTTGCTACTACTGCTTGTGCTTTCAGAGAGTGTTCCATCATGGAGGCCCCTCTGGCCCCTTCTTGTTCTCCAGCACCTTTATTTATACTAAAGTTCTCTGTTTTTTGAAATTGTATTTTTGATAGAAATGAATTTTCTCTGACTCTTCAAGATGTTGTGTCCTTTCTTTGTGCTTCAGTTTCTCATACTTGTTTGCTTTTCAGGCACTTGTCAATGTATTAAGTGATTGATGTAGCTTAAAAAAGTTCATTTTTTTTTGGAGGGGGATTGCTGGTTGTATCTACTTTGCAGCTAAAGAGAAACTTGGTGTGAAGAGATCATGTGAATATATTATAATATTTAGGAGCCATTTAGGATCCATTTAGATCCATAGGACTAAGGGAGGATCTTCTAATACACCCTTTGCATGTTCCCAATACCAGTGGATTATATGAAAAAAAAAAAAAAAAAGACAAACAATTGTATTCTGGGACTCTTCATATATTTTGTTGGTCTCTTGTCTACAAATACTACTTATGAAAAACACATAATTACATTCATCCTGAATTTTACTTTTACCCAGAATTCCTGACATATAACAGATTACAAGTGCCTCCAAATTATCTCTGCAACTATCATTCCTGTCCATATATAATCAATGCGTGCCTGCGTGCTTAGTTGTGTCTGACTCTTTGCAACCCCATGGGCTGTAGCCCATTAGGCTCCACTGTCCATGGGATTTCCCAGGCAAGTATATTGGAGTGGGTTGCCATTTCCTACTTCAGGGAATCTTCCTGACCTAGGGATCGAATCTTTGTCTCTTGCATTGGCAGGTGGATACTTAACCACTATGCCACCTGGGAAGTCCATCCATATATAAGTTCATTTCAGTTCAGTCACTCAGTTGCAACCCCATGGACAGCAGCATGCCAGGCTTCTCTATCCATCACCAACTCCCTGGCTTGCTCAAACTCATACCATTGAGTCAGTGATGCCATCCAACAGTGTCATCCCCTGTTGTCCCCTTCTCCTCCAGCCTTCAATCTTTTGCAGCATTAGGGTCTTTTCCAATAAGTCAGTTCTTTGCATCAGGTGTCCAAAGTACTGGAGTCTCAGTTTCAGCATCAGTCTTTTCAATAAATATTCAGAACTGATTTCTTTTAGGATTGACTGCTTGGATCTCCTTATAGTCCAAGGGACTGTCCATATATAAATCCTACATAAATTTTTTCCTCAATAAATATGGTCTTTCACTCCCAAACCTGCCTGGTTATGCTCTTTTCCAAATTATTCTCTACATCAAGATCAGGATATATTTACCTAAATCTAAAGTTTGCGTATGTCATTTATTTGCTAAATATCTTCATAGGCCCACCTAGTGACTAATACACTTAGTGTATTAGTATACACCTAGTATACAAATAAAAAATGACACAGAAAATGAAAAAAAATGACTAGTCTCATCTCTTCTTCTCAAGAAATTGATGCATACCAAATGAGACTTGCTTGTCTCTTAGGCATTTACACTATTTATACTACAGTGATAGTGCCGAGATTTGAATAGGCTTGGAGTTTTAAATCCATATTCTGTATCAATCCTTCTATTGCAGTCTCCTTTCTACCAAAATATACAGACTATGTAAATACAGACTGACAGCTTTGCTCAAGTAGCTTCAAAGCAAATAGTTTAATTCCTTCTCTCAAACAAGATTGCCACCCTGAGATAACTTGCAACCTGGGATTGTTAAATCCCATAAAAGTTGGAGCACTTAGCTAGTATCAAAGTTTACTAATTTAAACATTTCAAATATTACAATAAATATGAGACATAGTTGAAGAAGCATTGTGAAGTGCAGGACTCTGTACAGCTCTCCAGGTTGTTACTTGCAGCCTTAGGATGCAGTCTGGTTTGATTTTTAACATTGTGTTCCCTAAATGATGTATGTATGTCATCATTAACACAAAAAGGAGCTGATTTGTTTATGAGACACCTACAAGTTATACCTTGATAGTTATAGTTTATATTACATTTTTCAAACATCTTAAAATGTCATATTTATTTTCTGCAAGCAATCTTGATCAGGCTAAGTGCATCTCGCAAAATCATCTCAAATATAAAGATTTTTCTGCTACCAAATATCAAGTATGTGTGATTACCATATACCACTTGGCATGTTTGCAAAGTGATTGGAGCAGGATAAGGGAGTGGTAAAGGATGAGATGGTTGGATAGCATCATTGACTCAGTGAACATGAGTGAACAAAATTTGGGAGATGGTGAAGGACAGGGAAGCCTGGCATGCTGCAATCCATAGGGTCACAAAGAGTTGGACACGACTCAGTAACTGAACAACAGCAACAACAAAGTGATTGGAACAAGTCATCTTTCTTTTTCTTTTTTCTGCAGCTTCCCCACAGGTAAAGAGAGACACTGTAATCATGTTTTGAACATTTCCTTTTCCACATAGCAATATCCTATTATATAGAAATTTAATAATATCTGTGGATGATTATCACTGACTGTTTATATACCCATTTCATTCCAATTAATTATGATATAGAAAATATTATACAGCATTTCATTTTGTATAGATGTTTTATAAATTACAATTGAACCATCATTACAGTAACAACATTTAACTAGCTAGAGTAACACAGGATGAATGTAGATCATGGCATTTCTGATTTTTATAGAGATACCTGCTCATATTTCAGGACTGCTTTGGAATTTATCCAACATAAAATAAAAGTGATAATAAAATTATTAATTGCGTGGATCATTTGATTGCCAACTTTATTCATATATTTTAAGAGAGAGACGCTTAAATTATAGAGGACAGCTGCCTTTGAAATGGTGTATTTATAAGAAAAAATCTATCTTTTAATATCATCATATTTTCTTTGTCATGTGTTCTAAGGCTTGTGTTCCTATTTATTATGTGAACTGGGCAGAAATAACATTTTGTACTAATCGTAATATCTGTGTAGATCTTTTCCTTTTTCTGTCTGTTTTATATTTGAGCAAAACAAAAACTCATAATATTTGAATTAAAATAGTTTGAAGGAAATAACTTACTATTACAAGAAGCTTCATGCTCCAGTGAAACATTACTATGAAAAAGGAAACTTCCATTGACTTGACAACTTACCTATTAATATAAAATCATTTCAAATGTCTTTTTCTTAAAAAAAAAAATAACCAACAAAACTTCAAATTACTGCTTTGTATTTACTACTGTGGGCTTTTCAGGTGGCTCCAGTAGTAAAGAATCCACCTGCAGTGCAGGACATACGGGATTTTTGAATAATGCATTTACAAAGAATTAGTGATTTTATTGATGCTTTTGAACTGTGGTGTTGGAGAAGACTCTTGAGAGTCCCTTGGACTGCAAGGAGATCCAACCAGTCCATCCTGAA
>SJYX01008113.1:47103-63392 GCA_006410675.1 Oreotragus oreotragus | reverse complement strand
CATCCATGAAACCAGAATGAGTTTTAAACTAAAGTATGTTCTACTCTTCTTTTTCTTAAATTAATTATTTTAATTTGAACCTAATTAATTTATAATAAATGGCAACCCACTCCAGTGTTCTTGCCTGGAGAATCCCAGGGACGGGGGAGCCTGGTGGGCTGCCGTCTGTGGGGCCGCATAGAGTCAGACATGACTGAAGTGACTTAAAAAAAAAAAATTGTAGTGGTTTTTGTTATACATTGACATGAATAAACCTACTTTTCTTAACTAAAAATATTTTTTCCAGCTTTCCATTTCCTATGCTTATATTAAAAAACACATACTAAACCACATTCTATCCAGTTATGTTTTGATTACTACGTTCTTCTTATACATGCCCATTAAGTTTGTTTCCTCTCTTAATATACTACAATGGGAACATACCAGGTCTTCATGGTGTTCTCAGATTATATAATAATTTTTGAATGCACTATTCTGATTCCTCAAGTTTGACATAATGCTTCTAAAAGTATCACAGTCACACAAAACCAGTAGAAAGCCAGATATATGCTAGTCTCATAAAAACTGTCTCATTTATGCTAGTTCTTACAAAGACAACAAACATTCATGCCCCAAATAAATGAGGGACAGTAGCTGGTGATTGCTTACTGACATGAATGAGACAGCTCTCTTGGAAGCCATTTTGGTTTCCTTCCTTTTGTGTGGACAGAAAAATCTAATTTAAGACCTAGAAATAAATGAGTCCTTGTCATTTTATTTCCTGATTCATCATCTTATATTAGATAGACTGAAGTTATATTCCAAATGATATTATGTAACCCAATGAAGCACAGCATAACCTGTCATATCCTAATATAATAAGATATGATGTATTAGAAATCATTTAAAGCAATCACTTCATTTCAGGTTGGGTACCTACTATTGATTCATGTGCAGTCTTATTCTGAATTAATTTTGGTAAAAGTGAAATAATATTATTAGGATAAAAACTCCTCTCAAATCTTTATAAGTTGACTGAATGTTTTTGTGTACTTGCTACAGCTTTGTTAGTTTCTTGCATGGCTGTAAATGCCTACTTTAACAAAATAAGTATTATGTATGCATTCTTTCTTGTCACCTTTTCTGTACATTCTTTTTATTTTAATTTTTCTGTAGACATTTGAATGAATTTAGCAAAAATTCAGAAAAGAGAACAACAGGAACATGCCCTATATTGATATTATTTAGGAATGGGTAAATTTTAACTCTTGTCCAATGTTATTAGACATAGGATGACATGAAAAAGCTTATTATACATGCAGTAACAGCTATATTATGATAAAACAGTAAACCTTAAAAAAAAAAAGAACCAATGCAATGTACTTCTGGCTAAATTTAAGTAGTGACACTTACTACAAACAATTATTCAATTTTATTTAAAGAATATCATGTAACATATTAGATCCTTTGATCATATGAATGAGACAGCAACATTTTAGTTCTGGTGTTTTTTATGTGGAATGAAAGTGCGAAAGAGTGCTTAAAGAAGTGTGTGTGTGTGTGTGTGTGTCTGCGTGCATGCACACGTGTTCAGTCGTGACTGACTCTGTGACGGCTGCATGGCCTGCAGCCCACCAGGTTCCTCTGTTCACAGGATTTTCCAAGCCAGAATACTGGAGTGGGTTGCCGTTCCCTCATCCAAGGTATCCTCTCCACCCAGGAATCAAATATGCATCTCATACACTGGCAGGAGGACTCTTTACTGCTGGGAAGCCTTAAAGGATAGTAAAAGCCCTCAAAGTTTTATTGGGAGGAGGTGATGGGAGAAGTAGATTTTAATTTTTGTTCATTTTAGGTTCTGCTTATTAATTTTTCTTCTTCCCAGATGAAGGAAGAAAGCAGGAGACTTCTCATACATATGGCACATTCCGAGATGAAAAAAGTTATTTCTTGAATTTCAAATCTAACCATGAAAGGTAGTGCCAGTTACGCTCTTCTTCCTTTTCAGCTGTGTTCTTCTGAGGTCTTTAATGATAAAGATGTATATTGAGTAAGCATATGATTTACTAAAGAGATTTTCTAAAAAATAAGCTATGTATTTCTTTTTCTTAAAACCTAAATTATCACTATATCATTTTCTATATATGTTTACTTAACATTTAAAAAAATATTGAGGTTTCTAATATATAATGCCTGATTTATGTATAATGCCTGATTTTTGATATCTTATACCATTTTATTAAAATATTCATAAAAATACAAACAGAGTCAAGAGATTTAACTGCCTGGGAATATAGTATAGGCATATTGGTCGATTATGCCTATACTATACCATGCCTATACTATACCATGAGGAATTTTATTCAGTGAAGTAGACACTGTGGGCTCACGCAGAAAAGTGATGGAGTTCAAGCAATATTCTGTAGAAAATTATGTCTTCCCACTTTCACATATCATCATTATATCAAAGTGCTTTCCCAAACTGAAAGGAGTTGAGGCTTTTCGCTAATGTTCACAATTAGTTTCCCAGAAAATCAGGGCTTTTTTACCCTGTACTACAATCCATTATTATTTCTTCTACAACAAATATATAAGTGTAAATCTTAGAAATATTACCAAGGTAATTATGAAGGTGAATAATAAGTGAACTTGCAGGGTGGAGGAAGTTAGCAAAAGTAAAGTGCTCACCCTCAAAGAGCCATTAGACTTTCAGAGGGACATATTTTGCCCTCCATTCATTCTCTGATATATTGAAATGCCAGACACAAGCTACTTCAAATTATAGGCCTTATAATATCATGCAAATGGAAAGTAAGTATCTGCTTAAGTCATCACATTCCCAGGAGCTAAGTGATTTAAAACAAAAAACAAGATACTTGGCTTTAGGGGATGTGCATAAAATTGAGCCTTCTAGTTGAAGATGTAAGAGAAAGCTTCTGATGATAAATAGGTAAACAGGGAAGAAAGACCGAAGAAAATTCTACTTTATTCTTTAGCAGTAAATTGCAAACCTGAATAAGTCTGCTCTTATTTAAGGATAAGTAACACCCATGAAATACTCCCTACTTAAAAAGTAGAACACAATGCTACTTCCAACCAGAGATAAAAAGCTTGGTTTTCACAAATGTATCATGTAGAAATTAGCAGTAATGTTTTAAAGTAGGTAATTTATAGGCTCAGTAGCAGTGAAGTATACATTGGAGCACATATTGGTGCCCAAACCTCCATAACGGATGTTGTAGAGCACTACCAGATTACCCCTCAGGAGAGAAACACTTATCTTCCCCAGCTAATTGGAATGTTACCTGTTTGTAGACCACAGCTAAGTCTCTCCCCACGACCCTGCCCGGAGGATCTGCTTTCTTGAAGGATGCACTACCTCAGGGAGTCAACCCACATCTAATGAGTGATCCATGCAGAAGTACAAAGAGTCATCCTGTTTGTCTCAGTTGTGACAAATCTAAAGGACCCTCTCATCTTCAGAACTCTTTGTGGGATCAAATGACAGTCTTTAATGTAACTCCTCTGTTGCCTCCTGGCCTCTTCTGCTTCCCTGACTTCTTTATATTTGTTGTTTCTGAGTGCTCTCTCCACTTAACTTCATGGACACAAATCTCCCTCTCAGTCTGTTTCCCAAAGAACCAGACTTGTGACATTTGGTATCAGAAGTTCTAAGAAAGCACATTGCAAAATGAGTTTCTGGAGCTGAATTACCCATGGTTTCCTATCCAGTAGTGGTGCAATTGTTAGAAGTTTAAAGGTGTTAAGTGGAGATAGTGTACTAGGGAAAGTGAATGTGCCTTGGAGGTAAAATATATCAAACTTCAGAATTGTGAGGAAAAGTTATTATAGAGACTGTAGAACTAGTTGGTTGTTGCTAAGGGCCATAAATGCCTTAATAAAAGAAAATAAAAGATTGGGGTAATAATTTGGAATTAAAGGCTAAGTGTGAAAGCCTCCTTGACAACTTAAAACGGGAGTCTTATTTCCTCCAACTAGAGGACAGACGAGTAAAGTACTAAGTCAGACTTTATCATAAGGGTAGCAGATCTCCAGTGTTGGTTGAAGTATACATACATACATACTGAGAAGCAATTGGTTACTGAGACATGGTGTTGGATAATATTCTAAAAAATCTGGAACAGATCTTCTGAACTTGAGACAGTACCTCATTCCTCACTGCTAACCTCTATCTTTACATTTTATTAAAGATGATGGTGATGATATGATAGGTCTTTTTTTTAATGAGAGTTTATAAACATTGGAGCAGTTTTTTGGGGTGTGTTATTTAACAAAATGCAAAAGACTCCATGACACGGAACTAACATGCTGTTAGGATGACTCTTGGAAACAGAGAAAACAAGGATCCTCATTACGTGAAGTCAAGATGCCAACATTAGGAGAGGTCAAAAGGTTCAGACTTGGGTATGAAGGCAAAATAACTTTGTGGAGCACATTAAAGCCCGCCAGATACCATTCTTCTCAGAAGAAGCACTGAAGGACAGAGTAGACAAAATGACTCAAATAGTTGATATCAGCTATCTTTTGTCATTAGCCACTTCAGTGCTGGTACAATAGGCACATGAATGCATTAGTCATGGCGGCAGTAACTATTCCTGAACCCAGTGGGCTTCTACTCATTGGTTACTGATATAGTTTCTGCAATTGGTATCTATACATTTGTCATCTATAGACTGACATTAATCCCTTGACATAGTAGCGTGTCTTTAGAGTATCAACCAAATACAGTTAGAGATTTGATTACATTGGACCCTTATATCTCTGAAAAAGATAGAGATACATCTTTATTGAAATATGCCCATATTTTTTCTGTGGGTTTGCCTTTCCTGCCTATGTAGCTTCAGACACCTCTATTATTTGAGGCTTCTGAAGTGTTTGATCCACCAATATAGGACTCACCATAATATTTCACCAACTTAAGTATTCTATTTTATAGCAAAGGACTTGCAGTAGTAGTCACACGACTGTGGTATTGTAGCCACTGATCTTATCAAATACCAAAATAAAATGCCACTGGCCTGATAGACAAGGGGATGGCTTATAGAAGTTTCAACTAAAGCGAAAGCCTTGAGATGGTACCCAGAAAGGATAGGATGTCATTCTCTAAAATGTCATCGCTGTTCAGTTTTTCAGTTCTGTCTGACTCTGTCACCCTGTGGACTGCAGCAGGCCAGGCTTCCCTGCTCTTTACCATCTCCTGGAGCTTGCTCAAGCTTATGTCCATTGAGTTGGTGATACCATCTAACCATCTCGTCCTCTGTCATCCCTTTATCCTCCTGCTTTCAATCTTTCCCAGCATCAAGGTATCTTCTAAAGAGTCGGCTCTTCACATCAGGTGGCCAAAGTATTGAAGCTTCAGCATCAGTCCTTCCAATGAATGAATATTCGGGATAATTTCCTTTAAGATTGACTTGTTTCATTTCCTTGCAGTCCAAGGAACTCTCAAGAGTCTTCTCAAACACCACAGTTAAAGAGCATCAAGTCTTCAGCTCTCAGCCTTCTTTATGGTCAAACTCTCAAATCCATACATGATTGCTGGAAAAATTATAGCTTCTACTATATGGACCTTAGTTGGCAAGGTAATATCTCTGCTTTTAATATGCTGTCTAGGTTGGTAATAACTATTTCTTTTAATTACATGGATCAAGCATCTTTTAATTTCATGGCTGCAGTCACCATCTGCAGTGATGTTGGAGCCCAAGAAAATAAAGTATGTCACTGTTGCCATTGTTTCCCCACTTGTTTGCCATGAAATGATGGGACTAGATGCCACGATGTTAATTTTTGAATACTGAGTTTTGAGCCAGCTCTTTTCTTTCACTTTCATCAAGAGGCTCTTCAGTTCCTCTTCACTTTCTGTCATAATGGTGATGTCATCTGCATATTGAAGTTATTGATATTTCTCCAAGCAATCTTGCTTCTAGCTTGTGATTCATCCAGCCCTCTATTTCACATGATGTACTCTGTGTATAAGTTAAGTAAGCAAGGTGACTATATACAGCCTTGACAAACTCCTTCCCCAATTTGGAACCAGTTTGTTGTTCCATGTCCAGTTCTAACTGTTGCTTCTTGATTTGCATACAGATTTCTCAGGAGACAGGTAAAGTGGTCTGGTATTCCTATCTCTTTATGAATTTTCCACAGTTTGTTGTGATCCACACAGTCAAAGTCTTTAGCATAGTCAATCAAGCACAAGTAGAGTTTTTCTGGAATTCTCTTGCTTTTTCTATGATCCAATGGATGTTGGAAATTTGATCTCTGGTTCCTCTGCCTTTTCTAAATCCAGCTTGAACATGTGGAATGTCTCAGTTCACATACTGTTGAAGCCTAGCTTGGTGAATTTTGAGCATTACTTTGCTAGAGTGTGAAATGAGTGCAACTGTGCGGTAGTTTGAACATTCTTTGGCATTGCCTTATATTGGAATGAAAACTGACTTTTCCTGGTATTAAATGGAGTATGGACCCTCTAATATGGATTTACCTTCTTGCATACAGTGTGTCTGTCAAAATTATCATACACAGGCTTACAAAATGCTTTATCCACTGGTGTGTCATTATGTACAATGTTGTTTCTTATCAAGGAACCCATTTCACAGTTACATAATTTTGGCTGTGAGCCTCTGCTTGTGAAATTCACTAGTCTTAATCATGTTCCACACCTTCCTGAGTGAGCTTTTTGATAGAAGGATCCAAAGCCTTTTGAAGAATGAGATACAGCATCAGCCAGGTGGCTATACATTGCAGGCCTGGAAAAGGTTCTCTCCAGAGGGCTATATGTGTTCTGAATTAGTGTCCAGTGTATGATGCTATTTCTTGCATAGTTGGGGGTTTAGAGACCTAGGAACAAAAGCCTGGAAATGGGAGTGTCTCTATTCACTATTATCCCTAGTGATCTACCGCACAATGTTTGTTTCCTTTTCCCCTCAGTTCTGGAGGGAGGAGTACTTTCCACAAAAAGACACAATAATTAGTCCGTTGAATTGGAAGTTAGGACTACCACTGGCTACTTTGGACCCCTCATACCTCTGAATAAACAGGCATAGACAGTTATTGTGCTTGCTAGACTGATTATTGCTGACCACCAAAAGGAAATTTGACTGTTATTCCACAGTAATGGTAAGGAAATAAATGTCTAGAATGCAGGAGATCTTTTAGTGTGTCTCTTAATTTTACCAACCCTATGATTAAGGTCAAGAGAAAACAATAACAACATGATCTGGGCTGGAGTATACCTTTAGGAATGAAGTCCCTGGTCTCCCTTCCAAGGAAAGACCCATGACCACTTGAGTTACTTGCTGAAAGCATAGGAAAATCAGAATGGATAGTGGAAGAAGATATTTATAAAGACCAGGTATAACATCATATGATCAGTTATAGAAAGGAGGACTGTAATTATCATGAATATTTTCTTTATTTTGCCATGAGTATGTGTGTGCACATTACATAAATACCTTTGTTTCTTTCTCTCTTATTTGCTTATTACATATCATAAGATGTGTTGACTTTCATAGGAGAGGAAAAATAATTTTCCTTCTACCTTTCTAGGTTCTTGTGGCTAAGAACCCCACTGTAGTAAAACACACACACACACACACAAACAATAACATACATGAAAAGATATTTAATAACATGCATACCTCATTTATTCATGGGAGAAACCCAGGAAAATTTTCTGAAATGGCCCAAGCCACTACCTTTAATATCATCTTCAGATAAAATGAAAGATGCTGGGAGTGGTGGAACAGTTATGAAAAGTTTGTTAGTAAAAAACACAATAAATAAGGGCAAGGCTATGGTTTTTTTCCACTGGTCATGTATGAATGTGAGAGTTGGACTGTGAAGAAAGCTGAGCACTGAAGAATTGATGCTTTTGAATTGTGGTGTTGGAAAAGATTCTTGAGAGTCCCTTGGACTGCAAGAATATCTAACCACAACCAGTCCATCCTAAAGGAGTCCAGTCCGGGGTGTTCATTGGAAGGACTGATGCTGAGGCTGAAACTCCAATACTTTGGCCACTTCATAAGAAGAGTTGACTAGTTGGAAAAGACCCTGATGTTGGGAGGGATTGGGGGCAGGAGAAGAAGGGGACGACAGAGGATGAGATGGCTGAATGGCATCACTAATTCGATGCACATAAGTTTGGGTGAACTCGGGGGGTTGGTGATGGACAGGGAGGTCTCCCATGCTGCAGTTCATGGGGTCACAAAGAGTCGGACACAACTGAATGACTGAACTGAACTGAAGGTGGTTATTCAGATTTCTTTGTGTCTTCTCCATTGACTAGAGATTCTTGTAATTTGATTCATCTTTCTCTTCCTAGTACAGAGAGGTAGACACTCTTATAAAGGGAAATTTCCCTTATAAATTTCTCTCACAATAGGACAATTAACACTCTGCTTTCAGAGATTCTCCTGTGTCTGCAGCCTCTCAAAAATAATCAACTCAAAATAATCCTTATGTCAAAGAGGCATCCTTTGGAGTGGATATTATATTCAGTTCAGTTCAGTCACACAGTCGTGTCTGACTCTTTGCGACCCCATGAATTGCAGCACGCCAGGCCCCCCAATCCCTCCCAGCATCAGAGTCTTTTCCAATGAGTCAACTCTTCGCATGAGGTGGTCAAAATATAGCCAGGACATGGAAACAACCTAGATGTCCATCAGCGGATGAATGGATAAGAAAGCTGTGGTATANTTGCTTGTTGTTTAAAACATTTGATTTCATTATCAGGATTTAAAAGGCTTATAGATTTCACCTTTTTTAAAACACCTGATCTTTGGTATATCTTTAAAAACATCTGACCATCTATCAACATGAGGCCTACTTCTCAAATGGCAGAGAATGGCTGAAGCTGAGTAAGAACTTCTCCCTTTAGACAAGACTTGGGCTCTGCCATTTGCCAGAGGCCTCACTGGGCCCAATTCGCTCATTTATGTTACTTCCCTGTGTCCCATGGACATCTGAATTCCTGAATCCTTGCAGAAAGCAAAAAATAGAAAAAAGGGTGTAAACATTGAAAAGGAGACAAACCTATCATTTTGGGGGAATGAAGTGATGAGCTACCTGCAATAGCCAAAAGAATCAATGAAAAACCTTTAAAATGAATGCCAGTTCCACAAGATGGCCAGTTACCAAGTTAATAAAAACTTATACGGCAGAGACTTCCCTGATGGTCCAGTCGTTAAGACTGTGTGCCCAATTCAGGGGGTCTGGGTTTGAGCCCTGCAGCGGAGCCTGGTAGGCCGCAGTCCATGGGGTCGCTAAGAGTCAGACACGACTGAAGCGACTTAGCAGCAGCAGCAGGGAACTGGATCCCACATGCCACAACTAAGAGCCCAACTGCAGCAAAAAAAAAACAAAAAACAAAAAACAAACAAAGATTCTGTGTGCCAAAACTAAAGATCCTGCACTCAGCAACAAAGATGCCATGCGCCACAACTAAGACCTGGAGCAGTAAGAGAGAAAGCTCATCTAGGGGCTGGGGGTGGAAAGAGAGTTTAGTGATCATTTGCAATAACAACAAATACCTTTGAGCTCACTTGGCAAGAGATGTGCAGCATTTATATGAATCAAACTATGAGATGCTACTGAAGAACATAAAAAATGATTTCAACACAAGAGAAGTAAAGCACACCATTTTCCTAAAATTGCTGTGAGGATGTCCATTATTACCAAAAGAACATGAATGTAATACAACTCCAGTGAAAAATCTAAACATAACTCTTTCAGGGAAACTTGACCAAGAGAGTCTTAAATGTTCATCTGGAAGAATAAATGTTTGAGGATAGCCAGCTAGCCAATAAAAACGTCAAAGAGTCTAATAATAGGGAAGCATCTGTTCAACAAATAATTAAAATTTATTATAAAATGATTACACTTATATGATTATAGGAACAACCAACAGAAAGTGAATTAAAAGCATAGAAACATACCCAAATGTACACACAAACACAGTATAAATAAGTCCTACTTCATATCAGCAGGTAAATAAAACATCTTTTGTAGAGCTGTCATATGACCCAGCACCCCCAAATCCTGGGCATATACCCAGACGTTGAAAAGACACACGCACCTTATGTTCATAGCAGCACTATTCACCACGGTCCAGACATGGAAACAATGTCGACAAATGAATGGATAAAGAAGATGAGGCATATATACATGCAACGGAGTATTACTCAGCCATAAAAAGAATGAAATAAGGCCATCTGCAGCCACATGGATGGGCCTAGAGACTATCATACTATATGAAGGCAGAAAGAGAAAGACGAATACCGTATGATACCACTTATATGTGGAATCTAAAATATGACACAAATGCACCTATTTACAAAACAGAAACAGATTCGCAGATTAGAGAACAAACTTACGGTTACTGGGTGGAAGGATGGGAGGAAGGGATAGTTCGGGAGTTTGGAATGGACGTGTACACACTGCTTTATTTAAAACGAATAATGTAATTCCTACAAGTATATAAGAGAAAGAAAATTGGGTCAAAAAAGGGGAGATGACACCAATAGGCAATTCATACAAAGTGCTGGGTGGAGTGGGGCCAGAGAGAGAAAAACAAATGGCCAAGAAAAACAGATGAAAAAATTTACTCTCGATAGTAATTGAAGAAATACAAATTAAAAGAGTGACATGACATTGAGCTTGGTATACTATTAAAAGTCACAACAGTGCTATTCTTAGAGAGCCTGTAGGAGGCTGGGTTCTCATATCCTGCTGATACGAATATAAATTGACAAAACCTTTCTGGAGAGCTGGATATGTCAAAAAGTAAAAACACGTTCTTACCCTTTGATTAGGAATTCCCATGTGTCAGAATTTATCCTGAGAACATTATCATGGATGTGCACAAAAGCTTAGTGTAAAAGAGATGCGTGTCACCATTCCTTCTACTGAGGACAATTGGAAAGGGAAGGGTCAACATACAGAACTGGTTTGAAAAAGGCCAGGCCTGATATGAGTGTGTGAGAGCAACTTGGATTGGTCAGCATCTCATGCATACTTGATGACTATTTTAGATTCCACCCACACAAGGAAATACTTTGTACCACTGAAATAATGTGGAAGAACATTCATCATATAGAAAAACTGTATACAATTGCCTCTATGGGAAGATTCCACTTTAAATGAAATATATAGGTAAATAGAGACAGGAAACAACCTAGGATACAGGTCAAAATGCCAGAAAAGATATCTCTGGCTAGTAAAACGATATAGTTTTTTTGCCTACTCTTATTATTATATTTTCTGGGCTTCCCTGGTGGCTCAGAGAGTAAAGAATCTGCCTGTAATGCCAGAGACCATCAAAGTACTGTTTACAATATCAAGAATCTTTGACCAACTCAAATGACTGGTAATGAGAGGGTGGCTGGATAAACTATGGGATGCTCATATAATAAAATATTATAGAGGAGCCAAAACAAATGAAAGAACAGCAACATGCAACAATAAGTGAGTGTTAACAGCATAGTTCCTAAAAAATTACATATAGCATGATGTCTTTTCTATAAAATTAGGAATATATATACACATAAATAGACACATACACTCTTCTGAATACATATAACATATATATAAAACAGTGAGACTAGATACAAAAGAAGGGCATACTGAACACACACATCAGGATGAGGGTCCACTTTGGCTTGGGAGAAGCAGGTAAATAGAGTAGGGGTAGATCAACATGGTTAGATGCAGGTTATAATCTTATTGTCAAGGTTCTAGCTTTTTTGGTTAAAAAAAAAAGTTTTGATTTGTTTTTAAAAACCCAGCTCTCCCACTGCAGGAGGCACAGGTTCGATCCTTGGTCCGGGAACTAAAATCCCACATGCCACATGGTGTGGCCAAAAAAATCAAATCAAATCAAATGATGGAGCATTTATTAAAAAAAAGTAATTAAAGCAGGTCATGCATGGATCGATAGTGATGCATTTCATGAACTGAGGATTATTAATAAATTATGCACTTCTGTGTATCAGACATCCAATAAGAAAGAAAAACCTTTGTTAAATGAAAGTTAGAATATGATAAAGGAAACACAATTATTAACTAGAGGAAACATAGGGAGGTGGAGTCTGGACAACAGATTGAAGATTCAGTCTGAAGGCATACATCGAAAGTTTGAAGTGCCTACTACAAAGATATGCAGAGGTATCATCTAAAGCTGCACTAAGAAGTAAGTTAAACAGACCTACCTGAGGCTTGTCTTTGTTTTTATAAAAGTCCTCTTCCATTTCAAAAGCATCCTCTGATACCACTCAGTGAAACCAGGGAATAGCCCAAAGCCCCTCAGCAACTGAAGACATTGGTTCCTTGGCTTTTTTCAAGACAACTAAGCTCGTACGTCAGCTGGAAAGACTCGTCTCACGCTATCTTATTTCTACAAGGCATTAAATGTGAAATAAGGCCTTGCTGGGCAGTTTGCCACAAAATCTACTGTTACAGCCCTGGTAACCTAGGCTCATGGCATCTCAGGACTCTGCAATCCATATCACAGTGCTTGGAAGGTTTGGTCATTTCCAGCAATGAGTATGTGTGTGTATATGTACGTGTGTGTTTAATCTAAGTAATTCTCTACTGTCATTTCATTATTACAAATACAAAAGCTGGCTCTGCTTTTAAGATTCTTTTAAGATCTGAAAAAAAAAAAACCAACAAAAAAAATCCCCAACAACCTGTAACTCCAGCCTCTGGGCCGTATTCTTCTTACTGTCTGTCACGTAGTAGGTGCTCCCTGAGTGTTTTATTGAGTTCACGGGCACTGTTTTCCAAATAATGATGTTGAAGACCCTGGCTTTCAAGAGTAAACACTTGTTCAGCGAGTCATCCTTTCTACAGATCCTGTTTATACAGACACACCTTGTTTTACTGTGCTTCACAGATACTGCATTTTTTTTTTTAGATATTGAAAATCTGTGGCAACCCTGTGTCAATCATGTCTGTTGGCATTTTTCCAACAGCATCTGCTCACTTCATGCCTTGGTGTTACATTTTGGTAATTCTGGCAATATTTCTAGATCTTTCATTATAATATTTGTTATGGCTGTCTCTTATACACATCTAGATGTGTATAAGAGACAGATTATATACTGTCCATTTTGTCTTTTGTTACCTTTTTTTTTTTTTTGCCTTGATGTCTATTTTGTCTGATATGAATATGGGTATTCTCACTTTCTTTTGGCTGAATTTGCTTGCACTATTATCTTCTATTCCTTCATCATTAGTCTATGTTTGTCTTTAGAACTGAAATGAGTCCTCAGGAGGCAGTATATTGTTGGGTTTTTCTTTTTTTTTTCCTTCAATCCACTCAGTCATTCTGTTTCTTTCCATTGGTGAATTCAATTCATTTACATTTAGAATAATTCTTGATACATGAGGATTTAGTACTGCCATTTTTTCTTTTATTTTCTGGTTGCTCTAGATAGCTACATTTCTTTTTCCATGTACTTCTGTCTGCCATTTTGATTTGGTGGTTTTCTATGAAAATTTTCTCAGTTTTCTCTTTTTTTTATACTTCATGTCTCTGCTCTAGATTTATGTTTTGTGATGAAAAAGTTGTTTATAAAGAAAGTTTCATGGACAAAATAGCCTTTTATCTGCTACTACCATTTTGTTTTTATTTCCTTTATAAGTTTCATCCTTTTCCTCTTCCCCTTGTTGTCTCAAATTATCCTTTTCATGTTGTGAGTCTGTTATCAAATTAAAGTACCTATTCATTATTCTTCTTATTCCCCCCTTTTAACCTTTATAGTATAATAAAGTGTTTAAAAATCTATTCTGATAAAAAATTTGAATTTTCTGATTCTGTCTGTTACCTTACTCAAAGTTTTGTGTACATTGGCTATTTTGTTTGTTTCTGGTAGAATGTTTCAATATTTCTTGTAATGTGATTCTAGTATTGATAGGGCCCTCAGATTTGATTTAAACTGTAAAGTCTTTATTCTCCCTTCATTTCTGAATCAAAACTCTGGTATATATAGTATTCTTAGTTGACAGTTTTTATCTTTAAGTATTTTGAGAATACCACTCACATCTTCCTGATCTATAAGGTTTCTGGTGAAGAATCTACTGATAGCCTAATGGGGATTCCTTTGTAAGTTATCAACCTACCAGCCATTTTCCCTGGCTGCCCTTGAAATGTTTTCTTTGTCATTGACTTTTGACAATTTTAATACATGTTTTGTAGACTGTCTTTTTATATTGAATTAATTAGGGGTAATCTTGCTTAACTGAATTGTATATCAAGTTCCTACCCCAGTTTGGGAAGTTCTCAACTATTATTTATTTAAATAAGCTCTCTGTTCCTTCTCCCTGTCTTCTCTTTCTACATACTTGTTAGCTTAATGTCGCCCTTTGTAAAAGAGTGGCATTATTTTTGTAGAATTTCCTCATTTTTAAAATAGTTCTCTTTTCTACTACTAACATGTCTAGACTTCTGTCTTCAAGCTTGCTAATTTTTTCTTCTATATGGTCTGTTCTATTTCCTGTGCTTTCTGATGCATTTTTATATCTTGTTTATTGAGTTCTTTGCTCCAGAATTTCTATGTGGTTCTTTTTCAGCTTCAAAAATTTGGTAAAGTGTTTCTTCTGTAGTTAAATGAGCTCAGGAATAAAATTAATGGCCTGTCTGATTTTTCTTGTAGTTTGTTTAATTTCTTCATGAAAGCTGATTTCTCATTCAGATCATAGTATTCTATAACTTTACTTGGTTCTAGAAAATTCTCATTTTATTTTGGTGGTGTAGTGTTAGATGAGTTGCTAGATGAGGTTCTAGATGACTTGCTCCTCTGCTAGTGCATTTGAGGTAGAAAACACCTGATTTCTACTAAGGATTCTACAGAATTAGAGGCCTTTCTTTGTTTACCAGTAGGTGGCAATGTAACACAAGTTTTGGGTTTCTACTACCTAAACTGCCTCTGGTTATGTTTGCGAGTATGCACTTTCTCATTAGGATGTTTGTTTCCAAGTACGTATGTTTGTTTCCAAGGCAAACCATTCAATATTGCAGTAATCCAAGTCTATGCCTCAACCAGTAATGATGAAGAAGCTGAAGTTGAACGATTCTATGAAGACCTACAAGATCTTGTAGAACTAAAACCCCCAAAACATGTCCTTTTCATTAGAGGGGACTGGAATGCAAAAGTAGGAAGTCAAGAAACACCCGGAGGAACAGGCAAATTTGGCCTTGGAATACGGAATAAAGCAGAGCAAAGGGTAATAGAGTTTTGACAAAAGAAAGCACTGGTCATAGCAAACACCCTCTTCCAACAACACAAGAGACATCTCCAGATGTCAACACCAGTATCAGATAGATTATATTCTCTGCAGCCAAAGATGGAGAAGCTCTATACAGTCAGCAAAAACAAGACCAGGAGCTGACTGTGGCTCAGATCATGAACTCCTTATTGCCAAATTCAGATTTATTTGAAGAAAGTAGGGAAAACCACTAGACCATCATTCAGGTATGATCTAAATCAAATCCCTTATGATTATGCAGTGGAAGTGAGCCTGATGAACTATGGACGGAGGTTCATAACATTGTACAGGAGACAGGGATCGAGACCATCCCCATGGAAAAGAAATGCAAAAAAGCAAAATGGCTGTCTGGGGAGGCTTTACAAATAGCTGTGAAAAGAAGGGAAGTGAAAAGCCAAGGAAAAAAGAAAGATATAAGCATCTGAATGCAGAGTTCCAAAGAATAGCAAGAAGAGATAAGAAAGCCTTCCTCAGTGATCAGTGCAAAGAAATAAAGGAAAACAACAGAATGAGAAAGACTAGAGATCTCTTCAAGAAAATAAGAGATACCAAGGGAATATGTCATCCAAAGATGGGCTCGATAAAGGACAAAAATGGTATGGATTTAACAAGCAGAAAATATTAAGAAGAGGTGGCAAGAATACACAGAACTGTACCAAAACAGATCTTCATGACAAAGATAATCATGATGGTGTGATCACTTACCTAGAGCCAGACATCCTGAAATGTAAAGTCAAGTGGGCCTTAGAAAGCATTGCTACGAACAAAGCTAATGGAGATGATGGAATTCCAGTTGAGCTATTTCAAATCCTGAAAGATGATGCTGTGAAAGTGCTGCACTCAATATGCCAGCAAATTTGGAAAACTCAGCAGTGGCCACAGGACTGGAAAAGGTCAGTTTTCATTTCAATCCCAAAGAAAGGCAATGCCAAAGAATGCTCAAACTACCACACAATTGCACTCATCTCACATGCTAGTAAAGTAATGCTCAAAATTCTCCAAGCCAGGCTTCAGCAATACATGAA
>SJYX01008113.1:0-44477 GCA_006410675.1 Oreotragus oreotragus | reverse complement strand
GTCCATGGAATTCTCCAGACAAGAATACTGGCATGAGAGGCCATTCCCTTCTCCAGGGGATCTTCCCAGTCCAGGGATCTAACCCAGATTTCCTGCACTGCAGGTGAGTACTTACCATCTGAGCCACCAGAAAAGCCCTTTAGACTGAAAAGAAGAGACAGATGTAGCTTTTCACTCCACCATGTTACGGGCCTCAGTCTGTTTTTCCTTTTGTTGTTTGTGTCTTTGGTGCCATATCCAAGAAATCATTGCCAAATTGACTTTAACCTGTATTTTCTCCTAAGAATGTTATCTCTTAGATAAAACTGTCAAGTTCTTTATAAAAACACACACCAAAAAATCAAAGAACTATCTAATTTCATAGATAATTTGAATAGTTTTATAATTATTAATAATTGAATTCATCCTCAGAAATCTCCAACAGGAAAAAAAGTTCTAAATGGTTTTGCTGATGGATTATGCTAATGATTTCATGGTCAAATGAGCTTTCACACAATATTCCAGGAAAATGGAAGACAAGGAAACATTTTCATCCCAGTTTATGAGCCCTGCATCATTTTGTGAAACCAAAACTGAGAAGATGTATTTCAAGGACAATGTTGCACATGATAGTAGAAGAAAAACTTCTCAACAAAATATTACATGAATTCAGCACTATAAAAACAAACAAACAAACAAACATATATTGTAAGCTAGTTGGGATTTCTCTGGGAATGCACTCTTGATATAGCATTTCAAGAAACAACTGATGATTTATCATATCAACAAACTAAGAAAAATCATGTGTAATTAGCTCAACAGATGCTAAAAGGTATTTGGGGAAAAAATCGTCAGCAAAGTAGGAACAGAATGAAATTGATAAAGAACATTTACAAAATCCAAACAATTAATATCATAATTGATGATAGACTGAATGCTTTCCCCTAAAGATTAAAAGTGAAGGATATTTGTTTCCCTATTCAGTATTGTCCTAAATATTTTAGCCAAAGCATAANAAAAATCGTCAGCAAAGTAGGAACAGAATGAAATTGATAAAGAACATTTACAAAATCCAAACAATTAATATCATAATTGATGATAGACTGAATGCTTTCCCCTAAAGATTAAAAGTGAAGGATATTTGTTTCCCTATTCAGTATTGTCCTAAATATTTTAGCCAAAGCATAATGCAGAAAAAAAAATACAAATTAAAAAAAAATAAAAAGACATACAGACTGGAGTGCAACAAGCAAAATGGTCTCTATTCATAAATGCATTATTATCTACATAGAACATAACAAAGAATCTATGAAAAGCAAGAAGAAAATAAATGTATTTATCAAGATCATAAGACACAAAATAAATACAGGAAAATTTCCATTTACTAGCAGTTAACAATTCCTAGCTGACATTTTAATAAGTATCTTTTACAGTAGCAATCAAAAATATAAAATAGTTGGGTATAAATCTAACAAGATGTGTATGATGGAAAGTATAAAAAATATTGAATAAGTAAAATAAGGCCTTAATAAATGAATAGCTACACCTTGCTTGTATATTGGAAAACTCAACATTGTAAAGATGTTATTTCTCTGAAGTTGAGCTATAGAAACAGTGTAGTAGTAATCACAGTTCTAGCAGAATCTTTTTTATTTTTAAGAAATTGATAAGGTGATTCTAAAATTTTAATATAAAAAATCATGAAAAAAAAAAATCATGAACTGAATGACCAACATCATTTTGAAGAGTAATGTATCTAGATAACTCAAAATACTTCATTTCAATATCTTTTTAAAAGTTACAGTAATCAAGACAGTGCAGTACTGTAATAGTTTTTTTAAAAAAGATTTGAAAATGTCGAAATTGATTTTAACATAATNAAAAAATCATGAACTGAATGACCAACATCATTTTGAAGAGTAATGTATCTGGATAACTCAAAATACTTCATTTCAATATCTTTTTAAAAGTTACAGTAATCAAGACAGTGCAGTACTGTAATAGTTTTTTAAAAAAAGATTTGAAAATGTCGAAATTGATTTTAACATAATAAATTTATTTTTGATCATGATGAAACAGTAATTTGACGATAAAATAATCTTTTTACAAATGTTGCTAGAAAAATAGATATCAATATCTAAAAATATTCAGCCTTAACTCATACATATTGAACATATATTGTAACATATATAGTTACTTATTAACTCAAAGTGGCTTATATAGCTAAATTTAAAACCTAAAAAAGTTTATGGAATTATAATAATATTAGAAGCAAACATAAGAGGACTTTTTGGTGACCATGAATTAGTCAAGGATTTCTTAGATAATAAAAAAAATTAATAAAAATATGATAAATTGGAATTTAACAAAATTAAAAATGTTTGCATCTTTAAAGACACTCAGGTAATATAAAGAAAAGACATATACTGAAAGAAAACATTATAAAATATATCTAATAAAAAGATTATATCTGGAATATATGAGCTTTCAAAATATTCCTATCATAGACCATATATAATAAATTTTTAAAAGGTACAATATTTGAAAAAACTCCTTAAAGATTTATAGATAGTAATCAAGCACTTGAAAATTTGTTCAACATAACTTGTAATAAAATAAATTCACATTAAAATAAAGTAAAATTGAAATATCAATATATATAGACATGGTGGTGGTGGTTTAGTTACTAAATAGTGTCTGACTCTTTGAGACCCCATGGACTCCTGCCTGCCAGGCTCCTCTGTCCGTGGGATTTCCCAGGCAAGAGTACTGGATTGGGTTGTTATCTTTTTTCTCCAGGGTATCTTCCCGACCCAGGTATCAAACCTGCNACATTAAAATAAAGTAAAATTGAAATATCAATATATATAGACATGGTGGTGGTGGTTTAGTTACTAAATAGTGTCTGACTCTTTGAGACCCCATGGACTCCTGCCTGCCAGGCTCCTCTGTCCGTGGGATTTCCCAGTCAAGAGTACTGGATTGGGTTGTTATCTTTTTTCTCCAGGGTATCTTCCCGACCCAGGTATCAAACCTGCATTTCTTGCATTGGTAGGAGGATTCTTTTACCGCTGTGCCATTGGGAACACCTATATATATAGACATACTATGTTTTTATTGTACTTCACAGATATTGTATTTTTTACAAATTTAATGTTTGTGGCAGCCCTATGTCAAACAAGAGTATCAACGTCATTTTTCAAACAGCATTTGCTCATTTTGTGCCTCTGTCACATTTTGGTAATTCTTACAGTTTTTTCAGAGGTTTTTAATTAATATTATATTTGTTATGGTGATCTTTTATCAGTGATCTTAAATGTTGTTACTATGCTTCATTGAAGGCTTGTTGTTAAGTCACCAAGTTGTGTCTCCGACTCTTTGAGACCTCATGGACTGCAACACGCCAGGCTTCCCTGTCCCTTACCATCTCCCAGTTCCTCTAATTAATTGAAGGCTTAAATGGTGGTTAACACTTTTTAGCAATTCAGTGTTTTTTTAAATTAAGATATGCACAGATTTTTTTAGACATAATGTTATTACACACTTAATAGACTATGGTATACCATAAACATGACTTTCATAAACATTGAGAAACCAGAAAATTCCTGTGACTTGATTCATTATAGTGGTCTGAAACTGAACCCAGAGTATATCCGAGGTATGCCTATACTTTTTAGAATGGCTAAAATAAAAATAAGACAAAAATTCTGACAATAACATGTTGATAGGATGCAGAAAAATAGTTATCATATTTTGCTTTTGGGAATGCACAATGGAGCAGCCTATTTAGAAAATGGTCCCTGGAAATTGCACGCAAATTTTAATACTAACTTCTTTCATAACTGCCAAAATTTAAAAAAAAAAAAAAGACTGTTGAATGCATACAGACACTAAATGGAATTTTACTCAGTAGTAAGTGGATTGAACTACTGATATCCACAGCAACATGGATAAATCTCCAAAGCACCATGCTAAGTGAAAGAAACCAGTCTCCAAAGCGGTTAATGGATTAAAAAGAATCTCATTTGTAAGCTCTTTATGTATGTTTTTATTAGTTTTCTGTTGCAGCTGTTACAAATTACCATATACTTAGTGGCTTAAAACAGCACTATTTTTTTCTTGCAGTTCTGATGGTTGAAAGTCCAAAATGGTTTTCAATGGGCTAAAATTAGTGTTGACAGGGCTGCCTTTGTTCAGGAGGCTCCCTGAGTGAACTCCTTTCCTTGCCTTTCCCTGCTTCTAAAGGCAACAAACATTCTCTATGACCCTCTTTCATCCTTAATCTCCTTCTCTGACCATAACTGGGAAAGATTTTCCACTTTTAAGGACTCGTGTGATTAGATTAGTCCCAACAGAATAGTCTAGGATAATTTTACACTTAGGTGGTTAACAGTAATCATATCTGAAGAGCCCCTTTTGCCATATAAGGTAACATATTCACAGGTTTTAGGAAGGACATGGGAATTTTGAAAGATGGGGGTATTATTCTGCTGAAGCACAGTTCTATCTAATGCATAAAGAGACAGAAAGCAAATAATATTAATTGACTAGTTCACAGTTGAAACTTTATATACAGAAATTTCATCTCTCCAAGAAATATTGAGTGTGACATGTTTCTAAACTTGATTATGCAATATTTTTTCTCAGATTGTCTTCTTAGAGGTCAAAAATTTCCAAAATACCTAGTCCCTAAGGAGAGGGCAATGGCAACCCACTCCAGTACTCTTTCCTGGAGAATCCCATGGAAGGAGGATCCTGGTAGGCTGCAGTCCATGGGGTTGCTGAGAGTCGGACACGACTGAGCGACTTTACTTTCACTTTTCACTTCCATGCATTGGAGAAGGAAATGGCAACCCACTCCAATGTTCTTGCCTGGAAAATCCCAGGGACGGGGGTAAACCTGGTGGAGTGCCGTCTATTGGGTCGCACAGAGTCGGACACGACTGAAGCTACTTAGCAGTAGCAGTAGCAACAGTCTCTAAAGAAAATTCAAAGAAAATGAATAATTATTTCAGATTATTTGAATTCACAAAGAACAAAGATTTGTTTCTTACTAAATTACTAATTTGTACAGCATATACCTTGGTTTAGCAAGACCCAGTAAATACAATAAGAGAGGTAAAAGTGATCTCTGGTTCATAGGATAGATTTTCTTTTTTTAATCTATTTTTGAGGTCTTTCTGAATAACATATACTGAACATATTTTGAGGCTATCAGTGTAGTTTACACTATACTTGATTTATAATTATGAGTGACTGACAGAGTTTTAACTCAAGGTATAATATCTTTGAACACAATTGAATTAAGAAAAATTACCCTAAAGTGCTGAATATGAATTTATTGAAAAATAGTTAATGTACTTAATCATTTTCCTTGAATTAGCTATATTTTAAATTATTACAATATCATATTTAAATTTTTCTGAATGCTGGTTACAGGGAACAAGTGATTAATTCACCTGTATACTATTTATGCTGAAACAAACTCTTTCACCTTGTTCCATTCACCACAGCTATCTGAAATGTGATAGGGTAGTGTTCTTGCTATACAAAATTTAATGAATTACTGTCATGAATATAAGTATATATTGTCATGGCACTTTTTATTCACAATACCCTGATAAAAATATCACACTTGCTTTGTTACTTCCTAATTTTTACAATTGTTTTGAGAATATACATGATGATGATATGAGACTGCAGTTATTTAATATAATATTAAATAATGTGGAAGTAGCATCTGCTCATCATCCTTGAATATTACTGAACTTAATAAGTGGTAGAACTTCTTTTCATAAAATATTGATAGCTTTGTAAATGATTCTGGCTATAAAAATAAATGCAATTATGTGAAAATCCAGAAGCAGCAGTAAATTTTGAAATGAGAAAAGTAGTCCAGTTATCATCCACGTTTTTTTTTCCTGAAAATGTCTTTGCTCAAAAGCCAAATAAAGTAATTACTTTAAATTGGAAAAAGATAGTGCAGTCTATAAAAAACTGAGAAGAAGACTAACTAGATGTCTGATTTATTAAACAAACATCACCAGTGGTGGTAAGGATACATGTAAGTTTAGGAGAGATACAAATTAAGTGAAAATATTGCTTCAGGGTATTTGAATGAAGTAGAGACTGAGGGTATGTTATGCAAACAGATGGAGAAATCTGAAAAATGAAAGATCCAGTCAATGATTTTTTTTTTCAGTCAATGATTTTAAAGTTGAACATGTCTTCTGTACAATTCACACATACATTTATGGTATAAAACTCATATATTAAGAATCAGAACTAGAGGGATATGTATGCTTAGTCGCTCAGTTGTGACCAACTCTTTGTGACCGGTGGACTATACAGTCCATAGAATTCTCCAGGCTATAATACTGGAGTGTGTAGCCTTTCCCTTTTCCAGGAGATCTTACCAACCTAGGGATCGAATCCAGGTCTCCCACATTGCAGGTGGATTCTTTTCCAGCTGAGCCACAATGGAAGCCCATAGAGGGATATATTGGCAATAAAAGACAACCCAGAGAGGGATGTAGACGTTTGAATTCATATTTTCTGAGTTTATATTCAACATCTAGGATATACTGTGTATAATCAAATGGTAGAGAGGGGATCATTTCACTATAGTGACTTGTTATTTCCCAGAGTATAAATTTGTACTTTTTAAAAAAGCATAAAGATCTTTCCAGATTAAATAATTTATTATATGCTGGTGAAGAAATGTTCTACCAAGGAAGGTGATACAAGTCTAATTTGACAGGATAACATAATGTGTCATAAGTCATGGGGCTCTTTAAGGTATTAATTAGTTTACTGTTTCTATAAATATATTCTTGCTGGCAGGTGTTCTATGAGCCATATGTTATGTTGACTGCCCCAATGCAATTGCAAAGCCACCTACAAAGAAAGTATAACTATCTATTTTATTGAGAAAAAAGGTGATCTTAACTGATTTCATTTTAAATTGACTTGTTAGAATATAGTTTGATATTTTAATTAATAGAAATTTAATCAAATATAACAGTTTTTTGAAATAATGTATATAGTTTATTATTATGATAAATATCTGTGAAAAAATGTTTCTTATTCAAAGTTGGTAAAATTTCTCATTATTATATTCTGTAAGATATGAACTTGAAGTTGATATTAGATCATCTTTTCAGAATTCTTATTTGCACAAGTATGAACACAGCTCTTAAATATATGACATTAAGACCATTAACAANTTATAATTATGAGTGATTGACAGAGTTTTAACTCAAGGTATAATATCTTTGAACACAATTGAATTAAGAAAAATTACCCTAAAGTGCTGAATATGAATTTATTGAAAAATAGTTAATGTACTTAATCATTTTCCTTGAATTAGCTATATTTTAAATTATTACAATATCATATTTAAATTTTTCTGAATGCTGGTTACAGGGAACAAGTGATTAATTCACCTGTATACTATTTATGCTGAAACAAACTCTTTCACCTTGTTCCATTCACCACAGCTATCTGAAATGTGATAGGGTAGTGTTCTTGCTATACAAAATTTAATGAATTACTGTCATGAATATAAGTATATATTGTCATGGCACTTTTTATTCACAATACCCTGATAAAAATATCACACTTGCTTTGTTACTTCCTAATTTTTACAATTGTTTTGAGAATATACATGATGATGATATGAGACTGCAGTTATTTAATATAATATTAAATAATGTGGAAGTAGCATCTGCTCATCATCCTTGAATATTACTGAACTTAATAAGTGGTAGAACTTCTTTTCATAAAATATTGATAGCTTTGTAAATGATTCTGGCTATAAAAATAAATGCAATTATGTGAAAATCCAGAAGCAGCAGTAAATTTTGAAACGAGAAAAGTAGTCCAGTTATCATCCACGTTTTTTTTTCCTGAAAATGTCTTTGCTCAAAAGCCAAATAAAGTAATTACTTTAAATTGGAAAAAGATAGTGCAGTCTATAAAAAACTGAGAAGAAGACTAACTAGATGTCTGATTTATTAAACAAACATCACCAGTGGTGGTAAGGATACATGTAAGTTTAGGAGAGATACAAATTAAGTGAAAATATTGCTTCAGGGTATTTGAATGAAGTAGAGACTGAGGGTATGTTATGCAAACAGATGGAGAAATCTGAAAAATGAAAGATCCAGTCAACGATTTTTTTTTTTCAGTCAATGATTTTAAAGTTGAACATGTCTTCTGTTCAATTCACACATACATTTATGGTATAAAACTCATATATTAAGAATCAGAACTAGAGGGATATGTATGCTTAGTCGCTCAGTTGTGACCAACTCTTTGTGACCGGTGGACTATACAGTCCATAGAATTCTCCAGGCTATAATACTGGAGTGTGTAGCCTTTCCCTTTTCCAGGAGATCTTACCAACCTAGGGATCGAATCCAGGTCTCCCACATTGCAGGTGGATTCTTTTCCAGCTGAGCCACAATGGAAGCCCATAGAGGGATATATTGGCAATAAAAGACAACCCAGAGAGGGATGTAGACGTTTGAATTAATATTTTCTGAGTTTATATTCAACATCTAGGATATACTGTGTATAATCAAATGGTAGAGAGGGGATCATTTCACTATAGTGACTTGTTATTTCCCAGAGTATAAATTTGTACTTTTTAAAAAAGCATAAAGATCTTTCCAGATTAAATAATTTATTATATGCTGGTGAAGAAATGTTCTACCAAGGAAGGTGATACAAGTCTAATTTGACAGGATAACATAATGTGTCATAAGTCATGGGGCTCTTTAAGGTATTAATTAGTTTACTGTTTCTATAAATATATTCTTGCTGGCAGGTGTTCTATGAGCCATATGTTATGTTGACTGCCCCAATGCAATTGCAAAGCCACCTACAAAGAAAGTATAACTATCTATTTTATTGAGAAAAAAGGTGATCTTAACTGATTTCATTTTAAATTGACTTGTTAGAATATAGTTTGATATTTTAATTAATAGAAATTTAATCAAATATAACAGTTTTTTGAAATAATGTATATAGTTTATTATTATGATAAATATCTGTGAAAAAATGTTTCTTATTCAAAGTTGGTAAAATTTCTCATTATTATATTCTGTAAGATATGAACTTGAAGTTGATATTAGATCATCTTTTCAGAATTCTTATTTGCACAAGTATGAACACAGCTCTTAAATATATGACATTAAGACCATTAACAATGTTTGTAAATTATGCTGTTTTCATAATATTTAGTCTTTAGATATATGTTATGTTACATTTGTATTACACTTGCATTTGTATGAAAAAAATTACCAATTTATTTTCTGCTAAAATATATACAAAGATGGAAAGACAGGAGGGAGAACTTTAAATAGTCGTGTCAGCCCATTTCAATGAGTTGATGTCTGTAGTAATAGATTACTCAAATTTGAAATAGCACAGGAGGCTAAGACTTGATTGAATTGATTAAAGGTTTCCAAAATATTGACTAAGAAGAGAAATGTATTGATCAGATTCTTAAGAAAATGGGAAGTGATAGCATCTTTGACTTTCTTGAGAAAGAAATTAAGTATTAATTGAAAGCCAGTGAAAAACAGTAAAAAAGAATTGAAAGGTCGATAAAGTATGTCTGATTTGCATTAAAGTTACCTAAATCCAAAATATGTTTGTTCCACTGTTAATAAATCTAGGTACTATTCATAACATAAGCTTACCAGTTTAACCAACTGGCCACTGAGGTGTTGCCTGCAATTCTGGTGTATGATATCACAAAAGGACCTGTGCTTATTTGCTGCTGCTGTCAAGAATCAACAGAAGTGTAATTTAAATCCCTGACACCATGATCTGATTGATAGTTCAGTGAAGATGAAACATGCTTATTGTGAAAGAGTATGACTGATATTTTAAGCAGACAATGTTATCCAACTTGATTGGTTTTCAGTTATATGAAAAAAAAATCATACTGTCATGAACCCATCTCTAAATTATCAACATGTTGACAGTCTTATTTCATCTAGTCCTTTGAACAAATATATGCTTTGTTTTTTTAATATCTTTTTGTTTTTGTTAGAGATTTTTGAAACAAATAAAATATCATGTTGGTTTAGCATTTAAAAATAAACCAATATAATTCAACACATTAAGAGAACGAAGTCTTAGGATCATATCAGTGGATGCCTTACTGGACTGACAAATAACCAAAGAAAGTAACCCTGGAACCCCCAACAAAAAACCAAATGTAATAATGTAAGATCAGGAATCTATGAAGTAGAGAAAAGAAGGAAAAAAATGCTAATATGACTGATTGCTGAGAAGCTAAGGTAAACCAACTTTTGGGAAAACAAACAAGAAAAAAAAATTGAGCAAAATAATGCAATACACAAAATATAGAAATGAGAGGAAATTAAAGCATTAAAGTTATATTAAAAATAATTATGCTACTATCTTTAAAAATCTAAATAATTCTGATAAAGTGGGAAAACATAATGTTACAGTATTGGTCCAAGATGAAATTTAAATTATAAATCAAATAAAATTAAAATAATTATAATGACAATTTTTAAGCTGTCCATAAATATCCCAGGTCCAAGCAGTTTTGCAATCCAGTTCTATCAAACATTTAAGAATACTCTATTCTACACTTCCTAAAAATTAATTAGAAAAGTGCTGAAGAAATTATTTGAAATAAGTATAATTTTCTTAACAAAACCTGAAAGTATAATAAAATCAAATTGTGATTTCACTTAATGGCCATATAATTTTAAATATGGACATAAATGCTAAAATCCTTAATAAAATATTTTGAGTTCATCTGCATGTCAAAAGTGGCAACATATCACATGAAGTCATATTTGTCAGAGACATGCAAAGATAGTATATAACCTGACAAAATCATGTCAATTCAACACAATTTTGGTCCTGATGAAACATAATGCCTCAATTATCTACAAAACTGAATTCTAAGTCATCTAAAAACAAACCCATAAAAACTGCTTTAAAGGAAGTCATTGATTATCTTTTTAAAATCATGTCAATTCAACACAATTTTGGTCCTGATGAAACATAATGCCTCAATTATCTACAAAATTGAATTCTAAGTCATCTAAAAACAAACCCATAAAAACTGCTTTAAAGGAAGTCATTGATTATCTTTTTGAACAGAGGAAAAGTAAAGATTTACTAATTAGGATATAAGTATGATATTAATAAAAGGAAAATAAAAATAAAGGCATTTGATTATTTTGGTAGTAAGAACTAAACATCACAAGATTCTTTTTAAAAAAGTGAAAAAATGCAAGCCATAAAGAGAAGTTAATTGCATACAGAAAAGAACTGTATTAAAAAAAAAATAAAACTCAACTCCTAAAATACAATAAGGAAGAAAAACAGACAGAAAGCAGAAAATGGTCAAAAGACCTAAAAGGATAGGATATATTTAAAGAAGATATCTATATGTATGAAAAAAAATGTCTGAAAATGAATATAGTTGCTCAGGAAATGCAAATTAAAATCACAATCTGAAATTGTAGCTCTATTAGCAGGAGAGCTGAAATTAAAAAGACTTAAAACTACTAGAACTATAAAATGACCAATTTGACTAATATAAAACTAACATGAAAAAACATCATTCATTACTAGCAATAAAATATTAGAAAATATTTTTATTTCACTCTCAATAGAAATGACTATATAAAAATTACATAACAATAGCCTATCACTATTAAAAATATTCTATTAAACTAGTTAATAGAAGACCTTGAAAGGGAGATATGTTTTTAATATCAATATATTCTAATTAAAACATAGCAAAAGTTGACAAATGATTATAAAATACAGGTGAATGTATGTAGTCTATGGATATCTAAGGTAGTTTTACAAAAGAATAAAAAGAATTGGACATGACTTACTGACTAAACAAACAATACAAAATAAGTCATATTAATGAAAATGTTAGCAGAACTGGGGCTTGTTACAGTAGTTGTACACATATATTAATTATACATGTGTTTCTTAATAGTAGTTAATTAATAAACAAGTTAATTGCATGCAAAAAACTACTTAAAGTTTCTAGAGGAGCAGCAGCATCTCCTAGGAACTTGTATTTGTGCAAGTGGTCTTGAGTCTCACTCCAGACCTAGGGAATCAGAGACTTTATGGTTGCACTCCAGGAATCTGCATTTAATAAGCTGTGGTATCTTTGTAATAAGCTTGACCAGGTTGAAGTAATTTCCCAGAGCACTCTTTTCTGTATGTTTATAAGTAGGGAGGACCCAATCAGGATTGTTATATAAGATTTTAGAAGGTAGAATTGAAGCAGCAGTGTTTTGTAACTCACACAACCTATAGCTGATCTGCTAACTCATCTCATTGGCCTGATGGAGTAACTGGGCTAGCACTGCTCTCCCTTCCCAGGATCATCCTTCTTCTCCAACTTCTAGGCAAGGAATGTGGGTAATGTGTAGTATGCATTCCATCATGGTGAAAGGCAAAAAGGCAACGAGAACTGATCATGGATTCCAACCCTTCCTTTTGGTGTCCAACTTGTGCTTGGGGTATCCAGTTTGTTCTTATTTACTCCTGCTTTATGTGCAACTTTATTTCTGATTGTCTGTTCTGTAGACTTCAAGCTTCAGCATCAAACCCAGAGAAAATAGTCTTACCAACTGCTTAACCCACTTCCACAATTACATAAAGTCAAATTCCTGTGGCAAACCCCTTTTCCTCTGTTGAACCTTAGTTAATACAGAAGCACTCTTCATGGTACTTCTGATACCTGCTAAAGTTTGAGAAGCACCACTGCAGAGTCATTGTAAAGCATTAAAGCGATTATAAGTATGTTTGAGGGAATTAGGTCATGTTTAGGGTAAAAAACAGACTACAGCTTCATACAATAATCAATAAACTTCAGTGGATTAAAGGCTTATATATGAAAAGTAAAACTATAACATCAATATAAGAACAATTCTTCATGTCATTAAACTGATGAATTTTTTAAAGAATTGAAAAGCACAAACTATAAAGGAACAAATGAAATCTTTGATAAAACAAAGATTCAGAATTCATAGATTAAAGCAACCAATATGTATTATCTCACAGGTAGGTAAATCAGATCTTAGAGTTGGCTCAACTGACTTCTCTGCTCTGAGTTTCACAAAGCCAAAACCAAAGTGTTGATACGGTGGGATTTTACTGAGAATCTATGGTAAGAATTTGCCTCCAAACTTATTAAGATTATTGGTTGAGATCAGTTACTTGTGAATGTAGAACTACAGTTACCCTTTCCTTGCTGGCTGGCAAATAATGGGTATTTTCTGCTTCAAGGGGCTACATATATTCCCTGTTTCCCAATTCCCTTCTTCCATCTTCAAAGCCAGCAATGATAGGTGAATCCTTTCTTGTGTTTGAATCTGTCTTATTTTCCTTTTTTTCATCTTTACTCTGCCTTCTACCTTTCTGTCTCAAACTTTTGCCTTTTTCTTCTCGTTTTAAGGGTACATCTGATTACATTGGCCCTGTTAATCCTTACCCAGGATAACGTCTTTAAGGTCAGTTGTCTAGCAACCTTAATTTCATCTGCAAAGTCACTTCACAGTAGTACCTGGATTAGTGTTTTATTGAATAATATGGAAAACTTGGTGGGGGGAGAGAATCCTTATAATTCTGCCAACCAAAACACCTTATGTCCATAATATTAGTAAAAATTAATAAAGGGTGGAGATAATGAACTGTAATATGAACCTTCAAAAACTTTGTGCTGGGAAAGTACATTATTGCATCTATTTTAAAGGTCATTTAAGTATCATGTGTTTTTCTTATATGCATACATTTGTAACATGTCCAGGTGTGTGTATTGAAAGAAAAATTGGAAGGCATACATTGAATATATAATAATGTGTATTTATAGTTGAGGGAGGGATAAAAGAAAATAAAGGATAGAATATGTTATGCTGATAGAAGTTTCCTCTAACCTGAGAATTATGGTCAAAATGATTCTGTGCACCTGAAGGAAACAGTCACATAAAAAATATAAACCTTCCTGGGAGCACAAAATAACTAGGAGAAAAATGTGGTGGGATAACAATCACTTTAAATTTTCCTGTATCTCTTGTCCTTCCTTATTCTCTTTCCTTAGTTCAAACATACATTAAATGTTGTGTTCATAGACACAAGGAAGCAAGAAATAGGTGGAAATCAGAACTATAAACAGCAAATTATTCTGTCTTTTGTCTTTTAAATGCCGAAGCACATTTTTTCAGGGTGAGGAATGGGGGTGAAGATGGGGGCAGGTACCAGAGAGGTCAAAGTTGGGGATCTTTGGGCATAGATTAGCACTCCCAGGTGGCTAGTGGTAAAAGAATCCTTCTGCCAATGCAGAAGATGCAGGAGACATAGTTTCCATTCCTGGGTTGGGAAGATCCCCTGGATGAGGAAATGGCAACCCACTCCAATATTCTAACCTAAAGAATTCTATGTTCAGAGGAGCCTGGTAGGCTACAGTCCACTGGGTCACAAAAGTTGGACAACACTGGCACACACACACACACACATGCAAAACCAACAAACAAACAAAATGGGGGAGCATAGATTAGATTCCTTGGGAAAATATACAGGGATGAATATTTTCCATTATCTTTGAGGTTTTACCCTCTTGAGCTTGGAATAAAGAGGAGAATAGAACTAATTGAGGCAGAGAGTTGGCAATTTATGGCAGTTATCAAAGGGGAGGTAATAAGATCTCAGGTACATGTTGGAACAAGCCATGTGAGAACTTACACAGCCCTACGAAATGAGAGATGCCAAATTTGGAAGAGCCCTATGGACATGGACTAAGGCCATCATAGAAACAATCAATATGTATTGTTATTAAGGAATAGTTAGAGCACCAAATCTTCCATGGCCCACATGCCCTTCCATTGGCATAAGATCACAAAACCATTTCACAATTCAAGGGATTGGAGAACCTCCTCAGAGGGGATAGCAGTGGTTACATTTGTGACTGGTATGCTAAAAAGAGGTCCAGAAGTCAATATAAAGTTACCATTAATAGAAAATAAAGTTACATAATCATACATATAGATACCTGAATTGGTATTCATACTTATCATAGATGTTTCAAGAATGATGGTGTAACCAAAAGTTTCAAACTTATTATTCACTGAATTTTACAACGTGGTCATTGGTGGTGTTAGTAAGAGATAAAATGCACTGTAAAGTAAAAAGGAGATGAAAAAAATGGAAATTCATCATAACTCTCTCTCTAAACAAGATTTTATCTGGAGCACAGCAAAGAAAGTAGACAATAGCTAGAGAATAATTGAGGACTGAAAAACTGTCAGATCTCATAACAACAAAAGTATGCCAAAGTTGAATCTTAAATCTCTTTCAAATCTATTTACTTTTCTCCACTGCTTCCACATTGACACAAGCCTAATCCAATCTGCAATATTCTGTCTACTGGAGTATGAGCCATATCTTCCTGACTTCATCTAACAGTTCCTATAAAAAGTAAAATGAGAAGATAAGAACAGGAAACTCAGACACTGACTGCAATTCACAGCATAAAGTGAGAGTATTAGGGTGAAGGAATGAGACGTGGGATGGAAATAGGGCAGAAAAAGTTCTGCTCTTCCAAAGATCTTACTCACTGCCTAACAGAAATTTATTATCTTTTATTGTTTTTATTTATTTATTTTTTAATTGGAAGGTAATTACTTTATATTATTGTATTGGTTTATGCCATGTATCAACATGAATCAGCCATGAGTATCCATGTGTCCCCCCCCCCTCTTAAACCTCCCTCCCATCTCCCACCCTATCCTACCCCTCTAGATTGTCACAGAGCACCATATTTGAGTTCCCTGTATCACACAGCACATTTCCACTATCTAACTTTGCATATGGTAATGTGTTTATTTCAGCACTACTCTCTCAGTTTACCCCACCCTCTCTTTTTATTATATGAATTTTAAGAGTATATATATATATGGTGCTCTCAAGAACCTGTCTCTTATACACATCTAGATGTGTATAAGAGACAGACCTATAGCTGATCTGCTAACTCATCTCATTGGCCTGATGGAGTAACTGGACTAGCACTGCTCTCCCTTCCCAGGATCATCCTTCTTCTCCAACTTCTAGGCAAGGAATGTGGGTAATGTGTAGTATGCATTCCATCATGGTGAAAGGCAAAAAGGCAACGAGAACTGATCATGGATTCCAACCCTTCCTTTTGGTGTCCAACTTGTGCTTGGGGTATCCAGTTTGTTCTTATTTACTCCTGCTTTATGTGCAACTTTATTTCTGATTGTCTGTTCTGTAGACTTCAAGCTTCAGCATCAAACCCAGAGAAAATAGTCTTACCAACTGCTTAACCCACTTCCACAATTACATAAAGTCAAATTCCTGTGGCAAACCCCTTTTCCTCTGTTGAACCTTAGTTAATACAGAAGCACTCTTCATGGTACTTCTGATACCTGCTAAAGTTTGAGAAGCACCACTGCAGAGTCATTGTAAAGCATTAAAGCGATTATAAGTATGTTTGAGGGAATTAGGTCATGTTTAGGGTAAAAAACAGACTACAGCTTCATACAATAATCAATAAACTTCAGTGGATTAAAGGCTTATATATGAAAAGTAAAACTATAACATCAATATAAGAACAATTCTTCATGTCATTAAACTGATGAATTTTTTAAAGAATTGAAAAGCACAAATTATAAAGGAACAAATGAAATCTTTGATAAAACAAAGATTCAGAATTCATAGATTAAAGCAACCAATATGTATTATCTCACAGGTAGGTAAATCAGATCTTAGAGTTGGCTCAACTGACTTCTCTGCTCTGAGTTTCACAAAGCCAAAACCAAAGTGTTGATACGGTGGGATTTTACTGAGAATCTATGGTAAGAATTTGCCTCCAAACTTATTAAGATTATTGGTTGAGATCAGTTACTTGTGAATGTGGAACTACAGTTACCCTTTCCTTGCTGGCTGGCAAATAATGGGTATTTTCTGCTTCAAGGGGCTACATATATTCCCTGTTTCCCAATTCCCTTCTTCCATCTTCAAAGCCAGCAATGATAGGTGAATCCTTTCTTGTGTTTGAATCTGTCTTATTTTCCTTTTTTTCATCTTTACTCTGCCTTCTACCTTTCTGTCTCAAACTTTTGCCTTTTTCTTCTCGTTTTAAGGGTACATCTGATTACATTGGCCCTGTTAATCCTTACCCAGGATAACGTCTTTAAGGTCAGTTGTCTAGCAACCTTAATTTCATCTGCAAAGTCACTTCACAGTAGTACCTGGATTAGTGTTTTATTGAATAATATGGAAAACTTGGTGGGGGGAGAGAATCCTTATAATTCTGCCAACCAAAACACCTTATGTCCATAATATTAGTAAAAATTAATAAAGGGTGGAGATAATGAACTGTAATATGAACCTTCAAAAACTTTGTGCTGGGAAAGTACATTATTGCATCTATTTTAAAGGTCATTTAAGTATCATGTGTTTTTCTTATATGCATACATTTGTAACATGTCCAGGTGTGTGTATTGAAAGAAAAATTGGAAGGCATACATTGAATATATAATAATGTGTATTTATAGTTGAGGGAGGGATAAAAGAAAATAAAGGATAGAATATGTTATGCTGATAGAAGTTTCCTCTAACCTGAGAATTATGGTCAAAATGATTCTGTGCACCTGAAGGAAACAGTCACATAAAAAATATAAACCTTCCTGGGAGCACAAAATAACTAGGAGAAAAATGTGGTGGGATAACAATCACTTTAAATTTTCCTGTATCTCTTGTCCTTCCTTATTCTCTTTCCTTAGTTCAAACATACATTAAATGTTGTGTTCATAGACACAAGGAAGCAAGAAATAGGTGGAAATCAGAACTATAAACAGCAAATTATTCTGTCTTTTGTCTTTTAAATGCCGAAGCACATTTTTTCAGGGTGAGGAATGGGGGTGAAGATGGGGGCAGGTACCAGAGAGGTCAAAGTTGGGGATCTTTGGGCATAGATTAGCACTCCCAGGTGGCTAGTGGTAAAAGAATCCTTCTGCCAATGCAGAAGATGCAGGAGACATAGTTTCCATTCCTGGGTTGGGAAGATCCCCTGGATGAGGAAATGGCAACCCACTCCAATATTCTAACCTAAAGAATTCTATGTTCAGAGGAGCCTGGTAGGCTACAGTCCACTGGGTCACAAAAGTTGGACAACACTGGCACACACACACACACACATGCAAAACCAACAAACAAACAAAATGGGGGAGCATAGATTAGATTCCTTGGGAAAATATACAGGGATGAATATTTTCCATTATCTTTGAGGTTTTACCCTCTTGAGCTTGGAATAAAGAGGAGAATAGAACTAATTGAGGCAGAGAGTTGGCAATTTATGGCAGTTATCAAAGGGGAGGTAATAAGATCTCAGGTACATGTTGGAACAAGCCATGTGAGAACTTACACAGCCCTACGAAATGAGAGATGCCAAATTTGGAAGAGCCCTATGGACATGGACTAAGGCCATCATAGAAACAATCAATATGTATTGTTATTAAGGAATAGTTAGAGCACCAAATCTTCCATGGCCCACATGCCCTTCCATTGGCATAAGATCACAAAACCATTTCACAATTCAAGGGATTGGAGAACCTCCTCAGAGGGGATAGCAGTGGTTACATTTGTGACTGGTATGCTAAAAAGAGGTCCAGAAGTCAATATAAAGTTACCATTAATAGAAAATAAAGTTACATAATCATACATATAGATACCTGAATTGGTATTCATACTTATCATAGATGTTTCAAGAATGATGGTGTAACCAAAAGTTTCAAACTTATTATTCACTGAATTTTACAACGTGGTCATTGGTGGTGTTAGTAAGAGATAAAATGCACTGTAAAGTAAAAAGGAGATGAAAAAAATGGAAATTCATCATAACTCTCTCTCTAAACAAGATTTTATCTGGAGCACAGCAAAGAAAGTAGACAATAGCTAGAGAATAATTGAGGACTGAAAAACTGTCAGATCTCATAACAACAAAAGTATGCCAAAGTTGAATCTTAAATCTCTTTCAAATCTATTTACTTTTCTCCACTGCTTCCACATTGACACAAGCCTAATCCAATCTGCAATATTCTGTCTACTGGAGTATGAGCCATATCTTCCTGACTTCGTCTAACAGTTCCTTTAAAAAGTAAAATGAGAAGATAAGAACAGGAAATTCAGACACTGACTGCAATTCACAGCATAAAGTGAGAGTAATAGGGTGAAGGAATGAGACGTGGGATGGAAATAGGGCAGAAAAAGTTCTGCTCTTCCAAAGATCTTACTCACTGCCTAACAGAAATTTATTATCTTTTATTGTTTTGATTTATTTATTTTTTAATTGGAAGGTAATTATTTTACATTATTGTATTGGTTTATGCCATGTATCAACATGAATCAGCCATGAGTATCCATATGTTCCCCCCCCCTTAAACCTCCCTCCCATCTCCCACCCTATCCTACCCCTCTAGATTGTCACAGAGCACCATATTTGAGTTCCCTGTATCATACAGCACATTTCCACTATCTAACTTTGCATGTGGTAATGTGTTTATTTCAGCGCTACTCTCTCAGTTTACCCCACCCTCTCTTTTTATTATATGAATTTTAAGAGTATATATATATATATGGTGCTCTCAAGAACCTTCAGATATGCAATGAGTATGATACAAATGCATATTTCAGGTAGATTAGCCAGGGAAAAGAAAGGAGGGAATTCAAAGTAAATGGAACTATAATGGGAAGCAAGAAAAGTAGAAAGTGAGTTAAACATTCAGAAAGTAACCACAGACTGTGTGCTGTGCTTCGTTGCTCAGTCGTGTCTGACTCTTTGCAACTGCATAAACTGTAGCCCACCAGGCTCCTCTATCTATGGGGATCCCTCCTCCAGGAAAACTTCCCAACCCAGGGATGATGCATTTCAGGCAGATTCTTTACTGTCTGAGCCGCCAAGGAAGCCCCAACCATAGACTAGAGGAGGGTAAAGTAAATACCAGAGAATATAATAAGGATAAAATTGGAAAAGGGGTCACATCATACATTTTGTAGAAACTTGTGAGACATATAGATAAATCTGTACTTTATTTGGAAATTAGGAAACCTCAAAATTTATTACAGTAAGGAGCCAGAAAAGGATTACACATTGGAGTTTGCTCTGGCATTATCTGGTGAGATTACCCTACTGTATGATCACTGGGTAGTTGTAAACAAAGTTCAGATACAACATAATTACATATAAATTAGAGTGGAAGGATTTAAAGGAGGTGTTAGATTCAACGGAAAAAAAAAACATGCTGAAAGAGAAAAATAATAAAATCAAAAGAAAAAGAATACAAATTGTTAAGTAAAATAAGTAGAATGCAAAATTTAAAACTTTGATGTTGGCAAATATTTATTTAATCCAGAAATATAATGGATAATGTATAAGTAAAGTATAAAATAGATGGTTTATATATAGCAACCATGTTTGCTTTATTAGTGAAGTCATTTTTGTCTTATATAATGTTAGTTTTTTTTTTTTTTTGTCTCACCATTGGATTAGTCATGACCTGGGAAAAATAAATTAGTCTCTATAATATGTTTTGATTTCTCCTTTTAGCTCATTCGATTTCTGTTTTATGATTGTTGCTGCTAGGATAATATGTATATGAATATTCACAAGTTATATCTTCATTTTATGAATTAAATCTTTAGCATTATGAAGAGCCCTTCTTTTGTTTTATTCTGTGCCTTTGGTTTGACTTCTACTTTGCTATATAATTTTGTTGTATAAATTTTGCTTTTGTTTTTAAGTTCATACTTTTTATATCCCTTTAAATTAGATTTACTTCTTTTATGAAAACTATAGATTAATTTGAATTAGATTTACTTCTTGTATGCAAACTACAGATTAATTTTGCTTTATGATTTAACGTGAAGTGAAAATCATTTTCTTTTAATAGGAGGTTAAGCCATTTACATTTTAAATGACTTATATTTGGTTTTAGTTCTGTCACAATATTTCTTTTATCTTTTTATAGTTTTTAAAAAGTCTGATTTCTTTGCTGTTGGCATATGTGTCACTCCAATATGTCAAAGAATATCCATTTTTGTTATGTTGATTGTACTTATAATTATAAGGGTTTTTAGTCTTATATTTTCTTAATTTCCTCTGTAAGTCAGTGACAAAATTAGCATGTTTCTTCTTTTCTCACCCTCTTCTATTTTCTATAATGTAACATTAGCCTATAAAGTTATATTTTTGCAACAAACTTTGTACTGCTGAATATTTTCTTCTACTGTTCTTGTTCCATTTAATGTTATGGTTTAACTGTCAACTACTGCAAATCTGAGCACCAAAGCATTAATGGTTTTGAACTATGGTGTTGGAGAAGACTGGAGAAGACTCTTGAGAGTCCCTTGGACAGCAAGGAAATACAACCAGTTCATCCTAAAGGAAATCAGTTCTTAATATTCATTGGAAGGACTGATTTTCTTTTCTAACCCTCTTCTATTTTCTATAATGTAACATTAGCCTATAAAGTTATATTTTTGCAACAAACTTTGTACTGCTGAATATTTTCTTCTACTGTTCTTATTCCATTTAATGTTATGGTTTAACTGTCAACTACTGCAAATCTGAGCACCAAAGCATTAATGGTTTTGAACTATGGTGTTGGAGAAGACTGGAGAAGACTCTTGAGAGTCCCTTGGACAGCAAGGAAATACAACCAGTTCATCCTAAAGGAAATCAGTTCTTAATATTCATTGGAAGGACTGATATTGAAGCTGAAACTCCAATACTTTGGCCACCTGATGTGAAGAACTGCCTCATTTGAAAAGACCCTGATGCTGGGAAAGATTGAAGGCAGGAGGAGACGTGGATGACAGAGGATGAGATAATTGGATTGCATCACCAACTCAATAGACATGAGTTTGAGTAAACACTGGGAGTTGATGATGGACAGGGAGGCCTTGAATGCTGCAGTCCTTTGGGTCACAAAGAATTGGACACAACTGAGCGACTGAACTGAACTGACTTTAGCTTTCCTATCTAATGTTTTTTGTTGTTGTTGTTTAGTTGCTAAGTCATGTCCAACTGTTTTGTGACCCCAAGGACTATAGCCTGCCAGGTTCCTCTGTCCGTGGGATTCTCCAGGCAAGAATACTGGAGTAGGTTGCCATTTTCTTCTCCAGAGAATCTCCCCAACCCAGGGATCAAATCTAAATCTCCTGCATTGGCAGTCAAGTTCTTTACCTCTGAGCCACCAGGAAAACCCATTCTTAGACAAGATCTTCCTTTTAATTTTCTGCCAATTCTGTAGGATTTATTTTGATTGCAATTTAGGGCATTGTAACTAACAGTGTAATTCTAGTGAAACTTTGCTTGTCTAAATTCCTATTTGGGCCTTACTCTCTTCTGCTACAAGTTATGCTTTTCTTAGAGGGAAAACAAATGCAATGCCATTCACAATAATGTGAGAATTAGGATCATCATTCAACCCAAATACTAGTTCTCTCCATGGCTGATAATAATGAAGACTTATTTAATGAGTGTATAACAAGTATCACTGGAAAATGTTTGCCTATCATGTAGCCAACACCTCCTATCTACCTGGCCTAGCTTCTTTCCATGTCCAGCTGGACCACGAACCTTGAGCGTGGGCTGGGCATGTTTGTTCATTGTGTACAATCTGTATATCACCTGATACTTGGGGCCTTAACATAGTTTTAAAATAATTAATGCCTTCTTCAGAGATTCTGGTTCCCCAAAATACCAGAAATTTTAAATGGAAAACTGTCAAACTCAGGACCTGAAAGTTTTGAATTAGTCCTCCAAGCAAGATTCAGTGTCTCCCCAAATTTGTTGTATGGAGTCTGTTCCAGTTTTAAGTAATTTTCTTAGAAAATGGTATTGTTAATGTACTCTAGAAGTAATTTATTTAACCTTGACTCTGTAACATGTTTATATATATCTTTATATAGCTAAAATATAATAATGTGAAACAACACATTATCCCCCCATGCTGGGTAAATGGCTGAAAATAAAACCATGCAATCAGTCTACCTAGAAATTTTATCCATCAGTTCTTTCCAGAAAGGAAATGGCACCATGAATCTGTTTACAGAAACCTCTTATTGAAGTGCAGGTTTCACTATCATAATATTTACACTGTGGGAAAACTATTTCATGGTGTTAGTGTACAACTTCGTTTAGTTCTGTATTCAACTCCTTCTCCTTTCTTTAGGAAATATATATGATCTCCTATAGCAATACACCAAAGAATAAATATAAATATGTTTTCTTTCATGATACACCCTTCAAGAAATCTACTTTAAACAAAAAAGACACAATGATGAAAATCAATTGGATAGAAAAAGATACATCATTCTAACACTAATCAAAAGAGTATAAGAGTAACTGTGTTAATTTCAGAGATAGGATAGTTCAAAACAAGGAATGTTATGAGAAATCAAGAGAAAGGGGCTTTACATAGTGATACAGGGATTAATTCTCCAAGAAGACATAACAATCCTTAACATGTATACATTCTAAACATTGTTTTTTAGTCATTAAGTCATGTCCTTTGTGACTCCATGGATTGTAGCCCTCCAGGCTCCTCTGCCCACGGGACTTCCCAGGCAAGAATACTGGAGTGGGTTGCCATTTCCCTTTCCAGGAGTTCTTCCTGACCCAGAGATTGAACGTGCATCTCCTGCATTGGCAGGCAGATTCTTTACCACTGAGCCACCATGGAAGCCCTATGCATCTAAATGCTGAATGTCAAAATAGGTGCAAAAGCTGAAAAAACTGCATGGAGAAATATATCAATACACTATCACAGTCGAAGACTGCAAATTCCTTCTATCAGAAATGTATAAATCACAAAAGCAGGAAAACAGTTTAAGTATGTAGCTGAGCTCAATAACACAATCAAGCAACTGGATATAATTGACATCTATAGAGCACTTCAAGAAACAATAGCAAACTATACATTCTTCTTGAGTTCACATGGAACATTCACCAAGACAGACCACATTCTGGACCATAAAACAAACATGAAACAATTTAAAAGAACAGGAATCAGGGCTTCCTTGGTGTCCAGTGGTTAGGAATCTGCCTGTAAATGCAGAGGACATGGGTTTGATCCCTGATTCAAGAAGATCCCACAAGCTGTGGAGCAACTAAGCCCATGCACTACAATTCTGAGCCAGCACTCTAGAGATCGTGAGCCTCAACTACTGAATTCAGTCAGTGTAGCTATTTAAGCTCAAATGCCTAGAACCCATGCTTAGTAACAAAAGAGACACCACAATAAGAAGCCTGTGCACCACAAGAAAAAGTCAACCCCATTTGCTGCAATTAGGGGTAGCCCATGTGCAGTAATGAAGACACAGCACAGTCAAAAATAAAATATTAAAATAAATAAATAAAAGAATAAAAATCATACAGTGTCTTCTCTCAGTCTATGATGGAATTATATGTTAAATCAAAAACAGGACAATAACTACAAAATCCCCATGTACTTAGATATTAAATAACACCCTTCTAAATAATACATGCCAAAAAAGTAATATTAAGAGAAATTTTAAAATATTTTGAACTAAATGAAAATGGAAACACAAATTTTCAAAGCTTGTGGGATGCAGTAAAAGCAGTGCTTAGATTAAAAAATGTTATACTATTTAGATGTATATTTAGGAAAAAAGAAACATCTGAAATCAATCATCTAAGCTGTTATTTTAGATGACTAAAAAAGTTAAAACTAAGCCATGTATAAAATGAAGCAATAAAAATTAGAAGGGAAATAAATACAATTTTAAAACAGAAAATTAAAAGAGAAAATAATAAAACCAGAAGCTGATTCTTTTAAAAGATTGATAAAATCAACGTCTTTAATATAGCTAAGAAAAAAGAAGACAAAAATTACTATAATCAGAAATGAAAGGGGAGAATCACTGCAGATTTTATAGATATTAAAGTACAAGCAAAGAATACTATGCACATTTCTATGCCCCCAAATTTGATAACACAGATGAAATGGACAAATTTCTTGAAAGACAAAATCTGTCAAAACACAAAAAAGAAATACACAATTGAATTTACCGATATCTATTAAGGAAATTGAATCAATAATTAAAAACCTTTGAAATAGAAAGCACCAGGTCCAAAAGGGTTCACTAGTGAGTTCTATTAAACATTTAAGGGAGAAATCATACAAATTCTCGATAACCTCTGTCAGAAGATAGAAGCATAGGGAATATTTCCTAACTAATTCTATTGACCAGCATTTCCTAATATCAAAATTGGACAAAGACATTATAAGAAAACTACAGACCAAGCTGTACTTTAATAAAATAACATAGAATAAAAACAGGGGACAAGCATAAAGTCAGTTGATAATTCTCTCTGGTGCAGAACAAGGTAATCATCTGTTACTATTTGGAAACTCAGAAAGCATATATCCTGCAACTGGACTTTATTCAATCTTTCAAAATACTAATTATGCAAATACATGTCAGCACTATTCTTAGATAAAGGACAAAAGGAAGTGAGGAGTGAAAATGAAGCCTTTACTTTCATTGGGCTCGTATTCTATTAGAGAGGAATAACCAGTAATCACACATATGATTATTCAACTTGACTTGAGCTGATAATTGCTATGAAGGAAGCAAAGCTATTTAACGGAGTAGGAAATTTAAGGAATATAACATATAGGATGGATAGTGCAGACTTTCTCATAATCTGATATTTAAGCAAAGTCCTGATGAAATAAAGGCAACACCATAAAAATATTTAAAGACATGAATTTTAGGAAAAAAAAAAGGTATTAAGTCTAAAATCAGAGACATGTGACTGCTTGGTGACTATAGAATAGCAAAGATGTTAATGTCACTGGAATAAAGAAAGTAAAGAAAATGAGACTGTGCAGGAAATTTGTCTAGCATTTATACGACCTTTTGTGTCATTTTAAGGACCTTACTTCTTACTCTCAGCAAGATGGGGACTCTTTTAAGGCTCTGAAAAGAAAGTTGATCAAGCTTTGGAATGGACAAAAGGAACAAAATTTGTATTCTATTAGAGAGGAATAACCAGTAATCACACATATGATTATTCAACTTGACTTGAGCTGATAATTGCTATGAAGGAAGCAAAGCTATTTAACGGAGTAGGAAATTTAAGGAATATAACATATAGGATGGATGGTGCAGACTTTCTCATAATCTGATATTTAAGTAAAGTCCTGATGAAATAAAGGCAACACCATAAAAATATTTAAAGACATGAATTTTAGGAAAAAAAAAAAAGGTATTAAGTCCAAAATCAGAGACATGTGACTGCTTGGTGACTATAGAACAGCAAAGATGTTAATGTCACTGGAATAAAGAAAGTAAAGAAAATGAGACTGTGCAGGAAATTTGTCTAGCATTTATACGACCTTTTGTGTCATTTTAAGGACCTTACTTCTTACTCTCAGCAAGATGGGAACTCTTTTAAGGCTTTGAAAAGAAAGTTGATCAAGCTTTGGAATGGACAAAAGGAACAAAATTAGAAGCTGAAAGACAAGCCATTGAGCTATTTCAATAACCTTAGTTAGAAAAGATGATGTTTTGATCATTATGGTAGTCAAAGTGATAGTGTAAAGTAGTTGGAGTCCAGATATATTTTGTAGGTAATTCTAAGTGATTAAATGATTAGTGTCATAAGAAGAGAGAAGTCAAGGGTGACTTCAAGATTTTTTGACTAAGCAACTGTTAAATATATTTGTTACTTTCAGAGATGGGAAGATATTAAGTGGAGAAGGATATTGCGTAGAAACCAGTTCAGTGACAAATGTTAACTGTAAGGAGCCTATAGATAGCCATCATTTATTAAATTTTTAAATACTTTTAACTTTCTAATTTTTTAAGTTGGATCATTATGGAACAATATTTCAGCCTTCCTAATAATACTGAAATATTTTAAGAAAAATGACTAGAGGTAATAGTGCTAGGACTTCAGGGACCAGTTTTGTGTCCCCTTTTTTATTTGATATTTTCCTTGATAGTTTTCTCCCATTGTAAAGGAAAACTAAGAGGAAAATAGAAATTATTATGGTTTAAGTGTCTTGCTCTAAAAAAGAAAAGGTGCAATCCTTCCTTCCTTCACAATACAACATGAGGTGATAACAGTTATAATTACACAGAAAAAAGCACTTCAGTAGTTGCAAATGAGTGAATTTAAACATTTACCCATGCACATCCCTTTTCTTAAACATTCTTTCAGTGATCACAAGCGATAAAGTCAACTATTAGGATAAATCCAAGCCATGTCGACCTGTCCCAGCCTCCTTGATGTCACACTTGTGTCCCAGCTGTGTCTATGCACTCAGAAGGCCCTGCTTTTGGTTTACTCTCTGTTGTTATCTTGTAACTTTTAATATTGGAGGTCCTCATATTTTCATCTTGCAGTGGGCCCTCAAATTATACAGCCATCATGCACTTAACTCATTGTACCTGGAACCAGAATTAACTATTAGGATAAATCCAAGCCATGTCGACCTGTCCCAGCCTCCTTGATGTCACACTTGTGTCCCAGCTGTGTCTATGCACTCAGAAGGCCCTGCTTTTGGTTTACTCTCTGTTGTTATCTTGTAACTTTTAATATTGGAGGTCCTCATATTTTCATCTTGCAGTGGGCCCTCAAATTATACAGCCATCATGCACTTAACTCATTGTACCTGGAACCAGAATTCCACTATCGCTTTAAAAATAAATGTATCAGGTTGAACATGTTTTAAAAAATAAATAAATAAAAATAAAGTGAATAGATTTAAACAAATAAATGTTAACTTAAAAACCTTTCTCCCTTTGTTACTAAAATTATTTTTGTTACTTGGTTGCTTTGTTTGTAGTCAAGGTTGTTTTTCACCTAGGTCAAAGCAAAAATAAAAGAAACAATGAGTAAAGAGCAAACAGGCCTGAAGTCAGACTATCTGAGTCTGGTCTCAGCCTGTAAGTAACAGATTCTTTTGATATGATTTAATGCCATTGCCAGGCCTTGTCAGTGTTTGGAAAATAAGATGGTTGCACTGTGTTCTTTCAATTTGATTTCAACTGGAAATTCTACTGTGCACATCTTATTAACTAGAAAACTACTTGGCCATATAAATCTCAGTAATGTCACTAGTATACACAACCACTTCCTTTACTGCACTGCTAGATGAATGGGAAGCAACATGACACATGAGTATCATGTATGATTCACAAACTAGGGAAAGCTTAAAATAACTACTGTTGTATACCAAATTGGCTTCCACACATTAGATAAAGAGGCAAAAATAACACCCTGATGAGCGATGTCACATTTCTGAAGACCACTAGGAGATGATGACAAAAGTCCAATTATGCCTAAATCTCCTGAAAATTTGTTCTGTCAGAATAAAAGGAGGCTTACTAACCTGTGACCATTAGAAATATACAATCATATTTTTCTCAACGTCATTGAAAGTTAGAAAACTACAAGAAAACAAAATGAAATAAAAACCAGTGGTGAAAATAACTGGAGGGAAAAAGTGAAAAGTAATGAATTCTCCTAATTCAAGTTTATCTAAACTTTCTTCTCTCTAGTATGATCACAATTGATTAATCTCTTACTCTGTATTCTGCCCTCAGTAGGGTTGGCTTAAAATACAGTGGAGGAATATAGTATAGTTGCAGGATACAAAATCAACACACAGAAATCCCTTGCATTCCTATACATTAATAATGAGAAAGTAGAGAAATTAAGGAAACAATTCCATTCACCATTGCAACAAAAAGAATAAAATACTTAGGACTATATCTANACTGTGAAGAAGGCTGAGCACTGAAGAATTAATGCTTTTGAACTGTGGTGTTGGAGAAGACTCTTGGGAGTCCCTTAGACTGCAAGGAGATCCAACCAGTCCATTCTGAAGGAGATCAGCCCTGGGTTTTCTTTGGAAGGAATGATGCTAAAGCTGAAACTCTAGTACTCTGGCCATCTCATGTGAAGAGTTGACTCATTGAAAAAGACTTTGATGCTCGGAGGGATTGAGGGAGGAGGAGAAGGGCATGACGGAGGATGAGATGGCTGGATGGCATCACTAACTCGATGAGTCTGAGTGAACTCTAGGAGTTTGCGATGGACAGGGAGGCCTGGTGTGCTGTGATTCATGGGATCGCAAAGAGTCGGACACAACTGAGATGTGTATAAGAGACAGTGATGAGATGGCTGGATGGCATCACTAAGTCGATGAGTCTGAGTGAACTCTGGGAGTTTGCGATGGACAGGGAGGCCTGGTGTGCTGTGATTCATGGGATCGCAAAGAGTCGGACACAACTGAGTGACTGATCTGAACTTAACTGGAGTTTAAACGCTCCCAAAATATTATTTTCCCCAAAACTTTTGTATTTCCAACTCCTTCTAAGTTTCTGCTCCCTATAAAAATCTACTGGTTACAAGAAGGTACAAATTATTAAATGGTTAACCATATAAGGGAAATATATAATATTGATGTAAAGGACCTGTTCAAAATTTGTGAGAACTCAGTCCAACTGCTCATCGTTAAATATCACCATAAAAAATTGCTGAACCAGGGAGCAGAGTCAGATCCCATGGACAGAGGAGCTTGGTTGGCTATAATCCATCAGGTTGCAAAGAGTCAAACACAATCATGCACACACACATATACATATATATATATGCACATATGCACATACACACATACACATACATACATATAAAGATAAATGTATAAAAGCACATAACCCTTTATAGAGTAAAAATACAAATAAGAAATCCAAGAATTCATGAAAGGCAAAAAAAAGGATGAAGTGAAACTTGAGTCATCTTAATTTGAGTCAGAAGAAAAACAACAAAAACACAGAAAGAAATGCAAATGAAAAATAAGGAAAGCTCAAGTAAAGACAGAGTCATTATAGACATCAGAATGAAATGAAAGCTGAGAAAACAGTTTTACCGAGAAAATTATAGAAAACAGGCAAATAACTTCCAACACCCACAAGCAGTGGTCCCTGGAAAACATAAACATGGACAATGAAACTAATCTAATACTGGAAATATAATTAAGGCAAATACTATTTTGATAAACACAAATTTGAATTTATATAACAGAAGTGTACACAAAAAGGCAGGGAAAAATACTGATTGAAACTAAGAACGAACATCAGGTGAAAAAAATTTCATAAGGAAATCAGAGCAACATGACTGGGAATGAACATTGAATAATGACTGAAAGAACTGATTCTAAATAAAACAGAGGGGATTCCATTGTATACTAAGATATGACCATCATAATTGTTCAACTAACACAANAATCTGAAGGCTACCCTTAACTTTCTTGTTATTCTTGGTAAAAACCTCAGTCCATGTCCATGAAATGAGAAACCTGGATCTTCTGGAGGTGTGAGTGGGGAAGTAAAGAACTTGACTAAGTATTTTTCAAGAAACTTTGTCCCATACATGGATATGGCTTTTGAGTCTGAAGGCTAAGAGTATATGCCTTGTTTCTGGGTACTTCAGTAATAATGGCTGTCTCTTATACACATCTAGATGTGTATAAGAGACAGTGAAAGAACTGATTCTAAATAAAACAGAGGGGATTCCATTGTATACTAAGATATGACCATCATAATTGTTCAACTAACACAAAAGGCAGTAAAGTAAAATATAGCCATCAGTTCAGTTCAGTTCAGTTCAGTCGCTCAGTCGTGTCCGACTCTTTGCAACCCCATGAACTGCAGCACGCCAGCCTCCCTGTCCATCACCAACTCCCGGAGTTCACTCAAACTCATGTCCTTCAAGTCAGTGATGCCATTCAGCCATCTCATCCTCTGTCATCCCCTTCTCCTCCGCCCCCAATCCCTCCCAGCATCAGAATCTTTTCTAATGAGTCAACTCTTATCAGGTGGTCAAATTACTGGAGTTTCAGCTTGAGCATCATTCATTCCAAAGAACACCCAGAATTGATCTCCTTTAGAATGGACTGTTTGGATCTCCTGGCCATAGGTAGGGTAAATTTTCTAATCACATTGCAGTTCAGTTCACTACAGTTCTATTGCTCAGTCGTGTCTGACTCTTTGCGTCCCCATAAATTGCAGCACAGCAGGCCTCCCTGTCCATCACTAACTCCCAGAGTCCACCCAAACCTATGTCCATCAAGTCAGTGACGCCATCCCACCATCTCATCCTCTTTCATCCCCTTTTCCTCCTGCCCTCAATCTTTCCCAGCATCACAGTCTTTCAAGTGAATCAGCTCTTTGCATCAGGTGGCCAAAGTATTGGAGTTTCAGCTTCAACATCAGTCCTTCCAATGAACAACCAGGACTGATATCCTTTAGAATGGACTGGTTGGATTTCCTTGCAGTCCAAGGGACTTACAAGAGTCTTCTCCAACACCACAGTTCAAAAACATCAGTTCTTTGGCACTCAGTTTTCTTTCTTTTTTTTTTTTAAGATCTTATTATTATTATTTATTTTTTTACTTTACAATACTCTATTTATAGCCCAACCCTCATATCTATACATGACCTCTGGAAAACCATAGCCATGACTAGACGGACCTTTGTTGAGAAAGTAATGTCTCTGCTTTTTCATATGCTATGTAGGCTGGTAATAACTTTCTCTCAAGGAGTAAGCGTCTTCTAATTTCATGGCTGCAATCACCATCTGCAGCAATCTTGGAGCCCAGAAAAATAAAGTCTGACACTATTTCCACTGTTTTCCCATCTATTTGCCATGAAGTAATGGGACAAGATGCCATGATGTTAGTTTTCTGAATGTTGAGATTTAAGCCAACTTTTTCACTCTCCTCTTTCACTTTCATCAAGAGGCTCTGTAGGCCCTTCATTTTCTGCCATAAAGGTGGTGTCATCTGCATATCTGAGGTTATTGATATTTCTCCCAGCAATCTTGATTCCAGCTTGTGCTTTCTCCAGCCTAGTGTTTCTCATGATGTACTCTGCAGATGAGTTAAATAAGCAGGGTGACAATATACAGCCTTGACATACTCCTTTTCCTGTTTGGAACAGTTTATTGTTCCATGTCCAGTTCTAATTGTTGCTTCCTGACCTGCATACAGGTTTCTAAAGAGGCAGGTAGGTGGGCTGGTATTCCCATCTCTTTCAGAATTTTCCACAGTTTTTTGTGATCCACACAGTCAAAGGCTTTGGTATTGTTAATAAAGCAAAAGTAGATTTTTTTTTCTGGAACTCTGTTGCTTTTTCAACGATCCAAATGATGTTGACCACTTGATCTCTGATTTCTCTGTCTTTTCTAAATCCAGCTTGAACATCTGGAAGTTCACGGTTCACGTACTCTTGGTATCTGGCATGGATAATTTTGAGCATTACTTTTCTAGCATGTGAGATGAGTTCAGTTGTGGAGTAGTTTGAACATTCTTGTCATTTAGTTTCTTTGGGATTGGAATGAAAATTGACTTTTTCCAGTACGGTGGCCACCGCTGAGTTTTCCAAATTTGCTGGCATATTGAGAGCAGCACTTTCACAGCATCATCTTTTAGGATTTGAAATAACTCAACTGGAATTCTATCACCTTCACTACCTTTGTTTGTAGTGATGCTTCTAAGGACCACTTGACTTCACATTCCAGAATGTCTGTCTCTAGGTGACTGATCACACCATCATGGGTTATCTGGGTGGTGAAAATCTTTTTTGTATAGTTCTTCTGTGTATTCTTGCCACCTCTTCTTAATATCTTCTGCTTCTGTTAGATCCACACCATTTCTGTCCTTTATTGTGCCCATTTTTGCGTAAGATATTCCCTTGGTATCTCTAATTTTCTTGAAGAAATCTCTAGTCTTTCCCATTTTATTGTTTCCTCTATTTCTTTGCATTGATCACTGAGGAAGGCTTTCTTATTTTTCCTTGCTATTCGTTGAAACTTTGCATTTAAATGGGTATATCTTTCCTTTTTTCCTTTGCCTTTAGCTTCTCTTATTTTCATTGCTGTTTGTAAGGCATCCTCATACAGCCATTTTGCTTTTTTGCATTTCTTTTTCTTAGGGATGGCCTTGATCACTGCCTCCTGTACAATGACACGAACCTCTGTCCATAGTTCTTCAGGCAGCCTGTCTATCAGATTCCCTTGAATCCATTTGTCACTTCCACTGTTTAATCATAAGGGACTTGATTTAGGTCATACCTGAATGTCTAGTGGTTTCCCCTACTTTCTTCAGTTTTACTCTGAATTTGGAAATAAGGTGTTCATGATCTGAGCAACAATCAGCTCCAGATCTTGTTTTTGCTGACTGTATAGAGCTTCTCCATCTTTGGCTGCAAATAATATAATCAATCTGATTTTGGTGTTGACCATCTGGTTATGTCCATGTGTAGAGTCTTCTCATGCTGTTGGAAGAGGGTGTTTGCTATAACCAGTGAGTTCTCTTGCCTAAACTTTGTTAGCCTTGAGCTTCTTCTAAATGGTCTTATAAGTCTTCATAGAACCACTTCAGTATTCTTGCCTTGAAAACCCAATGAACAGTGTGAAAAGGAAAGGTAAAGTAGGACCTACCATCTAAGGCTGGCTGCTTCAGCAGCGTCTTCATCATTTCATCAAGAAGCCAGGTGCTTCTTCACTTCTCTATCGTCATAGGTTAGAAGGCTAATTTCCCCATGCATAGAAGTCTGCCTATAGAATTAGTACTTCCTCTGTCATATCCAGTGGAGAAACAGAGTCTTACTTCAATACAATGGAATGTAGACCTGCAAAGTAAATATTCAATTAGGTCTGAATAAGAAAAATTTTGGCAAAACTTACACTTATGTTTTTACATATATGGATTGCAATGGCAATTTCATTTTTCAATGATCAAACAAGTATATGCTGATCACTTCCTTAATAGTTTTGAGATAAGCTAATGAAGACTTAACCAAAGACCTGTGAAAACTTGAAATAATAAGTGTCTATATAAAGTAAAAAACTGGAAGAAAAAATATTTTTGGAATCTTCAGTAGTTTGAAGAAATATTCCAAGAGCTAAAACACTTGAAGAATTTGATTTCAGTATATCCATCCATGGAATTATATCTTACTATGCCTGTACTTGAGGCTTTCTAGGTGGCACTAGTGGTAAAGAACCTGCCTGCCAGTGCAGGAGAGATAAGAGACATGAGTTTGATTCCTGGATATAGAAGATCCCATGGAGGAGGGGAGCCAACCCACTCCAGTATTCTTGCCTAGAGAATTCCATGGACAGGGAGACTGGCAGGTTAGAGTCCATAAGATTGCAGAGCCAAACACAACTGAAGTGATTTAGCACACACACATGCCTGTATTCATTGTATCCTTTTTTTTTTCTTTTTTTATTTACATAAAGTGTTTTTTAATATAAATTTATTTATTTTAATTAGAGGCTAATTATTTTCTACCTACAAGCTTCTCTGTAGTACTATATAAACAAAGCAGTGGCCTTTGTATTTTTTAATGCATTTGAAGAGGTTTTAAATGGATACTTGGGTTTCATTCTGTTTCTCCTTATCTGTTAGCTATACTAGGGAACGAACTCATGTACCCTACCTAGTTTAGACTTCCATTTGCAAATACACTTCAATCGCCAAGTATCACTGAACATTTGAAGAAAATCAACAGAAAGACAATTCAAGATGAAAATGTAGTAGAGCTCCAAAAAATGAAATTGAAATGAAGGAAGACCAATTAAAAAATTATATCACTAGAATATGAAAAAAGACGCCATTCAAAATATAAGCCTGCTAAAATATGATATGAATGAGACACTATGTAGTATAATTTTAGCAATAAAGTGTAGAACTGCTAAAATTTAAAGAAAAGATTGAAAAATGAAGGCAAGGGATTAAATGACTAAGATATTTGATCTTATAATGATAGGGTGAAAACCTATTTATTATCTCTGACAAAGAAGATAAAATATTCAGAAATCAGTGAAGGGTGTTCTAATTTATAGCAACTATAAAATTGTGCAGAAAAAATGTATTTACTTTGATACTTGGAACATAGTAGTTTAATGATCTCCTTTTTATACTTACACACATTGCTTGTTTGTGACCTGAACATATTTAATGACATTTTTACAGATTTTCACAATTAAATTATAGTTAAACAGTAGGTGGTTTGCTTATATAAACTGATTGTGTGTGTGTGTGTGTGTGCATAATATCTTGGCTGTGAGAGCATTCTAGTTTAATCGAAAGCAGATGAAATTTGGGATCAGAGAAAACTGGATGAAGAAAGTCAAGAGTTATGTTTGTCACATGTTGGATAATCAAGGTTTAGTATATGTTTAAAATAGAGATCTAACATATGTTTTAGAATTATAAAAACAGAAAATCTGACAAATAGGTTCATTTGAAAATATTGAAAGGAAGACGAAAACGAAATTTGAGATGTCAGATCAGTTAAGTAAATTTTAAAACATCAAATAGGAGAGTTAATATGTAATCTATACAAATATGAAGGAAAGTGTCTACTAGAAAACCCCAAACAAGAAAAGGTTAAACATTTTTTAATTTGTGGGTTATGATTGAGGGTCAAAGGTAAGGTGATTGGTTGGTGGTAAAATTGGCTAATTTTGCATTTCATTTTGGTTGTTTTTTTGCATTTACTTTATACCTACTTTCCTCAAACACTGAAATTTTTGAAAACTGAATTCTTATAGTAAATGTATAGTAATTTTAAAATGAAAATAATATGACTCATGACTTAAGAGTATCATCAAGGAGAAGGAGAGAGGGAGTATGGATAATTTCCATTCCATATTTCTTATTTTAAATAAAAAAGAGGGACATTATCTATTTAGCACAGGAAGTATAACATTCCATATCACTACATTAAAGATTGCTTTCTTGTCTCCTATTTTCTAATTGCTCCATTTCTATTGTTGGCTTCTGATATCAAAATATTCCTGTGTGCCTTCAGTTTCTACCATTGTTGGCATTTCATTTCTAGGACAAATAGCTACCCACTAGCTCTTTAAGGAACTCAGTGCAAAAGAGAAATACAATAATGTTGCATGAGTAAGAAAAGCAGGAAATGTTCTATGTTTACATCCTACTGTGTACAATTTTTTAGGAGGAGGTTAGTAAAAATTTTAGAAATAGTACTGCCCTGCACCTGGACTCTTTATTTTTTCCTTTCAGTATAAATACCTGTCTCTTATACACATCTAGATGTGTATAAGAGACAGCATACATACATATAAAGATAAATGTATAAAAGCACATAACCCTTTATAGAGTAAAAATACAAATAAGAAATCCAAGAATTCATGAAAGGCAAAAAAAAGGATGAAGTGAAACTTGAGTCATCTTAATTTGAGTCAGAAGAAAAACAACAAAAACACAGAAAGAAATGCAAATGAAAAATAAGGAAAGCTCAAGTAAAGACAGAGTCATTATAGACATCAGAATGAAATGAAAGNAAATACAGTCAAAAAGTGTGCCCTTTGGGAAAACTGTACATATATTTTCATCAAAAGTCATTATCTGGAAAATTGCCTCCAGTATTATTCATTGTTCCAGGGTCATGCGAGTAAGTAGCTTACAGAGAATTGGTTTGGTGACTCAATTACGTTACCATAGATGCTTCAGAGGTTTGAAATCAAAATTTATTATTTAAGTACTTGAAAAAGTAATGGTACTTTCAATCTAAATGATTATTATAAACAGACAAGAGAGAAGAACCAAAAATTCAGAAATCAAATTAAGATTACCATTTGATATCAAATACTTTTGGTAAAATAAAATTTAAGAATAATATTTGATCCTTTTTTATAGAAATTATTTGATTATGACCTATGCAACATAAACAAGGTTTGAGATTAGTCATGAGAATGTATTAAAATTCAGTCTATGTTGTTACTATGTAATGTAACTTTACATTTTTTACTTCTCTATCTCCCTTCATTTTCTTCTCTAAAAATCAACAACTAACTCATGCACATGCATGATTTTAGAAAATAATTGTATGAAATAGTAAAGGGTTATTTTCTCTGTTAATAATTCCCAGGCCCACTCTAATTCCCCAGAAGCAATCACAGTTAATATTTCCAAGATTAATTTCTTCTGATGGCTACTACCATTATAAGGTGAAATAATGCTAATGAATCTAGATCTCTGTTTATGGGTGTATCAACCATAAAGTGAGTACTGATAGTCCAGACTGAGAGAGCACAGAAGAGGATACACTTATATTGCCTCATATTTTCTCTCACCTACTCAACTCCTGACTTTGTTGTTGTATATTATATTTCTCTGAAAGTTGTTTTCCTTATTATAAATCATTTTTCCTTCATCTACCTCCTGATTTTCATTAGTTATATTTCTGCACTGTCTTGATTTATAATGTTCAATACTTGCAATAAATTTAATTATTAGAGAGTAAAAGTGGCCATTCTGCTTAACTGTATAACAGCATATGTAGTTTCCCAGCCCTGTGCAAATCCTTTCTGTCTGCAGTGGAAATTCCAGTCTTCACTGAAGCTGTCCCTCCTCAAGATTGCACTCTCTGCTCCTCTTCCTGGGAGCCTTCTCTTGACCCATGGAGGCTTGTTCAGTGCATAGAGAAGGCATCCCTGAAGTGCTAAGATTTGACATCCCCAGGAACAACCCTTAGCCAGTAATAAGGTGTGATGTGGTGGATTAATTATCCAAGGAATTTATCCTCAAGGAAACAAGTCTGAAATGTGTTTTACACCATTCCTTCCCAGGGTCTCCCTAGAGATGAAAATTCCAGTTGGTCAAAGTGGTGACCTTTTTATTAAGGCACCCTTGACTGTTGTTTTTATTTTTTCTTTTACTGTCTCACTTTTTCAATTATCTTATTTGTTTTTTTCATGGGTCATGTTCTATGTAAACTGCATTCAACCAGAATTTTGTATCAGGGTCTGTTTTCTAAAATCCTTAACTAAGGAAGGGTTCTGGATTCATTATTGATAGAGGTAATTAAAAATAACTTTAGTGTCATTCCCCTCACATTTTATGTAAATTGCAAGGCAGCAGTGAGTATCATTGTTTTTTGAACCATATCTGGTCTGGGAGCACAGCTTACTAACCCAGGGTTGCCCTGTTTTTCACAAGGACAACAGTTATATCATTGTAACTCCTTCTTTTGATTAACAGTAGGTTGTAAAATTGACAATATATTTAGCATATGAGTCTTTATTATAAATACTTGTGTGTTTTTTTCACACACTAAGAAGATAAAGTCTTTGAGGCCAGATAATGTACTGGATTGTATTGCTACAAGCCTTAATATAGTTGCCTTAAAAATAGATGGTGGTTACACTTGTTGACTGGAACAGAATTTACGAGTTGGAATTATCATTAGTCAGTCATTAAAGAGAATTTAAGCCTCTAACTTTTATGTGTTCATCCTTGTTGATTTGCAATTTTTTTTCTTCATGATTGGCAATACTCCCCTCAGATTTAAAAACTTCAGTGTCTTTTTCCTATTAGAATGAGCTGAGAAACTTTAAAAATAGGCAGTGTTTTGGCTCTAACTCTAGACTGATTAAAGCAGAATTTCTGGAAGTATTTCCTAGATATATTTTTTCAGAGCTCCACAACTCATTGTGGTATACAGAGTTAGGAATCAATGATAGACTGTTAAGGTCCACCATCTTCCATCTCTGCTTCCACTACAATTTTTTTTTTTCATTCTCTGCTTTATAGTACATTCTTTAGCTACTCAAATTTTATCCTCTTTGCTAAATATAGTAAGAATTGTCTTTATAAAGGGCCTTAAGTGTGTGCTCAGCACACTAAGTTGTGTATATTTATTACAGAATTTTAGACATTTTCCACAACATATAGGTGTAGAGAATCAGGAAGGTGACTTACTCAAGATAAGACTGCTAATTATTGCTTTCAGGATTTTATTTTTTGCTTTCTTCCTCTTTTTGCCTTAGGGATCTCTTCAATCCTGAGCTTTTCATTAATGGTGGTAAGTTTTCACATTTCTTTTAGTATTTCACACTTATAAAAGCAATAATGGAAATAATTGATGATCTTCTTTTGCTTTGGCTTTAAGTACATCATATATATTTTGACACTGATGTCTAGGACATTCCATGCTTGAACTGAATTATCTAAGGATTTATTGAAACATAGAAATAAGAAGCAAGTAAGGTAAAGAGAGAATGTGACTTGTCCAAAGGCACATAGCTTGTAATTTGCAGAAATAGAATTAAAACCAAGAATACATTCTTCATTTTTCTTATTAAATACTTCAAAAACATGTACAATAATATATAGAAAGATAAAATAGCAATATTCCTACTATGCATTTTTAAAATCTAGTATTTTTGTCCACATATGATTCAATTTTAAATGAAATGCAACATTCCATATGTCATTAAAACCCTATTAGGAAGCTCTCCTATATTCAATCCAAATCCTTTTATTCCTCTGTCATTACTGGTACTGTACCTCTTAAATGTGGTATTTATTATTTCAAGATATACTACTTCTAAAATAACTTGGATTATTTGCAATCATAATGATTTCCATATTCTGTGTCATTAAAATTTGCCTCTTATTTTATTTGTGTGCCTACAACTCTAGTACTTTAACTCCATAGTAAATAGCACTCTTGAAAAAATACTAATTTGTTTATTTTATTTTTGGCTGGATCAGTTCTTAGTTATGGCACATGGATTCTTTGTTACAGCACACAAGCTCCAGAGCATGTGGGATTTGTAGTCATATAGCTCTAGGACTCTAGGATTGCCACATGGGCTAAGTAGTTGCAGCCTGTGGGCTTAGTTCCACTGCAGCATGTAGAATTTTAATTCCCCTACTAGTGATCAAACCCAAGTCCCCTTCATTAGAAGTCAGATTCTTAACCACTGGACCACACGGAAGTCCCTAAACAGCTCTACCTTTGTTATTACATTTTTTTAAATTATCTTAGCCAAAAATTTATCTAATATTCAGTATTTAAGTGTATGCCATAATTCTTTGAATATAAGCTAAATATTTAATAATTATTGTATTACATCCTGACAAATTCTTTTGCTCTTATTTCCACCATTTCAGTGGCAGTAAAAGTTTTTTCTTATATCAGTCATCTCATATATTTCTTCTGGCTTCATCTATAATTTTCCATTATCTATCAAAAGTGAAAGTCGCTCAGTCATGTCTGACTCTTTGTGACCCCATGGACTGTACTGGGCTTAGTTCCACTGCAGCATGTAGAATTTTAATTCCCCTACTAGTGATCAAACCCAAGTCCCCTTCATTAGAAGTCAGATTCTTAACCACTGGACCACACGGAAGTCCCTAAACAGCTCTACCTTTGTTATTACATTTTTTTAAATTATCTTAGCCAAAAATTTATCTAATATTCAGTATTTAAGTGTATGCCATAATTCTTTGAATATAAGCTAAATATTTAATAATTATTGTATTACATCCTGACAAATTCTTTTGCTCTTATTTCCACCATTTCAGTGGCAGTAAAAGTTTTTTCTTATATCAGTCATCTCATATATTTCTTCTGGCTTCATCTATAATTTTCCATTATCTATCAAAAGTGAAAGTCGCTCAGTCATGTCTGACTCTTTGTGACCCCATGGACTGTACAGTCCATGAAATTCTCCAGGCCAGAATACTGAAGTGGGTAGCCTTTCCTTTCTCCAGGGTATCTTCCTAACCCAGGAATCAAACCTAGGACTCCTACATTTCAGGAAGATTATTTATCAGCTGAGCCACAAGGGAAGCCCAAGAATACTGGAGTATCCCTTCTCCAGTGGATTTTCCTGACCAAGGAATCTATCAAATTGAATTTAAAAAAATCTAAAAATGGCCTTTATGATTGTTGTGTGTTTGAGTGCATTCAGGCACTCAAGTCATGTCCTGCTCATTGCAGACTGTAGCTTGCCAGGCTCCTCTGTCCATAGAATTTTCCAGACAAGAACACTGGAGTGGGTCACCATTTCCTCCTCTAGGGGATCTTCCCAATCCAGGGATTGAACCCATGTCTCTTGTGTCTCCTTCATTAGCGTGCAGATTCTTTAACATTGCATCACCTGTGAAGCCCACAATTGTGTGATACTGCCATTTTATTTTCTTTTTTCACATCTTACAACAGCTCTGAATGCTTTTTATGTTATAGGCATGGAAACATTTTGAGCATACTGTCTATCCCAACCCACAGGCTTCTGTTGATACTATTCTATCTGTCTGAATCATGCTCTCAACTTATTTCTGATTAGACATACTTCTATCCTTTGTTGTGTTGTCTTAAAGAAATGATAACAAACAATCCAACAATTTAGGAGCTAATAGTTTAATATTTGAGAAGATATTTTCCTAAATTAAACTTTCAAAGTGTTTCAGTGAGCTCAGTTAGCTGGCTTTCAGTGATATACCAGCTAGAAGTGCTCAGGACCACTTGAAATGCTCAGGACCACTAGGAGTGCTCTGACCTCTGCTTTGACAAATTTGCTTGCATAATATCCCTGGATATAGTTTTTCCTCCCCAAAGAATACAGAACTTGTATGAACTCACTAATTGAGCAGATTTTGGTGATCTTTCATCAACTAAAAAAGTCTCCTTTCAAAGCCACTACCATTACTCTACACATAGTAAATGGCCAAGTATTGAGGCATATACTTAGATCTCCAAGTATTTACCTAGGTTTCATGATTCTTTTCTTTTTTTCTTTTTTTTAGTTACTTTCAGTGTAAAAGAGAAGATAGATAGTTGAGAGATGAATATCAATTAAGGAAATTGGACTGACAATCATAGCCTAAGTTATTTCTGCCACTATCATGATTGTGTTTTATTTCTGCAGTGAAGAATCTGAAAAGTAAAGCATATATTTAAGAACTATCAACAGTGAATATCACTTGTCATGCATTTCTGGATTTCTTTAACTGTTGAGTTATTTTATTCTTTTATTATGAAAATAGAAATATTGCTTTAGTTGGTGATATATGGTTTACATATATTCTAACCAAATTTAAAAAAAAAGCCTCTGTATTTATTTAATCAGGAAGCTTTTCTGTTAATGGTGACACTTAATTTGTAAAAATCAAAAACAAAGTTATAACTTAAAAATTGAAACTGAAATTATACCAGAGGAAACCTCTAATCCTGCCTTGGTGGTAAGATAATGTGTTGAGGTTAGATAGGGAATAAATACATTCACAATAAAGTCTGTGTGAAAAGTCTTGTCTGTAAAACGAAGATACTTATACTGTGCTGCTGATTCTGTTAGAAATATTAACCCAATGCATTACGGTCTCAATTGCCAAGAAAAAAGTGTTGTGTCTTATTTATTAAGAGATAGGATTACAAATGTTAAAAATATATATATATTATGAACACTGAGTCAGTTGCCAGCATTGGGTTGGGTCACATTATTTTTTCTGTTCTCTTTATCAAATTAGCCAGGAGGCCACCTCCAGCACCAGGAGGCAAAGTGATTTTGTATAAATTTCAAAAAAGAAACACCAGAGACAAGGAAGGCTGGGTGTTGTTTGGCCAGGAATCATTCACGTAATTGGATCTGGGGGCAGACAACACTAATGCACTCAGTGACAGGAGGTGATGAAGCCCCATCTGTGCTGGCCTGCTGAGTTGATCATATCAAGGAAACTGCTGGTCAGTTTTCTGAGAGTGACTCAGAGCCAAAATTAGGTTGTTGAAATTTTTCATCCATCTAATATAAAAACAGGAAGAAATCTGCTGTTGTATGAAGGAAAATGAATGTGTTATGTTAAGAGGCTCTCAAATTACATATCATTTTCGATTGATTGTTTTGTCAAAAACATATTCTCTTTCTAAAATTTTTGAAATGTACTTATTTTATTTGAATAACTTTTTATTTCATATTCTGATTCCATGTCTATTTTGTCTTTTCAATGAGACAGGATAGCAAACATATAGTGTATGCCCAAAACAGACTTATTGTAGCACCTATGTCCTTGTGAAATGTTTAACTTCTCTGTGCCACAGTGTCTTCATGTTTAAAAGGGGCTCACAGAATTCTTGGATTAAATGTTACATATTTGTATACTACTAAATGCTTCATAGAATTTCAGGCATAGACCCAGGATTAATTCACATAAATTCAAACATTGTTATTAGTTTAGTAATGTTTGTGAAAAAAATATAGCAGTCCTGATTTTTTCCCATCTAGCTTTATATGATCTGTTTGAAGAAGTTGGGTTTAAAAAAAAAAGGGGGAGTATACTCATGATTTCCTTAATGCAAATAAATGGATCCAGTAACATCTGAGCTTATCGGGAATATTGTTATTGGCTAAGAAACTGTGTTAATTCCTTATACTCTCTTCTCTAATTTCTATTTGTCACCTAACTGTTACTTCCTTATAGTTGNTTGTAGCTTGCCAGGCTCCTCTGTCCATAGAATTTTCCAGACAAGAACACTGGAGTGGGTCACCATTTCCTCCTCTAGGGGATCTTCCCAATCCAGGGATTGAACCCATGTCTCTTGTGTCTCCTTCATTAGCGTGCAGATTCTTTAACATTGCATCACCTGTGAAGCCCACAATTGTGTGATACTGCCATTTTATTTTCTTTTTTCACATCTTACAACAGCTCTGAATGCTTTTTATGTTATAGGCATGGAAACATTTTGAGCATACTGTCTATCCCAACCCACAGGCTTCTGTTGATACTATTCTATCTGTCTGAATCATGCTCTCAACTTATTTCTGATTAGACATACTTCTATCCTTTGTTGTGTTGTCTTAAAGAAATGATAACAAACAATCCAACAATTTAGGAGCTAATAGTTTAATATTTGAGAAGATATTTTCCTAAATTAAACTTTCAAAGTGTTTCAGTGAGCTCAGTTAGCTGGCTTTCAGTGATATACCAGCTAGAAGTGCTCAGGACCACTTGAAATGCTCAGGACCACTAGGAGTGCTCTGACCTCTGCTTTGACTAATTTGCTTGCATAATATCCCTGGATATAGTTTTTCCTCCCCAAAGAATACAGAACTTGTATGAACTCACTAATTGAGCAGATTTTGGTGATCTTTCATCAACTAAAAAAGTCTCCTTTCAAAGCCACTACCATTACTCTACACATAGTAAATGGCCAAGTATTGAGGCATATACTTAGATCTCCAAGTATTTACCTAGGTTTCATGATTCTTTTCTTTTTTTCTTTTTTTTAGTTACTTTCAGTGTAAAAGAGAAGATAGATAGTTGAGAGATGAATATCAATTAAGGAAATTGGACTGACAATCATAGCCTAAGTTATTTCTGCCACTATCATGATTGTGTTTTATTTCTGCAGTGAAGAATCTGAAAAGTAAAGCATATATTTAAGAACTATCAACAGTGAATATCACTTGTCATGCATTTCTGGATTTCTTTAACTGTTGAGTTATTTTATTCTTTTATTATGAAAATAGAAATATTGCTTTAGTTGGTGATATATGGTTTACATATATTCTAACCAAATTTAAAAAAAAA
>SJYX01008112.1:80931-92173 GCA_006410675.1 Oreotragus oreotragus | reverse complement strand
ATCACTTCCATTTCATTATTAGTCATAGATTCCTCTTTTGTGATGCACTCTTAAGTCTATCTCCAAAGTCATATGTGTATATATTACTTACTTGGCACAAATCCAGTCTATTAACTAATGAAATGTGAAATCAGAAAAGCATTAAAAGGCTAAATTGAAAGCAAAGAAGCCTGATGATTGCATTCAGCATTCAAATATATGTATGTAGGAGATATGAAGGTGAAGAAATAAACTTTCTTGCGTCTCTTCCTGTGTTTATAGACGGTATGATGTGAATAATCACTAACTGTTTCCACTTAAATGCACGAGTTACCCTTGGGCATCAATTATAACCAAACTGAGGACATAAGTAACAGCTAAAAGCTGACAAATGCATGTGTAGAAAGCCCCTTAAAACATAATCAGTTTCCCATCAAGGAAGAAGCCAGGATATCATAAGCAGGCAATTGGGACACCTTGTCAGTCATGTATAAATTGGGCAGTAAAGAAAATAGCTTGACATAAGGAATGCCACGTTCTAAGAAAGCTGTTTAGGGAATGGAAGTTTGACTTCAATTTGGACTTGCATGCTCCGTCTCCAACATCACTAAAATGTGGCACGTCCTAGGGCAGAACCATTTATAAATATTAAAAGCCAAATAATAAAAAGACTGCTAAAATCTGCTCCCATGACAAAACAAATAGATTTTCTTAGTTTAAACTTAGAATCTTGGGGAAAATAGGCTCTGAAATTCACATACAACAGTGAAACACAGGAAAGACATTTTGAATTTGTTAAAAAAAAAAAATTTCCCACGTGCCAGTTTCTATCCTCCCTTAACTCCTGAGCTAGAGCACAGAATATCGCCCTATAAACAAGAGGTCTTCACCTAGTTTATCCACAGTTCCCTCCAATACAATATATTCAGACTGAATGTATTATTGGTCACCATGTACCTTTTGTGTGTTTGTGTGTGTGTTTGTGTGTGTGTGTGTGCATGTATGTGTGTGTGTGTTAACTCAACTTCAGTTGTGTACAACTCTTTGTGACCCTATGGACTATAGCTCTGTCCATGGAATTCTCCAGGCAGGAATACTGGAATGAGTTGCCATATCCTTCTCTAGGGGATCTTCCCAAACCAGGGATCAAACCCACATCTCTGTCTCCTGCATCACCAGGCGAATTCTTTACCACTATTGCCACCTGGGAAGCCCATGTCCCCTTTAGTGTTTCTAATTTTGATAAGGAAGCTTCAGTCCAGATAATTGGGAAAATCTCAGGTTGGGTTCTTTGAAAGCAGATCAAGATGGTGTTTCTGATGTGATTTTTTTTTTTTTTTTAAAGAATAGTCTTTGGACAAAGGAAAGAAATATTGCTATATTGTGCTGAGGGAGAAGCATGGCGTGCCTTGCTGGTGAATGAAGACTCAGGCAAAGCTTTGGATCTAGAAGACCATCAAGTGGTCTTTAACCAGCTTCAAATGGCTGGAACTCTCTATCATCTCTTTGGTTGGTCACTGGATTCATGCTGCCCTTGGGAAGGGCATGATCTCAGGTCAAGTGTCTTCTGTGCCGTTAGCATGGCCCGAACAAGCTCCCAGCTGCAGGCACTCTACTGGCCCCAGCTGGACACCAGACCCTTCTTTGAAGGCAATCTGGGACCACATCATCCTGTCTACCACAGTCACACCCAATTCTCATATCCGATCATGCACTCAATAAGTCTAAAAGATGTTGAAGTTCTAACCTGGCTACATCTTTTCTAGCTTTGCTGCTGCTGTTTTAATCTCAGCTGTCTTTTTCTTTGTTTTTGAGGTTGTTGTTGTTCAGTTGCCCTGTCATGTTGGACTCTGCGATCCCATGGACTGAAGCATGACAGGCCTCCCTTTCCCTCACCATCTCCCAAGGTTGCCCAAGTTCATGTCCATCAGTGATGCCATCCAGTCATCTCATCCTCTGATGCCCTCTTCTCCAGCCCTCAATCTCTCGCAGGATCAGGGGGTTTTCCTATGAGTTCACTGTTCACTTCAAGTGACCAAAATACTGGCACTTCAGCATCCATCCTTCTAGTGAGTATTCAGGTTCAGATTATTCCTTTGAGACTTACTGGCTTGATCTCCTCAGTGTCCAAAGGATTCTCTTAATTCTTTCTCAGCACCACAGTTCAAAGGCATCAATTATTTGGCACTCTGCCTTCTTTGTGGTACAGCTCTCACAGCCGTACAAGACCACTGGGAAGACCGTAGTCTTGACTACATGGACCTTTCTAAGCAGGTTGATACCTCTGCTTTTCAACACATGTTATAGGTGTTATAGCTTTCCTGCCAAGAAGCAATCGTCTTCTGATTTCATGGCTGCAGTCACCATTTGCAGTGATTTAGAGCCCAAGAAGAGGAAATCTGCTATTGTTTCACATTTCCCCCTTCTATTTGCCATGAAATAATGGGACTAGATACCATGGTCTTAGTTTTTTAAAAAATATTTATTCATTTAAAACCCATTTTTTCACTCTCCTTCTCAGCCTCATCAAGAGGTTGCTTAGTACCTCTTTGCTTTCTGCTATTACAGTGGTATTATCCAGTATCTGAGGCTGTCAATATTTCTCCTGACTACCTTGATTCCAGCCTGTAACTCCTCCAGACAGACATTTCTCATGATGTGTGCAGCATACAAGTTAAAGAAACAGGGTAACAACAAACAGCCCTGTCATACTCCTTTCTCAATCCTGAACCAATCAGTTGTTCTATACAGGGTTCTAACTGTTGCTTCTTGACCCACATACAGGTTTCTCAGGAGACAAGTAAGATGGTCTGGTATTCCCATCTCTTTAAGAGCTTTCCAGTTTGTTATGATTCACACGGTCAAAGGCTTTAGTGTTGTCGATGAAACAGAGGTAGATTTTTTTTTCTGGAATTCCCTTTCTTTCTCTATGATCCAGTGACTATTGACAATTTGATCTCTGGCTCCTCTGCCTTTTGTAAACCCTGCGTGGACATTTACAATTTCTTGGTTGGCATAATGCTGAAGCCTAGTATGCAAGATTTTAAGCGTGACCTTACGAGCGTGGGAGATGGAGTACAATTGCCCAGTGGTTTGAATCTTCTTTAGTACTGCCCTTCTTGGGAATTTGGATAAGGATTGATCTTTTCTAGTCCTGTAGCCACTGCTTGTTCTTCCAGATTTGCTGACATATTGTATGCAACACTTTGATAGCATCAGTTTATAGGGTGTTGAATAGCTCTACTGAAATTCCATTGTATCCACTAGCTTTACTGACAGCAGTGCTTTCTAAGGCCCACCTGACTTCACATTCCAGAATGTCTGGCACTGGGTGACTGACAACACTGTTGTGGTTACCCGGTTCACTAAGATCTATTTTGTACAGTTCTTCCATGTATTCTTCCCATCTCTTCTTGATATCTTCAGCTTCTTCTAGGTCCCTCCTTTTTTGGTCCTTTATTTGTGCCCATCTTTGGGCAAAATGTTCCCATGATATTTCCAATTTTCCTGAAGAGATTGCTAGTCTTTCCCCTTCTGTTGTTTTTCTCTATTTTAAGCTTTGTTCATTGAAGAAGGCCTTGTCTCTTCCTGCTGTTCTTAGGTGCTCTGCATTTAGTTCAGTGTATGTTTACCTTTCTCTTTTGCTTCTCACTTCTCCTTTTTCTTCAGCTATTTACAAATCCTCCTCAGATAACCATTTTGCCTTCTTGCTTTCCTTTTTCTTTGGGGTGGTTTTGTGCCCACTTTTCTTTCCTTTTTTAATGCTGAAAGTTCTTCTTTCATGCACATCTTAAATTCCATACTAAAGCCCCTCTGCCTTTTAAATGGGTCCACACTTGCTTTGGCTAATTTAATAGCTATTCACCCACACTTGGACCAACTGAACTTTAATTTTATCTCTGTGTCATGATCTTCAAATTCTTCTTCCTTTTGTTCAGGCTCTTTTTTCTAGTATAAGAGCTTTCTCATGCCACCTTCACATCAGCCTGTTAAGTGTTTACTCTCTTATAAGAACACTTTCAACCACCAGCAATTTTCAACTCTGAATCAGTTCCATACCAAACAAAAATTTTAGCAAGCGAACTTCTCACTTTAGTAATATTAATGTAACATATATGTGAACAATGCCTGGTGAAGTGACTCATATATATGGGCAATAAGCATGAGAGAGAGGAGAAGAGAGAAAAGTGGAAATGGACATACAAAAAATCAACTGTTTCAAAATGGTGGCGTGTGTGTGTGTGTGTGTGTGTGTGTGTGTGTGTGTGTGTTTTGCCATGCCACATGGCTTGTGTAGGATCTTAGTTCCATGACCAGCCCACACCCCCTGCATTTGAAGTGCAGAGTCTCAACAACTGAATCACCAGAAAAGTCTCCAAAATGAGGTGTTTTAAGTCAAGAAAAATGTCAAACAAATTGGTTTCCAAATAACCATCTGTGTGACATCAACAAAGGTATTTACCTCTCTGAATTTTATTTACCAAATATGTAAAATGTTGCTGATATTGGAAACCAAATAGGGATTTAAGTCACAGTTTCTGGCACACAGTTGGTGCTCAATAAATCATAATTATTATAACTCTGGCTTGTGAGGTCAGATAAATAAAATTTCTGGATGTTCTATCTATTGGCATGATACTTAACCTGTTTTTAACAAGATATTTCAAAGATTTAAGTGAAAAATCAAGTACCTCACTGGAACATAAGACAACAGGCTGAAAATTAGGACTAAAATGGTGAGGAAAACAATTTTAAATATACTTACACTAACAATCTTAGAATTTAAAAATTGAAGACAGATTTTTAAGTTTGGTTATTTTTCAAATAAAGAACCACTCAATGTGAAATTTGGTGTGTGCTTTATTAAGATGTTGTTTTCATCTGAGCATATTTAGTTATACACTAATATAAATACTATTTCTGAGTGAAATAAAGTTGCTTTAACAGAATGGACCTGGAGTCCTTGCTCACCATAGATCTATGAGTGATGCTGACTCAAAACATTTTTCTAAAGAGAAGTTGATCCCTGATTGTGGACATCCCATGACTCACGCCAAATGGCTTTACTGAGATTTTAGGCTTCCATAAAAGGATTAAAACCCTAACACCAGGTTGACTATTTCTAAAGAACATAGCTCTAAATTTCCATGTTTACCTAAAAGACCTCTATTTTTGGCATTTGCCAAGGAGTTAATCTGAAATCAATGTCAGCCAAAATTTGCTAAAGGGATTATGATGCTAAGTGATTTCCAAGGATGCGGTCTGGTCTGTCTTTACAATTGGTTTTACTAAGTTGTGATTGTGGCTCAGATGGTAAAGTGTCTGCCTACAATGTGGGAGGCCCGAGTTCAATCCCTGGGTTGGGAAGATCTCCCGGAGAAGGAAATGGTACCCCACTCCAGTACTATTGCCTGGAAAATCCCATGGACAGAGGAGCCTGGTAGGCTACAGTCCGTGGGGTCGCAAAGAGTCGGACACGACTGAGCGAATTCACTTTCACTTTCAAGTTGTGATTGTAGGGTTGTGCTGCCAGTTTTAGATAACTTTTCATCAAATCTTGTTAAAGGGTGTTAAAGTGGATGACTGAAGGTATCTGGGCACCTTGAGTGCAAGGGATTGTATCTGTATCTTCATGAATGAACCTGGCATGCTATCATCCATGGGGTCACAAAGAGTTGGATACAACTTAGTGACTGAGCAATAACAACAGCAATGCACCCAGTATCTGACATAGAGTAGGTTACATAAGGATTTGTGGATGACTGATTCTACTTTAATACAGTATCTTCATCAGCAGAGCATTCAGAATAAATACTGTTCTCATTATGACACCAAAAAGTATCATGTTTTCCCTGGACAATAGTCACTGGTAGAACTGATGCTGAAGCTGGACTTTCAATACTTTGGCCACCTGCTGAGAAGAACTGACTCACTGGAAAAGACTCTGATGCTGGGAAAGACTGAAGGTAGGAGGAAAAGGGGATGACAGAGAATGATATGGTTGGATGGCATTATCAACTCATGGACATGAGTTTGAGCAAGCTCTGGGAGTTGGCAATGGACAGGGAGGCCTGGGATACTTGCGTCCATGGGGTCACAAAGAGTTGGACATAACTGAGCGACTGAACTGAACTGAACTTCCCTGGACAGTTAGTTTATTTTTGTATGAAGCTCATTTAAAGCTATGAGGAAAAAAATTTCCCTCTAACATTAATGTTCAAGAGTGACAAACTTCTGTTCCAATTAGTATTAGGTGGTAACAGCATTAGGTAACTAATACTGGTCACTAAGGTATGACCATTTAAGCCTGAGTTCCTGACACATTTTGTGGTAAAATTTTAATTTCTATATATTTTTTTCCTACTTATATTTTAAATTCCTTGGGAGTCATTTGAGATTCTGTTTGGAACAAAAAGAATGGATAGAAAGCTATATAGGAAGAAAGAGATGTCACCTAAATTGTCTTTCTAGTCTAAGATTAAACTGGGTTTATAATCATTAATGGGTGTTGTAGATAAAAGATAATAATTGTAAATGGTCAGGACCATAGGGTTTCACGCAAAAGTTTTTATTCATCTTTCCCCCACAATCCCCTTCCCTACTCCATTCCTAACAAAAGTTGAATTATTTTGACCGATTATTATTGTGATGTCATCACCTATGTTAAGCAGAAGTTTATTTTCAATTAAAAATAATCTTAAGAATGGACATGAGATTTTATTTAAGGGTAACAGCATTGTTCCAAATATATAGTGTGATGATGGCTATACAACTCTGTTCAGTTCAGTTCAGTTCAGTTCAGCCACTTAGTCGTGTCCAACTCTTTGCAAATACTTAAATGTAATATTTACTTAAATTTCAATAAAGCACCCTTTTCTTAAAAGTATGCTTGCATCAGTTTCCTGTTGCTACCATAACATATTGCCACAAGCCTAGTGAAATGCAATAGGACCCTATGGACTTTGCTCCCCATCTCCTCAGCTTGCCTTTTGTTGATGAAAAAACTTAAGCCAAGTAATAAGTTTAGTCAGAGAAGTGAGAAAATGCAGAAACAAAGGAAACCAAATAATAATAATAATAATAATAATGTAGTAATTAAACATAGTCAAGGACCTTTAGCTCCTTCTCTAGGGCTATAGGTATTACTGTGAGCCATATCTGCTTGCTGCCTTATTGGTGCTGAAAACTCCACCAGGAAGAAGAGGTTAACTACATGATGACCAGATGGTAGCCATGGCATCAGCTGCCATGATTCCAAGAACTGGCCTCAAGAAATGGAAACAAACTGACCTTGGGACTAAAGATAAACTGTACTTAAAACATTCAAGATGACACAGGTCAGATGACTGAAGACCAGTTTCAAGATTACTGTCAGAATTGACTGTGCTGTTTCTTCAAGTAACCCCCTCCCTCAGCTTATAAAAGCTCTTGCCCACTGATTGATAGTAAAGAATGTTGACCTTTGGACAGGCATTTTGCGAGCCCTCCCACCTAGGCTTGCCGGCATCCAAAATAAAACAGTTTGTTTTCCCACCAAGCTGGCTTCTTCATTGGCTTTTGAGCAGCAAGCAGCCAGACCCCACTTTCAGTTACATTAGTAGCTTAGAGCATCAGAGATGTGCTCTCTTAGGGTCTGAAGTTCAGGAGGCTGAAGGCAGTTGTGCCAGGCTAGTTAGTGTTAACGTGTCGCCTAGAAGGACACCTTCTGGAGACTCTGAGAGGAGAATTCATTTCTTTGCCTTTTTCAGCATTTAAGTGGCCACTGTTGTTTTTTGAGGCTCCTTAGGTGACACGGTGGTAAAGAATTTGCCTGCAATGCAGGACACTCAATAGACTTGGGTTTGATCCCTGAGTTGGGGAGATATGCTGAAGAAGGAAATGGCAACCCACTCCAGTATTCCTTCTTGAGAAATTCATGGACAGAGGAGCCTGGTGGGCTACAATCCATAGGGTTGCAAGGAGTGGAACATAACTGAGAGACTGATCATGCATGCAAGTTTAGAGCAGGTCATCAGGGAATTATCATTCCATGTGAGTTCCCCCAAAGACTAACAAGTACTTTGTTAGATAATTAATGTTAGACAATAGTCTCCCCAAATAAGCCACTTCAGCATGATTTTTCATCTGGGGAGAGTGAAGCAAAGAAAAAAAAAAAAACTTTCATAAATGCTCTGGCTCCCAAGTGATTCTATTAATAAACAAGTAAATAACACAAAATCAAAAAATAAATATCAAGCCTTAAAAGCAACCAGAATGAAATAACAAAGACCAAAATATAATAAATCATGGTATAGTGTCTCTTTTCACCAAAACTTTCATATCTAATTTGATAATACTCCAGTTTCACATTATCCTGTTTGACATGTTGAAATTTCCTTTCATTTCAAGCAAGCATGCATCTAATAGAAGAAGAAAAAAGTTGATCTTGTTATCCATATGACCACCTTGAGGGCACACGGCAGTTTGCAGTGCACATGGTAATGCTTATGGTATCAATAACAATGTCTAAATAACACAAGTTTTAACTATAGTAATCTTTTATCATCATGGAAGCTCCCTGGGCTCCTTTTAATTTGATCATATTGTAATATGCTGTCCTGATATTCATGAATTAGGGCAAAGTCACCCTTACTCACCATCTGAAGTCTCAGATGTTCCTTCCCACCCAGTAATGAAAATGAAAATTATTTTCCTTGGCAACTCAGATGGTATTCTGGTTAATTATGTGGATATAATTTTTAGATTATTGCATATTTTACAGCTGAAAAGCTCTCTACCTTATAGCCAGGTCTTTAAAAAAAAACTTTCTTAAAATACTATTTCTCTAGTTTATGTTATTTTGTCAAATTTTAAAACATATTAAATTAGCCCAAAATTATTTTTTGGAAGAAGGCAGGCTGTAACATTTTAAAATGCATTCCTGTTTTGTATTCATTTCACAGGGCTTACAAGTGATGTCTGTACAATCAAGTACAATATATCCATAAACATTTCATGTTCAGGAAGGGCCAGTTTAGAAGGTGTAAGCAAGAAAGTTTAAATATACAAATACTGGATTAGTTTCTTTTATGAAACATTTTAAGCCATTTTAAGAATGGCTTCCTAACTACACTGCCTTTAAAAGTAGATATGCATTACTTTTCTCAAAAAATAAAAAGAGGGGGAAGGAGAGCTCTTTAAGAGATAAATTACTGATAAAATATTATATATTGTAGTTAAAATACACTATATACTTAGAAATTATAAGATAACATAGATTGCATTGTGGAATCAGATATTCTTTACAAATATGTTGACTGGATTATAATGCTGGTATATCCTGAATGAATGGATGGGATAGATATATAATTTCTTTTTAATTATAATCTGTATAGTTGGTCAGTGTCAGGGACTACAACTTGTTTTCTATTGACATATCATATCACCACATTTTCTTAACAATTTGATAAGACTCTAAAAGTCAATCCTGAAGGTGGGGTTGAAATGTTTGTTCTAAGGATGACTTCACATCATTAACCCTTGCCAACTAATGAATTTAGAAATTTTTATGTCTTCTCATAAAAAAGGACATATAGATATAACAAAATGTACTATTTAAAAATGTTATAAACATCTTACAACCAAATGAAAGCTTCTCATACTGTTTCATCTCATTTTACAAATTTAAGAATCCCCTAAAATGACTGTAATGTCTGATATCTGCTATTGATCACATCTGTAATTTATTACATGGGCTTACCAAACATCATTTCATTTAATCATTTAATAATCCTGAAGAGAGTCATTAATGAAATGTTATGGAGAAGAGGAGGTCATAGTCTGCACAATAGCCAAGTGGACGTCAGCATTTTAGGAATCAGTCAACTAAAATGGACTGGAATGGGTGAATTTAACTCAGATGACCATTATATCTACTACTGCAGTCAGGAATCCCTTAGAAGAAATAGAGTAGCCATCATGGTCAACAAAAGAGTCCGAAATGCAGTACTTGGATGCAATCTCAAAAATGACAGAATGATCTCTGTTCGTTTCCAAGGCAAACCATTTAATATCAGAGTAATCCAAGCCTATGCCCCAACCAGTAACACTGAAGAAGCTGAAGTTGAATGGTTCTCTGAAGACCTACAAGAGCTTTTAGAACTAACACTCAAAAAAGATGTCCTTTTCATTATAGGGAACTGGAACGCAAAAGTAGGAAGTCAAGAAACACCTGGGGTAACAGGAAAGTTTGGCCTCGGAGTACAGAATGAAGCAGGGCAAAGGCTAACACATTTTTCCAAGAGAATGTACTGGTCATAGCAAACACCCTCTTCCAACAACACAAGAGAAGAATCTACACATGGACATCACCAGATGGTCAACAGTGAAATCAGATTGATTATATTCTTTGCAGCCAAAAATGGAGACACTCTATACAGTCAGCAAAAACAAGACCAAGAGCTGACTGTGACTCAGATCATGACTGCCAAAATGAATTGCCAAATGAATTGCCAATTCAGACTTAAATTGAAGAACGTAGGGAAAACCACTAGACCATTCAGGTATGACTTAAATCAAATCCCTTATGATTATACAGTGGAAGTGAGAAATAGATTTAAGGGTCTAGATCTGATAGACAGAGTGCCTGATGAACTATGGAATGAGGTTCATGACATTGTACAGGAGACAGGGATCAAGACCATTCCCATGGAAAAGAAATGCAAAAAAGCAAAATGGCTGTTTGGGGAGGCCTTACAAATAGCACTGAAAAGAAGAGAAGTGAAAAGCAAAGGAGAAAAGGAAAGATATAACCATCTGAATGCAGAGTTCAAAGAATAGCAAGGAGAGATAAAAAAATCTTTCCTCTGTGATCAATGCAAAGAAATAGAAGAAAACAACAGAATGGGAAAGACTAGAGATCTCTTCAAGAAAATTAGAGATACCAAGGGAACATTTCATGCAAAGATGGGCTTGATAAAGGACAGAAGTGGTATGGACCTAGCAGAAGCAGAAGATATTAAGAAGAGATGGCAAGAATACACAGAAAAACTGTACAAAAAAGATCTTTACAACCCAGATAATCACGATGGTGTGATCACTCATCTAGAGCCAGACATCCTGGAATGTGAAGTCAAGTGGACCTTAGAAAGCATCACTACAAACAAAGCTAGTAGAGGTGATGGAATTCCAGTAGAGCTATTTCAAATCCTGAAAGATGATGCTGTGAAAGTGCTGCACTCAATATGCCAGCAAATTTGGAAAACTCAGCAGTGGCCACAGGACT
>SJYX01008112.1:50898-79379 GCA_006410675.1 Oreotragus oreotragus | reverse complement strand
CAGATGGTGATTGCAGCCATGAAATTAAAAGACACTTACTCTCTTACTCTTGGAAGGAAAGTTATGACCAATCTAGATAACATATTAAAAAGCAGAGATATTACTTTGCCAAAAAGGTCTGTCTAGTCAAGGCTATGGTTTTACCAGTGGTCATGTATGGATTTGAGAGTTGGACTGTGAAGAAAGCTGAGCACCAAAGAATTGATGCTTTTGAAATGTGGTGCTGGATAAACTCTTGAGAGTCCCCTGGACTGCAAGGAGATCCAACCAATCCATTCTGAAGGAGATCAGTCCTGGGTAGTCATTGGAAGGACTTATGTTAAAGCTGAAACTCCAGTTTGGCCACCTCATACAAAGACTTGACTCATTGGAAAAGACCCTGATGCTGGACGGGATTGGGGACTGGAAGAGAAGGGGACAACAGGATTAGATGGCTGGATGGCATCACCGACTCAATGGACATGAGTTTGAGTGAACTCCGGGAGTTGGTGATGGACAGAGAGGCCTGGGGTTCTGAGATTCATGGTATCACAAAACTCAGACACGACTGAGCGACTGAACTGAACTGATACCACAGACAGAAGAAGAACTAAAATCTGACAATACTAGTATGGAGAAAGCAATGGCACGCCACTCCAGTACTCTTGCCTGGAAAATCCCATGGACAGAGGAGCCTGGTAGGCTAGAGTCCATGGGGTCGCCAAGAGTCAGACACAACTGAGCGTCTTCACTTTCTCTTTTCACCTTCATGCATTGGAGAAGGAAATGGCAACCCACTCCAGTGTTCTTTCCTGGAGAATCCCAGGGACGGGGGAGCCTGGTGGGCTGCCGTCTATGGGGTCGCACAGAGTCAGCCCTGAAGCGACTTAGCAGCAGCAGCACCTCCTGTATATGCACTTTCAGAATCTAAAAGGGTAAACAAATGAGGTTATGTTGACCCAGTAAATGTAGGTGCTTTTGTATGATATGCTTATTTCCTACCAATTAAGAAGCACTAGAAGTGTGGTTTTATATTTTCTAGAATCAAAACCCATGATTGCAGGACTAACAGCTTTCTTAAAGATTTTAGTAATCAGTTGTTTGCATCATGTAACTTCCTAAGAGATGATGAAGGGGACTAAAAAGGTAAAAGGAGAGAGAGAAACAAAATGGCATATATGAATCTCTGCAATAGTAAATGACTAATAAAATTGTACTATCACCTATAATTACCTTTATCCTAAATTTTGAAGAAACAGGATGATATAGAAAAAAATTATTGATCTATATTATGATCTTTTCTGTTAGCAAGTTTACCTGAGACATGGATCAGACAACTCACTTTACTAATTGTGTTTTCTAAGCTATAAAATGACTTGTTGCAGCTTTTGGAGTATTGAGCTTTTAAAGTTAGGTCAAGTTTTAAAATTAAACGACTTGATCAGACTTCTGATTCTACAAAGATACAGGAGATGTATATTTCCCTCTTCTTCCCATTGTGTATGACTAAAATCCTGAGCAGTTGTAAACAAAATGAACACAGAAGACTCTGAACGGCAAAGAGAAAAAGAAAGATGAACTAGGGATATCAGAATCACAAAATAATACAGTGATATTGTTCTCTAGGTTTTCTTTTTGATCCATGTATTGTACAAAGGAGATGGTGTTAAAAGAGATGGTGTTTTGGAAATACCAATGGGTACAGAGAAACACCCTCAGCAAAAGCCTGGATTTTCCAACCAAAGGAAAAAATGGTCAAAGCAAAAGAGTAAGTTTTAGATAAAAACTGCTACATTTCAGCAAAATAACATGGAAAAAAGTTACCACCTCATCTCACTGGTCCCAGGAAAGGCTGAGATATCTAAAGACCTTCCAGCTATCTACGCTCCTTAGGTTTTACTAGTTGCCCCAGTCTTTCTGATACAATTATGTCAGAGAAGGCCACGTAGGAACCAGGATTTCATCCTTACTGGTGGTAATGAAATCAAACTTCACTTCACCTGCAGTCTCAATGGAAATCTCTGCTATTTTAAGAATGAAAAATACAATAAGAGCCTAATGAATGGGCTGAACCACTGAATGGGCAGGACAGAAAAAAAAAAAAAAATCAGTGACCTGGACAGCAGAACAGTTGTAATTATGTTATCTGAATGGAATGCAGAGAAAAAATAGAGTGAAAAATATGAACAGAGCCTCAAAGCTCTAGGGACTGAAACAAAAGGTCTAGTATCCATGCCACTGGAGTTCCAGCAAAAGGAAAAAAAAAAAAAAGTTCTCAGAAGTAATGAGTAAATTTCCTACATTTGGCAAAGAATATAAACCTGTAGGCTCAGTAAGCGTAATGAATTCCATACAAAGTAGGCAAATAAATCCACCAGATAACACACCATTGTCAAGCTTCTTAGAGATAAAAACAAACCAAAAAGTTCAAAAGCTGCAAGAGAAGTGATATTTTACCTATAAAAGAAAACCAAGATGAATAACAGTGGGTGTCTCATCAGAAACTATAGAGGCCAGAAAAAAAATGACACATATGTTTCAACTACTGGAAAAAAAAAAAAATCCCAACTCAATTTATATCCCAGGAACTACAGAGAAATCAAAACATTTTTGGAGGAATGTAAACTAACAGAATGTGTCACCAACAACCTATCCTAAAAGGATGGTTAAAGAAAAATCTCAAACTAGAAAATAAATGTTAGAAGAATTAATCTTCAAACATCATGAGGAAGAATGCACGAAAGAGAGATAAAAGTACATGAATACATTACATTTACCTTTTCCCCATTAGTTTTCTAAAACATCTCTGATGGCTGAAGCAAAATTATAGCATTGTTTGTTGTGGTTTATTTAAATTGAGAGCCATATTGGAAGCTGTAGTCCATGAGGTGGCAAAGTGTCAGACACAACTGAGCAACTGGACTGAACTGAAATATTTAAATCAATTATAAATGGAGGAAACTAAAGTCACATAAAGGAAGATTTCTGCACTTCATTTGAACTTTTGAAATATCACTCTTGTGATGATTTATGGATATATAGTGAGATATCAATGGCAACCCACTCCAGTACTCTTGCCGGGCAAATCCCATGGATGGAGGAGCCTGGTAGGCTGCAGTCCATGGGGTTGCTAGGAGTTGGACACTACTGAGCGACTTCGCTTTCACTTTTCACGTTCATGCATTGGAGAAGGAAATGGCAACCCACTCCAGTGTTCTTGCCTGGAGAATCCCAGAGACGGTGGATCCTGGTGGGCTGCCGTCTATGGGGTCGCACAGAGTCGGACACGACTGAAGTGGCTTACAGCAACAGCAGCAGCAGTGAGATATCAAGAAACTAGTACAAAGTTACACAAAGTGACACATTGAAAACACTACAGATTGATCAAAATGGAATTTTAAAAGATGTTCAAGACAGGAAACCGAAAGAAAGAAAATCTGAGAACAAGCAAACAACAAAAGTAAAATGGTAGCCATATCATGTCAAATAGTATCAATAAGCATGTTAAACATAAGTTATCTAAATATACTGATTAAAATACAGAGATTGGCAAAAATGGATTTAAAAATATTATGTATATATTCCAAGAAACTTCTTATGTAGTGATTTAGCTTGGTTTAAATTAAAAAGGTAGAAAAATATTTATCATGTAAATATTAATCAAAAAGCAATTGTTCTGCTAATATCATATAAGGAAGACTTCAGAGCAAATAAATTTACAAATGGTAGAGACTACATAATGACTAGTCAGTCCAACAACACAGTTATCCAAAATCTGTATGTAACAACAGAGAAGCAAAATATGTGAAACAAAATCTGATGGAATCTAAAGGAAAAATTGATAAACCCATGGTTAATATTAGACAATTCAACATTCCTTTCTAAACAATTGATAGAACAGAAAATCAACCAGGATATAGAACTCAGCGATGTCACCCACCAGCAGGATCTAATTTACTGCAGCATGGCATGCATCGACAGTAATAGTCTATATCCTGGGACATAAAATTAAGCTCACTTAGGAATAAAAATCACACTGAGTGTATCCTCTGAACACAGCAATAACAGGAAAGATCCAAATATATTAAAACTAAATAGCACATTTCCAAGTTATCTATGGACTAAAAAGGAAGGTTCAAAGGAAATAACAAAATATTTCGAACTGAATTGAAATAAAAGTATAACACATCAAAAGTTGTTAGTCGATCCTAAAGGAAATCAACTCTGAATATTCATTAGAAGGATGATGCTGAAGCTGAAGCTCCAATACTTTGGCCACCTGACATGAAGAGCTGACTCACTGGAAAAGACCCTGATGCACCAAATGACTGAAGGCAGGAGAAGAAGGGGACAACAGAGAATGAGATGGTTGAATGGCATTACTGATTCAATGGACAAGAGTTTGAACAAACTCCAGGAGACAGCAAAGGACAGGGAGGCCTGGAGTGCTGCAGTCCATGGGGTTGCAAAGAGTCAGACACGACTGAGTGACTGAACAACAAGAGAGTAAATCTTAAATGAACTCACCATAAAAAAAAAACAGTAATTATGTGCCATGACAGAGGTATTAGCTAATGCTATGGTGGCACTCATTTTGCAATATATATCAAATCCACAAGCTGTACATGTTACTTACACAACACTGTACACCAGTTATATCTCAATAAAGTTGATAATTAAAAGTTTTTAAAAAGTTGTTTTAAATAACTAATGCATTGTTGTGAGGGAAGTTTGTAGCACTAAATGAATATATTATGGAAGATGAAAAGTCTCCAAGTGATCACTCAAGCTCTCTCCTATATATCTAGAAAAAGTAAAATAAAGCGAAAGCCAATGGAAGGAANTTACACAACACTGTACACCAGTTATATCTCAATAAAGTTGATAATTAAAAGTTCAAAGAAAGTTGTTTTAAATAACTAATGCATTGCTGTGAGGGAAGTTTGTAGCACTAAATGAATATATTACGGAAGATGAAAAGTCTCCAAGTGATCACTAAAGCTCTCTTCTAAATATCTAGAAAAAGTAAAATAAAGCGAAAGCCAGTGGAAGGAAGGATATAATATAAATAAGAGATGAAATCAATGAAACTGAAAATAGATAAAAATAGAAATAAAGGTAGTATATAGCTGATTCTTTTGTAAAGTTGATTGACAAATCTGATTGAAAAATTACTACCAAAACTGTCAGAAAAAGAGAAAGGACAGATCATGAGTGAACAATGGGATATCACAACAGAACTTGCAGACATCAAAAGAAGGAAATTCTATGAACAACTCTAAATATAAACATTTGAAAGTTTGGATGAAATGGATGGCTTCTTTGAGAAACACAACTCATCCAATATGACAGATAATTTGAATAGCGCTTTATTCTTCTAAGGTAATTGAATGAACTTTTGAAACCTCTCCCCAAAAGAAATCTCAGATAGTTTCAATGGAAAAAATATGACAAATATTTTATAAAGCACTAATTCATAATTTCATTAGGAAATGAAACTTAAAATAACAATCTATCACTATACAACTATCAGAAAAAAAAGGAGTTGTTGGTTAAGCGGTATAAAGTTACAGTTATACAAGATAAATAGACCTAGAGATCTGACATATAAAATAGTGCCTGCAGTTAAAATAATGCCTGCAGCATTCAGTTAAAAATTTATTAAGAGGGTAGATCTCAAGCTCAAGGTTCTCAAGACACACACAACTTTATGGGACACAATAAATCATTTGGAGGTAACGACCATGTTTCCTACATTGACACTGGTGATGGTATACATATATGCCCATATTCATAAAAATGTATACATTAAGTATATATAATTAATTTCAATTATTAAATGTAAATATTCATTTATCTCTAAATAATACTAAAATAAAATTATAAAAAATAAAACACCCAAATTTTGACAAGGTTCCCAAGAAATGAATCACTTAAACACTGCAGGTGTAAAGGTGAAATGGTAGAAACACTTGGAAAACACTTTAGAAGTTTCTTTAAAAAAAAAAAAAACAAACTAATCACAGAACTCTGTTATAACCTGGAGGTTGTACTCCTGGGCATTTATGCTAGAGAGGGGAAAATGTACATTCATACAGAAACCTATAAATAAACATTCATAGCATTTCTATGTGTAATAGCCAAAAATTAATACGCAACCTAAACGTTTTGCAAAGGATGAAGCACTAAACACAACACTGTATATCCAAATGATGAACTTTTATCTGAGAAATGCAAAGGAACAGAATGTTATTGCATGCCACTAGTGAAGGTGAATCTTCAGACAACTGTGCTGAGTGTGGACAAAAATCAGCCATTTCCAAAGTTTACATATTTCAGCATCCATTTAGATAATATCTTCAATCTTAAAATGATAAAATTGTTGAAAAGAAGATTAGTGGTTGCCAGAGGTTGACTAAGGAGATGGGAGATGGTTGGGAAGTGAGTGTAGCTATAAAGGGCACCAAGAAGGAAGTTTGACTTGAGAGAAATGTTCTGAATTTTGCAGTATCAAAATATATTGAGTGTCATGTTTTGTTGAAGTTTTGCAAGACGTTGGGGTAAACTAGGTAAAGGATCCATGGAAACTTTACTATTTCTTATGACTGAATGTGAATCTGAAATTAGCTCATGATTAAGACCTTAATTTAAAAAGCTAATGTCTTCAGTAAATAAGAATTAAAGAGAAATGGACCTTCAATTTTGGTTTTCTTATTTTAATTTCCTATCTATTCATTAATGTGTCCATCCACTATTATTCATTCACTCATTCATTCATGTGATCTTAGCTTTTTTATTTTTTCACTCTACTTCCAGGTATGTGGATTGAAAGTGGGTATTTTGTGAAGTTTATTCACTGGGATTATTTTATTCACTGGGCTCTATTGTTCATTTGGAATGTTTCGAGAATTACACACAGATAATGATAATGATAAATTTATAAATAGTATCTTGTCAAGTTAGAGGGGGAAACCTGTACTTATTTATTTGCAAATGTTATTTTCTGACTTTCACCAAACTCCATCACACCTTTTCTGTTTTTATCATATATTCAGTAGATATTGCTTCAGCACCTATACTGTGGTACTTGCTCTTCCAAACAATAAACATTCTATTTGATGAGAATTCAGTATCTACCCAGTGAGATAAGTAATATGTATCAAATTTACAATGTCAAAAGACATTATGTACATCTGGAGCTACAAGATCTGAACATAAATTTGAGACTAACCAAGATTTTAAAAATGACGGTGTTATAGGATGAATTGTGCACCCCTCCCCATGATTCATATGTTGAAGTTTCAACCCCAGATACATCCAATTATAAACATATTTCAAGATAAGTTCTTCCAAGAGGTAATTCCATTAAATGAGACCTTTAGGGTGGGATCCAATGCAGAAGATGCAGGTTCAATTCCTGGATTGGGAGGAAAGATACCCTAGAGAAGGAAATGGTAACTTGCTCTAGTGTTCTTGCCTGGGAAATCCCATGGATATAGAAGCCTGGTGGGCTATATTTCATGGGGTTGCAAAAGAGTCTATCCTAAAGGGAATCAACCCTGACTATTCATTGGGAGGACTGATGCTGAAGTTACCAAAGCCCCAATCTTTTGGCTACCTAATGTGAAGGTCTGACTCATTGAAAAAAACCCTGCTACTGGGCAAGATTCAAAGCATAAAGAGAAAGCGGTGGCAGAGGATGAGATGGTTGGATGGCATCACTGATTCAATGGACATAGATTTGACAAACTGCAGGAGATAGTGGAGGGCAGAGAAGACTGGTGTGCTTCAGTCCATGGAGTCAGAAAGAATCAGACATGGCTTAGCAGCTGAACAATAACAACTTCTAGAAAGGGCTCGAAGCTACAGGAGGATGAGGAAAAGACACTCCAAGATGTCCATGATGGGAACAAGGGCCAAAGGTTGTCTGAAAGGATCAAAAAGTTTCAACAAATGAGATAAAACAGAAACCTAGAGAATGTAGACACCAAAAAAAAAAAAAAGAAAAAAAGGTGAAGAAAAAGTATAAACATAAGGGTCATTGAGGTTAAATGGGTTTTTAGTTTTAAGAAATAAAATACTAATTTTATAGTATATTTTTTGTCATGTTTGAATGGCTGAGTGGGTGAAAGCAGACATCTCTGGGCTACTGTTTCATTTAGAAGAAAATATCTTTTACTCCTTTACCATGTTGGAAAACACAGTGTGTAAAGAGAGCTTAGGTTTTGTGCGAGGATGATTGAGTTTATTTTTATATGGAGGCTTCTTTTCATTTAATACATAACAATTATAGGAAGAAATGGATGAAGTTTAAGGAAGTTAGAATGAGATACGATATCATCTCTGAGTGAAAAAGTGGATTTATTAAGAATGCATAGTCTTTGGGAAATCCTACATGTGTATGTGAGATATTTAGTCATAAAATTAAGGTGATAAATTAAGGTTTGTAAAGGGTACATATATAAAAGGGAAGGATTAGCAACATGGACTGTGAATTCTATTCTGGAATAAAATAGAAGAAATAATTACACTTTGGGAGTCTGGGAGTGTGTTCAGGACGATGATTTTTGGATGTGGGAATATATTTTGGGCTTCCCTGGTGGCTTAGATGGAAAAGAATCTGCTAGAAATGCAGGAGACCTGGGTTTGATCCATGGGTTCAAAAGATCCCCTGGAGAAGGAAATGGCAACCCACTCCAGTATTCTTGCCTGGAGAATTCCAAGGACAGAGGAGCCTCGTGGGTTACAGTCCATGGGGTCGCAAAGAGTCAGACACGACTGAGCAACTAACACTTTCATTTCATGTATTTTGGAAAAATTTGGGAATATATTTTTGAAAGATTGCAAATTTTTAGGGGAACAGGAAGCTAAGTAGTCAAGGATGTCTTCCAGATTTTGTGCTTAAGGAACTGGGTGACTGATGACTGCACTGCCCAACAAAACTACTTGTGGACTTTTCCCATGGTATTCAGGTTTAACTGGGCACAGGACCACCCACCTGAAGGCTAGATTCCCTAGCCTCTTTTCTAAGAGTGAAAAACTGGCAATGTCCCAGCAAAAGAACATGATATCTGCAACCTCCAGATCTTAATCAATAGGGGCTCTTCAGACTGGTAGGTCATCTCAGTAAGACACTTCCAGAAATGAATGACATGAATTGAGGATGCTAAAGATATTAAACTATGTCTAATACATATTCATGTCATATTAAAAAGATTTTGAGAGAATGATAAAGTGCCTAGTTTTACCATTAATATGTTGTATTAAGTAACTCATAAGCTCATTAGTATAAGGTTCACATACAAAGCAATCCATTTGTGAATGAGCCTGTACATACACACACACACACAAACACACACATCCAAATATATATTGTATTTGGATAAATACAAATGAATATTGTAGAATATATTTACAAGGAATAATTTGCCAAAAGATTTCTTTACATTGAAAAATTTGTAAACAATATCCCTATGTATTAATTTTGCTTATCTTATTAGTTCTAAAGTAATATCTTAGCACAGGTTAACTCCAAAATCATTTTAGTTTGTTCCCTTAAGACTGACAGAATGATGCTTTCTCTAAATTAAAAGGAATTTTGCTACCAAATTAAATGATTGATTTCTGAATAGCAATCTAATATGTAGTGACTGATTTCCTTTATTTACTTTTGATATCAGTGTCCTGCTCTATGGATGCACCTCATGCTTTCAGGTTTTATAAATTAAAACTGTATTTATCATTTTCATAAATTCTAACAGTGTTTAATTTTTAAACATGCTAAAATGAGGACAAAGGCATGACATAAAATAATGTATAGATCTGTATAATGTCTATTATATTTTCTACAGTCCTGATACATAATTGTATATCCTAGGGCAACAGAAATAAATTAAACAAGCAATATGTGCCAGAAACTATGGGTGAGTGACGTAACTTCTATTTCCTTGCCTTGAGATATTTGCATTGACAGGTGGATTCTTTACCACCGAGCCACCTGGGAAGCCCTAACAAACATGCCTTGGGATATTTAGTTTAACATTTCACTTAAGGATAATATTATTGGAACATTCTACATGCCCAGATTCTAGGAAGTATACTGTTATTCTGCTGCTGCTGCTGCTAAGTCACTTCAGTCATGTCCGACTCTGTGTGACCCCATAGATGGCAGCCCACCAGGCTCCCCCATCCCTGTTTTTCTACTGGAAGAGAATTGTACCACCTTAAAGGATTTAATGTGGCTTCCTTGGTGGCTCACACAGTAAAGAATCTGCCCACGATGCAGGAGACCCGGGTTCAATCCCTGGGTCAGGAAAATCCCCTGGAGAAGGGAATGGCTACCCACGTCAGCATTCTTGCCTAGAGAATTCCATCAACAGAGGTGACTGGCAGGCTACAGTCTGTGGGGTTGCAAAGAGTTGGACACAACTGAGTAACTATACTTTCACTTCCAAAGAGTTTAGTGGGAATTTCTGGACATAGACTAAGTAGTAAAAGAGGGCCTAAAAAAAACATTTTATTACAAATATTATTTGCACTTTTAAATTGAAACAAACTCTAACCCACAGATATATATTTATATATGCATATACATGCATAATGAATGTATATTCACATGTACTTAATATATACACAGATATATCTTAAAAATAGTAATACAGTCACAAATTCGAAGCTAGAGAAAGTTAAAGAATGCCATACATTATTATACTGTTTTTTAAACTGACTGTAATCTGGATAGGTATTTCCTATAATGCTGGTCATTTTAACTTAAAAGTTCAAAGCGTAATAAGCATTTGGGCAGTAAATAATCTTTGTTTTTCCATTGGTGACATTAAGAAATGTATTATAATAAAATTCTTGATTTAATGACATGTGTACATGCAAAGGTGTACACTTAGAATTGATTTCTGTACACAAAGTAGTAAGGGTATTTAAGACAACTGTGAACTGGCACTGATACACACACGTAGAGAAAATTCCCCTTTATTTGGTGTGTTTAGTCAGAACTGCCCTTCAATGATTAGATAATAAGTCCCATAATCATCTAAGGAACTAAGGCAAAGGTTGCATTTTCTGAACCTGCCCTTACAAGTTCTTCTTTCTTGCTACTGTATCCAGCACATCTTATTAGGGAAGAGTCATTTCTATTGCTTTGAGGAAATCAAGAAACTGAAAGAGCTTTCATTTTGAAACCAATCAGTAGCTAGTAAGGTCTATGTGCCAAGCGGGCTATCAAATCAAGTCACTTTAAAAAGCACTCCTTGTGGGTTTAGGTTTCATTAGCCAGGGAGAACAAAGAAAATCTCGTTAATATGCATGCACCTCTGTGGCTGATACTTCACCGTCTGCAGAGAAATCACAAGGCACTAATAAACGTGGCCAATTTGCCTTTTCAGGCTGCCTCTTATGTCACCACTTCCCGATTTGCTGCCGCTTGCAAGGATTAGCACATGGCTCTGCTGACCTACTACTCAGGAGGTACGCGCCCTGCTGTCATCAAACTGTCAACCTCATTACCCTCATGTGAAAAGTGTAAGGGAAGGTCCTTTTAGTCCTCTATAAGTACAGTTTATCAACTTTTCATTTGAAGAATGCATGACCTCCGAAGCATTATAATTTTGTTCTCCAGTGAATGCTAACACAAGTTGAATGTGCCTGGATTGAAGCAATCCAAGTAATAGGTGTCAGGCTATTGCTGAAGGCATTGTCCTCTGGGCCCTCAGGCTACGGATGGTCATGCCAGGTTTGATTTTTACTCAGGGTAGATTCTCTTCCAGGAGACCTGCACAGCCACCCTTGTAATTTGTCATTAGAAGGAATCTCTTTGCGTTTTTCCTGTCTGTCCAAACAGATATGCTTATACAAGTGCATCTGTATATATACAGGCATATTTCTTNCTTATTAGTTCTAAAGTAATATCTTAGCACAGGTTAACTCCAAAATCATTTTAGTTTGTTCCCTTAAGACTGACAGAATGATGCTTTCTCTAAATTAAAAGGAATTTTGCTACCAAATTAAATGATTGATTTCTGAATAGCAATCTAATATGTAGTGACTGATTTCCTTTATTTACTTTTGATATCAGTGTCCTGCTCTATGGATGCACCTCATGCTTTCAGGTTTTATAAATTAAAACTGTATTTATCATTTTCATAAATTCTAACAGTGTTTAATTTTTAAACATGCTAAAATGAGGACAAAGGCATGACATAAAATAATGTATAGATCTGTATAATGTCTATTATATTTTCTACAGTCCTGATACATAATTGTATATCCTAGGGCAACAGAAATAAATTAAACAAGCAATATGTGCCAGAAACTATGGGTGAGTGACGTAACTTCTATTTCCTTGCCTTGAGATATTTGCATTGACAGGTGGATTCTTTACCACCGAGCCACCTGGGAAGCCCTAACAAACATGCCTTGGGATATTTAGTTTAACATTTCACTTAAGGATAATATTATTGGAACATTCTACATGCCCAGATTCTAGGAAGTATACTGTTATTCTGCTGCTGCTGCTGCTAAGTCACTTCAGTCATGTCCGACTCTGTGTGACCCCATAGATGGCAGCCCACCAGGCTCCCCCATCCCTGTTTTTCTACTGGAAGAGAATTGTACCACCTTAAAGGATTTAATGTGGCTTCCTTGGTGGCTCACACAGTAAAGAATCTGCCCACGATGCAGGAGACCCGGGTTCAATCCCTGGGTCAGGAAAATCCCCTGGAGAAGGGAATGGCTACCCACGTCAGCATTCTTGCCTAGAGAATTCCATCAACAGAGGTGACTGGCAGGCTACAGTCTGTGGGGTTGCAAAGAGTTGGACACAACTGAGTAACTATACTTTCACTTCCAAAGAGTTTAGTGGGAATTTCTGGACATAGACTAAGTAGTAAAAGAGGGCCTAAAAAAAACATTTTATTACAAATATTATTTGCACTTTTAAATTGAAACAAACTCTAACCCACAGATATATATTTATATATGCATATACATGCATAATGAATGTATATTCACATGTACTTAATATATACACAGATATATCTTAAAAATAGTAATACAGTCACAAATTCGAAGCTAGAGAAAGTTAAAGAATGCCATACATTATTATACTGTTTTTTAAACTGACTGTAATCTGGATAGGTATTTCCTATAATGCTGGTCATTTTAACTTAAAAGTTCAAAGCGTAATAAGCATTTGGGCAGTAAATAATCTTTGTTTTTCCATTGGTGACATTAAGAAATGTATTATAATAAAATTCTTGATTTAATGACATGTGTACATGCAAAGGTGTACACTTAGAATTGATTTCTGTACACAAAGTAGTAAGGGTATTTAAGACAACTGTGAACTGGCACTGATACACACACGTAGAGAAAATTCCCCTTTATTTGGTGTGTTTAGTCAGAACTGCCCTTCAATGATTAGATAATAAGTCCCATAATCATCTAAGGAACTAAGGCAAAGGTTGCATTTTCTGAACCTGCCCTTACAAGTTCTTCTTTCTTGCTACTGTATCCAGCACATCTTATTAGGGAAGAGTCATTTCTATTGCTTTGAGGAAATCAAGAAACTGAAAGAGCTTTCATTTTGAAACCAATCAGTAGCTAGTAAGGTCTATGTGCCAAGCGGGCTATCAAATCAAGTCACTTTAAAAAGCACTCCTTGTGGGTTTAGGTTTCATTAGCCAGGGAGAACAAAGAAAATCTCGTTAATATGCATGCACCTCTGTGGCTGATACTTCACCGTCTGCAGAGAAATCACAAGGCACTAATAAACGTGGCCAATTTGCCTTTTCAGGCTGCCTCTTATGTCACCACTTCCCGATTTGCTGCCGCTTGCAAGGATTAGCACATGGCTCTGCTGACCTACTACTCAGGAGGTACGCGCCCTGCTGTCATCAAACTGTCAACCTCATTACCCTCATGTGAAAAGTGTAAGGGAAGGTCCTTTTAGTCCTCTATAAGTACAGTTTATCAACTTTTCATTTGAAGAATGCATGACCTCCGAAGCATTATAATTTTGTTCTCCAGTGAATGCTAACACAAGTTGAATGCGCCTGGATTGAAGCAATCCAAGTAATAGGTGTCAGGCTATTGCTGAAGGCATTGTCCCCTGGGCCCTCAGGCTACGGATGGTCATGCCAGGTTTGATTTTTACTCAGGGTAGATTTTCTTCCAGGAGACCTGCACAGCCACCCTTGTAATTTGTCATTAGAAGGAATCTCTTTCCGTTTTTCCTGTCTGTCCAAACAGATATGCTTATACAAGTGCATCTGTATATATACAGGCATATTTCTCAAATATTTTAACTATTCAAAGATGAAAATCCTCAGGCCCATGCAAATCAATCATTAAAAATAGAAGTCCNCCCTTGTAATTTGTCATTAGAAGGAATCTCTTTCCGTTTTTCCTGTCTGTCCAAACAGATATGCTTATACAAGTGCATCTGTATATATACAGGCATATTTCTTAAATATTTTAACTATTCAAAGATGAAAATCCTCAGGCCCATGCAAATCAATCATTAAAAATAGAAGTCCAGTAGGGAAAGAATTCTTGATGGCTTTGCACACTAATTTTATACTTAGATATCTCTGCATGGGGAAAGTTTTTCCTACATTTTGAGATCCTGGATATAAAAGTTAATTGTTTATGACACCCTTATGAAGTAAGAGTTCTCATAACTTCAGTTTTCAAGAAAAAATGGACATTTCACCTCAAAACCAATCTGTGTTGTATGGTAAAGGCATGGAAGTATTAGAATACTTAGATTTCAGATTTAGAATAAGTTAGGATATATTTTTAAAATGCTAAATTCAACACTATGAGTTAAAAGAAGGATAAGGAATGTGAAGGGATGGGTTTCATTTGCATTTTTAACCCAAATGAACTTTTTGACCAAATCAATATATACATTAGGAGAGAAATGGAATCACTGATGATAGTCTAAAAAAACAAGAGAAAACAATGAGTGGAATATAGAAGCAGCAGACATTTCACCAGAAAGTGAGGCAATCAACTTCTCTTAAATTTTTAGGAAGGGAACTACTCTCTTTCTAAGAGTAATCAAGACCAAAATCCTACATGGAAAAGGCAGGGATGGACAGCAGAGCTGACACAGATATTAGTGCTCTGTGGGAATTTACTTTCCTGTATCTGAATGTTCAGTTTCTTAACTTCTTAAAACAGAGTTGGCTTCATAGGGTTCCACTGTTCTGTGTTTTGCAATAGATTATAGTATGATTTGTGATCAGGAGAATTCAACAAAATCATGAGCTTAATTATGGAAATGAACATTAAATGTATATGATTAGGCTAATAAAATGTTCTTCAGAATGTATAAACTATATTTATGAATCCTTCTATTTAATTTCATATTAAAATAAAGAGCATATGAACTGCTAGAATAATAAAACATCATCTTTTCATTGAGCTCATTCTAGGTAAGAGATAGAGAGGAGGAGAAAGGAAGGGAAATTGAGAGATACTGAGTCTTACATTTATTGAGAAGCAGGAAGATCCTTGGGGGCCTAGTTCTCAAGCCTGCAAGCTTAAACTAGAGCAGCTCTTTCAGAACAAACCCACTTGGGTCCTCTGTTATTCTGACCCAGGAGGAGAGTGTGCTTTGTTCCCCATGAATAGTTTCTGTCATGTAACTTGAAAAAGTAGAAAAGTGATTAAAATAGAAAATACGACAAAGTCAACGGACACCTGAGAAAAAATCAGAAACACTAAAATAATAAAACTGAAAAAAATTACCAGTAAGTGATTTTATGTCTCACATAGGGGTGATTTTAAAAAAATAATACACATCTTTAAAATAATTACATGATGTTATACATCAAAGTCACTCTATTTAATCACCTGGGATGGGAAATTTGCAAAAGTCTAGTTTACATAATAGCAGCACTTTAAAGTATAAAATACACCATTTTTAAAAGTGACCCCTTTTCTTTTCTATTTAAAATAATAGAATAAAATAAAGCATATTATTAAATGAAAGCCCTGAATGTTTATTTATGAATGAGAATCACCACACGTTGAATACTCTTAAAGCAAATAATATTAGAAAGAATGCAAGCAAACAAACAAGCAAAACCCCAGGGATAAAATCTGTTAAATCTATTTGCTGACTATTCATGTACTTAGTATTTAGCTCTATATGAGAAAGAGATGTAAAGTTAAAAATTTACATGAGCTCTTTAACTTGTCTCCCAGTGTTAATAAGCTTAGGCTGAACTGTATGATCTCTAGGACTCTGAACAACCGAGGCTTATTTGCTGCTTACTGTACCTGTTTATCTGGCCACTCTGGGTCCCAGGCTAGTGGAAGAGTCCCCGTTTAAGATGCTGCTAGTCCACATCTTAAAGGGAGAATTAGATTATATTTTGAACCACACTAATATAAAAAAATGATAGTCTATATCAGAAAGCAAGTAAATCATTCTAAAATCTTCTGTGCTGTTCCATATTCAGTTCAGTTCAGTTCAGTTGCTCAGTCATGTCTGACTCTTTGCGACCCTATGAATTGCAGCACGCCAGGCCTGGTACAGAATAGCAAGTAGCAAACTATCATTAAAGCACCCATAGGTTAAGTCCAGAATTAGAAAACCCTTATTTTGATGATTAGGAGAGAAGCAAAGTGTAGAGAACTCAATTTCAGATCAAAAGCTGTGTCCTTAGTCTTGACAGAACAATCAGTCTTTGACTTTTACACAATAAGCAAATCCGATATGCATTTTATAAATAGCAAATAAATGGGCAACCTCAGAACATCATTTTAATGACTGTGACTTTCCTGACTGCAACCACACTTTCCGTATTCAATGACGCTTCCTGGGGAAGATGTGAGTCAGGAAAACTTAAAAAGCACTTAAAAACCATCGCAGACAATGAAAAGTAAAAAAGACCATTTAGGTTTGCTAAAAGAGAAGCAGAGCAATATGCCTTCAAAAGGTTTTCAAAAGGCATCAGTTTAGGATTCCGCTCATGAAGTTAGGCCACTAAGGCAAAACTATCAGAAGCAGCAGAAAAAGAGTCTTTAAAAAATACTAGGAGCTTCATTAATATACTTCAGTTTTAAAAATAAATAATAATCTGCTTTGATTTAATATTATTTATGAATGCATGAAATAATACTCTTGTGAAGGTTAGGACTCTAGAAATAGTTTATATCATTATTTTCTCTGCTTAGTCTACTCTAGGGACAAAAACTCAGTGGAAACTCAATAAATATAAATTGCTGCTGATGATGATAACTTCTCTGAGATGCACATACAAATTGAAAAATCCGTTATTAAGTCCATATGCCTTTTCACTTTGAATTTGTCTTTCTAGAGAACTTGAAGTCTGATTTATTTCAGTTTTGTCTCTGCTATATTTTGATGAGAAATGAAGAAACTGCAGACACAGACCTTTTATATTGATGATGCAGGATTTATTTATTAGGCTCATTCACTGGGCAGATTAGGGAAATATCTTTTTTGAAGTCACCCACTGCATTCTGGGGCAATGAGCCCTTGTGAAACTACAAATTCAATTATAGTGTGAATTAATATTTTATACATTAAATTTCATGAGTTATACTTGGTTGAACAGAGTAACTGAATTAAAATATGATTTATAATTAAATCCTTATCAATCACCATTAGATTGCAACCAATCTGTATAGTCAGTCCTCAGTGCTCATTTAAAATTGTAAAGTGACTTGTCAGGTAATAAGAATAATCAGTTTTAGGCAAGAAACAATTGCTGGCTGCAATACAGTCATATTTGTAATTGATCAGTAGCAGTGCAATGATTTATCACTCATGAGGTGTGTCCCACCTCAGAAGGCTTAACTTATACAGCAGTGCATTCAGCCTTAAATTTGCAAACATTTCACAATCAAAACAGTTCTATACTCTGTGAGAGATGTTTCATGTTTTTATCTCTAAAAATGTAGAAATTAAACTAGATCTACTTCCAATCATCATATTATTCATAGTATCACAATTAAAAAGTATATTATTTGTACACATTTATGTAAGTGTATTGTTAGTCCTGTAAAAATATTTTCAAACCACTCATGACATGGAAAAATGTCACCTTGGGCAAAATGGAAGAAAGGCTACTTGTTTACAGATTTTTTCTTCTCATTAAGACATTTTGCTTTAGAGTAGTTTAGGTTCATGAACACTGATGTTTTCATTAACAGAAAAATCAAGTAAATTTTATCCATAAGCTTTTATTTGACCATGAAATGCTCATCTGTTATCAGGAGTACAAATAGAAGGTTACAAATTTTATATTTATCGGTGTAAGTTGCTTTATATGAAACATGGGAAATAATTGTGTACTCAAGGCTCATAATTGAAACGGATTTTCATAGGAAGAATTAGGAGCTGTATCCCCAAGTGGCTGGGGGTCTGTAAGTACAAGATCTCAGAGAGGCAGGAAATAAGGGAATTAAAAAGGAGACATAAGGCATGCAGGTTTAATCCCTAGGTTGGGAAGAGAACCTGGAGGAGGACATATCAACCCACTCCAGTGTTCTTACCTTGAGAACCCCATGGACAGAGGGGGCTGGCAGGCCACAGTCCATAGGGTTGCAAAGAGTTGGACAGGACTGAAGCAACTCAGCAGGCACACATAACATGACAAGACAGAGTTGCAGACAATAAATTCAAGAGTGAGTGTTGCTAAGTTTGGGGGTATTTTTTTTTTTGTTGTTCGCTTTTGCTTTGGAGGAGAGGAAAGAGAGCAAAAGTATGTTATACATCATGATCTAAAGTTTAAATTTCATGGTGTGGTTCTAAGTTTGATCAATGTGCTTGGGTGTTGCCACCTTTATTTTTTATCTGTGCTAAGTCACTTCAGTCGTGTCCAACTCTGGGTGACCCCATAGACGGCAGCCCACCAGGCTCCCCCGTCCCTGGGATTCTCCAGGCAAGAACACTGGAGTGGGTTGCCATTTCCTTCTCCAATGCATGAAAGTGAAAAGTGAAAAGGAAGTTGCTCAGTTGTGTCTGACTCTTTGCGACCCCATGGACTGCAGCCTACCAGGCTCCTCCATCCATGGGATTTTCCAGGCAAGAGTACTAGAGTGGGGTACCATTGCCTTCTCCAATATTTAAAGTCTAAACAACCTTAAAAACTACCCCTAAAATCATGCTTAGGTAAAACCTGCCTGGAATAGATTAGATACAATGCATATAAACACATATATACCACTCTCTAGTATAAAATTTTTCAAAAAAACATGTGAACAATACAATAATTTATAAAGAGCAGTTGTTTATATTAACACTGTAATAAAGCACAAACTCAGAAAAAAGTGATCAGGGTATTACTTTTTATCTGTAAATGGGCATAAATAGAGTTTACTTATCTCAGAGTGAAAAGAATTAACATATTAATATATGTGTAATAAATTTTCTACTAATGTAATTCAAATAAAGCCATGTTATTACTATAAATTTTTTGCTGAATAACCTAATTAAACGATGTTTTTATCACTTTGCTTGTTTTGCATATGTTCTATTTTCTCAATACAAACCACAAAATTCATAATAATGAGCAAATGATGTAAGTGAAAACAAGTTTTGCAATGATGATCTTAATTACAGTAATGTTATCCATATCGACGGTCACAAAGAATTGGGGATGCAAATTTTACTAACAAAATTATTAGTAAAAAAGGAAGAGAGGTAGTATTTCAGTGAATTCCACCATTATATTTACAACTATAGAATTTTCATCTTGTTGGTTATACAACATGCACATACAAACACACACAGATATATAATTGAAGTGAATATACATTTTTGTGTAAAGTAATCTGGATAGTATATTCAAAAGCAGAGACATTACTTTGCCAAATAAGGTCCGCCTAGTCAAGGGTATGGTTTTTCCTGTGGTCATGTATGGATGTGAGAGTTGGACTCTGAAGAAAGCTGAGCACCGAAGAATCGATGCTTTTGAACTGTGGTGTTGGAGAAGACTCTTGAGAGTCCCTTGGACTGCAAGGAGATCCAACCAGTCCATTCTGAAGGAGATCAACCCTGGGATTTCTTTGGAAGGAATGATGCTAAAGCTGAAACTCCAGTACTTTGGCCACCTCATGCGAAGAGTTGACTCATTGGAAAAGACTCTGATGCTGGGAGGGATTGGGGGCAGGAGGAGAAGGGGACGACCGAGGATGAGATGGCTGGATGGCATCATGGACTCGATGGACGTGAGTCTGAGTGAACTCCAGGAGATGGTGATGGACAGGGAGGCCTAGCGTGCTGCGATTCATGGGGTCGCAAAGAGTCGGACATGACTGAGCGACTGAACTGAACTGAAGACTGTTTATAATTTATGAGGAAAACATCCAAGTTTATATATCCACATGAAATATTTTAGAATAGCCTTGTGTGTGTTTGTGAAAGTCTGTCAGTCATGTCTGACTCTTTATGACCCCCTATACAGTCCATGGAATTCTCCAGGCCAGAATCCTGGAGTGGGTAGCCCTTCCCATCTCCAGGGAATCTTCCCAACCTAGGGATTGAACGCAGGTCTCTCACATAGCAGGCAGATTCTTTACCAGCTGAGCCACAAGGGAAGCTACTAGAACAGCCTTAGGTTATAATAATCATTTAAGGAATTATCTTTATAAATTGAAATACATAACACAGAACTGTATAAATTGGATTTTGAAAAGTTGCTGAATTATAAAGACTATATATTACCTTTAGTAAGAGTAGATCTCAAGTTCTAATCCAACAAAAAAGAGAAGACATATCAAAAAGTTAAAATGTTCATATTGCAACAAATATTGTTTCATACATATTTAAATATTTTATCTGATCACTTACTGTAAAATAAAATAAAGTAAAAAAAAGGATTTTATTATAATATGTCAATGCTCTCATTTGCATGATATGTTCTTTAATAACAAAGCAAAGCATGTCTCTTCATCCCAAATCTGAAAATGAGGTACCCATCACTCTAACTTATAATCATATATTACAGTTTATAAGAAAATTAGCAGTCAGTTTACATTAAACAGCTTAAATTGAACCTGTAACTTAATAAAGCATAGTGGGAAAACCATTATCTAAGTAGGAGGCAGGCTTAATATACCCTGTACCTGTAAAATGTCATTCATAGAAAATTCACTCAAGATTTATAGCTGCAGGTAATAATTCAAAGTCGCTGAAAACCAGGGCACATGCCTTAGCAGGAGAAATTAACCTTTAAGGAAACAGTAATGTGTTTCTGAGTATGAGAATCATACCTGCTGATTTCCTAAAAGATATATCACTTAGAATTGGTAAATGAAAAAAAAATATACACAACCTATGGCTGATTCATATCAATGTATGACAAAAACCATCATAATATTATAGAATAATTATCCTCCTTATGTAAAAATACATAAACTAATTTAAAAATATTATACTCAAAAATATTAAAATATAAATCATAGCCAAAATATCACCTCCTCTTGATGGCACTGAAATCTGTATCCATTTAATGTCATGACATAAATAAAAGTCATAATATCAATATTAAACAGCAAAACAGAAAGCTAGGATTAATTGGAATATTAGCTTTTAGGAACAAAAGTTTAATCCAATAATAGTTAGAAATATAAGCCATAAGAGTTTTACTATGCTGATTCCATACAATACTGTCATGAAAATATGTTTTATCTGGAAAAGAATCCAAATTTATATTTCTACCATACTATACTAACTACATAAAACAAACTGAATGAAGTAAATTTACAGTATCAATGGATAAGCATCCTACAAAAGTAGAACTACACTCTTCAATCTGAGTGAAGCATTTCATTTGTACAACTAACTTCAAAGCAGCAGTAATCACAAGCAATTGAGCTCATCAAGATAAATAAATTGAATTAATGAGTAGGAAATTCATAGTGAATATGATCCTCCAAGGACTGAGCACTAATAAATTCAATTGCAGGTGGTTAATATCATACATACTTCTGTGAATAATATGTTTTTCAATACATTAAATGCATTTAGAAAAAAAAAATTCCCTTCCCCTGTTAATGTCAGTGTTTGGTAACAAAGCAAAACAAAATCCATGCACTTAATCAGGGGTTTATCTATTTCTGCTGGATTCTAATTTCCCAGTTGGCTTTACATATCATGAAACTACAAAGAATAACTGCATTAACATTCTGGGCATCTAGGAACACACTTCATCAAATGCATGCTCAAAAGTGTCCTAGACAGGCTGAATTGTAGAACGAGACTTAGACATAAGGAAAGAAACATTTACTTTTCAGTTGTGAAAAGCTGTACATGTAAAATTCTGTCAAGTTCTGTGTTTATATTTGACAATGAAGATACATTGCATATCAAGTCATTTTATATAGCTCCATCGCTGATACTGTTTCCATAAATGGGCAAGGTTTAATACTTCCAAATATTCAAGACACTGTAACAAAGGCTGAGTTTCTCTTATTTAAGGTATGTATCCAAAACCTGATGGTGAAAACGTTTATAAATATGCAAAATAGCAAAAGAGTAAATTGTACTGTCTAAGATATCTTTGAATATTGTTCTTTCTAAATAGTAAAGAAAGAGAAAAATATACTGAGTGGGGGAAGCAAATTTTTCTCTATTAAGTGACCATTTCATTTCATGGTGCTTATTTCTCCTTTTGTTAGGATGGACATCATTCTTTTAAAGGGCACTAAAGAATAGAGAAAAATACATTTTCTGTTTGGCATGAGACATTTAATTCAATAGAAATGTCTAATTGGTGTCACACAAGGTCAGATGACTTTGTCCCCACACTCAGGGACACCTGTGAAATGAAATGTCAACATGTAATGTCTCCAAACCTACTGAGGAAGAATTGTATTTTTTTCCATAGCACACACACAAATCAAATTTTTCTTATAAAAATAAACAGAAAAGGAACAGTTACTAAATTGATAATGTTTTACATCAATGAGCCAGTATTTCATTGTTTTGTATTAAAATGGCAGTAGACCAAATTGGTCACAAGTTGGGAGATAGTGTGTGTCTATGTCTGTTTATATGTGTATCTGTGAGTGGACAAAGCAAAAGTGTGCTTTCTATTGAAATCTAAAATTTTGTTTTAGAGGTGATTTATACAAAACAGAGTGACACTTTTATATATCCATAAGATTTATCGATGTGGAATAAGTTATGCCTTTGGAAGGTCAGAAAGGGCTTATCCTAAGCAAAAATAGAGGAGTGAATATTTTTCTTTTTACTTTTTATTACTCCATTACCTTTCAAATTTGAAATCCTGTAACTCTTCTCTGACTATTCTGTTGTGAGTTATCTCCTGCTAAAATGCTCCCCTGTTTCTTAGGCCACATATCAGATACTGAGTCTTTGGAAGCCTTTTCTTACAGAAAATGACCTTGTTTGGTGATCTGCCTTTGAGAGGTTTCACTAGTTCTTATCTCATCAGTAGATTACAAAAATATATTTCTGTAGTAAATGTAGACAAACTCAGTTCAGTTCAGTTCAATCACTCACTCGTGTCTGACTCTTTGCGACCCCATGAATCACAGCAAGCCAGGCCTCCCTGTCCAACACCAACTCCCGGAGTTCACTCAGACTCACGTCCATTGAGTCAGTGATGCCATCCAGCCATCTCATCCTCTGTCGTCCCCTTCTCTTCCTGCCCCCAATCCCTCCCAGCATCAGAGTCTTTTCCAATGAGTCAACACTTCGCATGAGGTGGCCAAAGTACTGGAGTTTCAGCTTCAGNAAGTAGGAGGCAGGCTTAATATACCCTGTACCTGTAAAATGTCATTCATAGAAAATTCACTCAAGATTTATAGCTGCAGGTAATAATTCAAAGTCGCTGAAAACCAGGGCACATGCCTTAGCAGGAGAAATTAACCTTTAAGGAAACAGTAATGTGTTTCTGAGTATGAGAATCATACCTGCTGATTTCCTAAAAGATATATCACTTAGAATTGGTAAATGAAAAAAAAATATACACAACCTATGGCTGATTCATATCAATGTATGACAAAAACCATCATAATATTATAGAATAATTATCCTCCTTATGTAAAAATACATAAACTAATTTAAAAATATTATACTCAAAAATATTAAAATATAAATCATAGCCAAAATATCACCTCCTCTTGATGGCACTGAAATCTGTATCCATTTAATGTCATGACATAAATAAAAGTCATAATATCAATATTAAACAGCAAAACAGAAAGCTAGGATTAATTGGAATATTAGCTTTTAGGAACAAAAGTTTAATCCAATAATAGTTAGAAATATAAGCCATAAGAGTTTTACTATGCTGATTCCATACAATACTGTCATGAAAATATGTTTTATCTGGAAAAGAATCCAAATTTATATTTCTACCATACTCTACAAACTACATAAAACAAACTGAATGAAGAAAATTTACAGTATCAATGGATAAGCATCCTACAAAAGTAGAACTACACTCTTCAATCTGAGTGAAGCATTTCATTTGTACAACTAACTTCAAAGCAGCAGTAATCACAAGCAATTGAGCTCATCAAGATAAATAAATTGAATTAATGAGTAGGAAATTCATAGTGAATATGATCCTCCAAGGACTGAGCACTAATAAATTCAATTGCAGGTGGTTAATATCATACATACTTCTGTGAATAATATGTTTTTCAATACATTAAATGCATTTAGAAAAAAAAAATTCCCTTCCCCTGTTAATGTCAGTGTTTGGTAACAAAGCAAAACAAAATCCATGCACTTAATCAGGGGTTTATCTATTTCTGCTGGATTCTAATTTCCCAGTTGGCTTTACATATCATGAAACTACAAAGAATAACTGCATTAACATTCTGGGCATCTAGGAACACACTTCATCAAATGCATGCTCAAAAGTGTCCTAGACAGGCTGAATTGTAGAACGAGACTTAGACATAAGGAAAGAAACATTTACTTTTCAGTTGTGAAAAGCTGTACATGTAAAATTCTGTCAAGTTCTGTGTTTATATTTGACAATGAAGATACATTGCATATCAAGTCATTTTATATAGCTCCATCGCTGATACTGTTTCCATAAATGGGCAAGGTTTAATACTTCCAAATATTCAAGACACTGTAACAAAGGCTGAGTTTCTCTTATTTAAGGTATGTATCCAAAACCTGATGGTGAAAACGTTTATAAATATGCAAAATAGCAAAAGAGTAAATTGTACTGTCTAAGATATCTTTGAATATTGTTCTTTCTAAATAGTAAAGAAAGAGAAAAATATACTGAGTGGGGGAAGCAAATTTTTCTCTATTAAGTGACCATTTCATTTCATGGTGCTTATTTCTCCTTTTGTTAGGATGGACATCATTCTTTTAAAGGGCACTAAAGAATAGAGAAAAATACATTTTCTGTTTGGCATGAGACATTTAATTCAATAGAAATGTCTAATTGGTGTCACACAAGGTCAGATGACTTTGTCCCCACACTCAGGGACACCTGTGAAATGAAATGTCAACATGTAATGTCTCCAAACCTACTGAGGAAAAATTGTATTTTTTTCCATAGCACACACACAAATCAAATTTTTCTTATAAAAATAAACAGAAAAGGAACAGTTACTAAATTGATAATGTTTTACATCAATGAGCCAGTATTTCATTGTTTTGTATTAAAATGGCAGTAGACCAAATTGGTCACAAGTTGGGAGATAGTGTGTGTATATGTCTGTTTATATGTGTATCTGTGAGTGGACAAAGCAAAAGTGTGCTTTCTATTGAAATCTAAAATTTTGTTTTAGAGGTGATTTATACAAAACAGAGTGACACTTTTATATATCCATAAGATTTATCGATGTGGAATAAGTTATGCCTTTGGAAGGTCAGAAAGGGCTTATCCTAAGCAAAAATAGAGGAGTGAATATTTTTCTTTTTACTTTTTATTACTCCATTACCTTTCAAATTTGAAATCCTGTAACTCTTCTCTGACTATTCTGTTGTGAGTTATCTCCTGCTAAAATGCTCCCCTGTTTCTTAGGCCACATATCAGATACTGAGTCTTTGGAAGCCTTTTCTTACAGAAAATGACCTTGTTTGGTGATCTGCCTTTGAGAGGTTTCACTAGTTCTTATCTCATCAGTAGATTACAAAAATATATTTCTGTAGTAAATGTAGACAAACTCAGTTCAGTTCAGTTCAATCACTCACTCGTGTCTGACTCTTTGCGACCCCATGAATCACAGCAAGCCAGGCCTCCCTGTCCAACACCAACTCCCGGAGTTCACTCAGACTCACGTCCATTGAGTCAGTGATGCCATCCAGCCATCTCATCCTCTGTCGTCCCCTTCTCTTCCTGCCCCCAATCCCTCCCAGCATCAGAGTCTTTTCCAATGAGTCAACACTTCGCATGAGGTGGCCAAAGTACTGGAGTTTCAGCTTCAGCATCATTCCCTCCAAAGAAATCCCAGGGCTGATCTCCTTCAGAATGGACTGGTTGGATCTCTTTGCAGTCCAAGGGACTCTCAAGAGTTTTCTCCAACACCACAGTTCAAAAGCATCAGTTCTTTGGCACTCAGCTTTCTTCAGAGTCCAACTCTCACATCCATACATGACTACTGGAAAAACCATAGCCTTGACTAGANCGCCCATCTTTGCATGAAATGTTCCCTTGGTATCTCTAATTTTCTTGAAGAGATCGCTAGTCTTTCCCATTCTGTTGTTTTCCTCTATTTCTTTGCATTGATCCCTGAGGGAGGCTTTCTTATCTCTTCTTGCTATTTTTTGGAATTCTGTATTCGGATGCTTATATCTTTCCTTTTCTCCTTGGCTTTTCACATCTCTTCTTTTCTCAGCTATTTTTAAGGGTTCCTCAGACAGCTGTTTTGCTTTTTTGCATTTCTTTTCCATGGGGATGATCTTGATCCCGGTCTCCTATACAATGTCACGAACCTCAGTCCATAGTTCATCAGGCACTCTATCTATCAGATCTAGTCCCTTCTCACTTCCACTGTATAATCATAAGGGATTTGATTTAGGTCATACCTGAATGGTCTAGTGGTAGACAAATTATGATGGTATAATATGTTGACTGGCTATATGTACATTTCAAAATAAGCTTATGCACCCAAATGAGAATGCATAAGTGTCTAATCTAAAAATATAGTCACTATGGCTTAAATTATGGTGCTTGGAAATGGAAATGATGGGGTTGAGTTTAGACAGAATAAGAATAAAATCTTAACAAATATTGCTTTCCACAGATTATATCACAGCACAAAAATGTAGAGGCCCACAAGCTCAATGATTTCCAAACTTCAATTAGAGATCTGAGATTTAAGTGATCCATTCTACCTTTTCTATTTTTAGTACATAATTGGAATCTTCAGCTCTCCTACTGTTTGTACAGGGTTACTAGTTATTATCAAATAGTTTTATTTCAATTTTACAATTTATATTTGCAAAGGTTTCTACAAGACATATCAGACATATAAATGAAGAGCTTATGTTGGAATCTCTTCAACACATTTACTAAAAGTTACACAAGGATGTTTCATACCAATATATAGTCCTAGAGGGCCATACATATCGAGTCATGAATGACTAGGAAAGACTTTTAAGTTCACGTCCCAACACATACTTGAATGTGAACAAAAGTATCTAACAAATTTTGAGGTCGTGTTTATATATACTAGGTGAAAGTTTATGAGAAAGAGAGAAGTTGTTGAATGACATGGAAACATCTTAAAGAGCCACTTGTGTGATAAAACTATTGGATTTGATGTCAATTTAAACATAAGTAGAATAGAAATAAAATAAAAAATGTGGATATCAAAAAAATGTGGATGTCTTTGAATATCTACATCTGGCAACAGAAGACAGTTCAAAGAATGTTACAGAAGTAGGTTGTGGGTAGAAAAATAGAGATGTTGAACTGGAATTGGACTTTTAAGAAATCTGAATGTAGAGCTTGCTTTTCAGGAATGCTTACATGTGGAATGTTCTAAGGAAATAAAAAAAGAGTGAGAAGCCACAGAAATCTGAGAAGAAACCTCGAGTCCACTGATAACTTATATGGCACATCAGGATGCTAGTAAAGAAAATGCAGGAGTTTTAGAAGGGCAGAAAAACCAAGATAAGAGAGGTAAGGATTTCTTAAAAGGGAGGATTTTCAAAAAATATTATCATTAATATATTTCAGGTTCAATAAAAATTAACATTCAGTTTAGAGTAAAACTTATCTTGATGGCATGGTCAAATACTAGCACAAAATTAACTGCTGCTGCTGCTAAATCGCTTCAGTGTATCCGACTCTGTGCCACCCGAGATGGCAGCCTACCAGGCTCCCCCGTTTCCTGGAATTCTCCAGGCAAGAACACTGGAGTGGGTTGCCATTTCCTTCTCCAATGCATGAAAGTGAAAAGTAAAAGTGTGTGGGGTGGGAGGTGGGAGGGGGGTTCATGTTTGGGAGTTCGTGTAAAAAAATAAATAAATACCAAAAAAAAAAAAAAAAAAAAAGGGGGAG
>SJYX01008112.1:25127-50850 GCA_006410675.1 Oreotragus oreotragus | reverse complement strand
TAAAAAAAAAAAGAAAAAGGGGGGGGGGGGGGGGGGGGGAGGGGGGTTCATGTTTGGGAGTTCGTGTAAAAAAATAAATAAATACCAAAAAAAAAAAAAAAAAAGTGTAGTGGCTTAGTCATGTCTGACTCTTAGCAACCCTATGGACTGCAGCCTACCAGGCTCCTCAGCCCATGGGATTTTCCAGGCAAGAGTATTCGAGTGGGGTGCATTGCCTTCTCCAAGCACAAAATTAACTAGAGGAGATTAAATGGAATGTGGTTTGAAAACAAACAGAACATGTTCCCAAACTGAGACTAGGGATTACATTTAAGTAGGAGGAAACTCACAGAGAAGTTAAAAAAGCAAGAATTCAAATAGTGGCTCTTCTTTAAGAGAATGAACTAAAAATTGATCAGGAAAGCACAAAATGTTGGGGGACAAAAATGGCTGTACATTATGTCAAATTTTAAGATTTCCCCTCAGTGTTGAACTTTTACACTGTCCCCTTACCCTAAATGCCTCAACTTTTTTTTTTGTGTGTGTGTGTTTTATTAAGGTCAATACTCATTCATGATTTTTTTTTTAAATCACAGTAAACTAGAAATAGAAATGAATTATATTAGCCCGAAAATACTTTTAAAACATTATATTAATGTGAAATATTGAAATGATCTCTCTCAGGATTAAATGTTTGCTATCATCATCTCTGTTCAGTATTATACTGAAACTTTAGCTGGTGCAGTAAGACTTAAAAAGTAAGAGACTGAAAAAGAGAAAACAAGACCAATAGTTTTCTCAACTAATTGGATTATGTAATAATAAATCTACTTTAGATATTTCATGTAAGTGGAATCATGGGATATTTGCCATTCGGTGACTGGTCTATTTCAATTAGCATAATGTTCTCAAGCTTCAACCATGTTGTAGCATATGACAGGATTTCCTTCCTTTTTTTTTTTTTTTTAGTTTAGAATTGCATTGCTTATTTTTCCTTTATAATACAATTAGTTCTTTTTTTTTTTTTTAATTTTTGGTATTTATTTAAGTTCGTGTTGCTTAGTTACTAAAGTGATGTCTCTTTGTAACCCCATGGACTGCAGGCACACCAGTCTTCCCTGCCCTTCATCATCTCCTGGAGTTCATTCAAACTCAAGTCCATTGAATCGGTAATGCCATCCAACCATCCCATCCTCTTTCACCCCTTTTTCCTCTTGTCCTTATTATTCAGCATTTATTTTTCATTTAAAATAAAGAGCAGAAGATTGAAAGATAAATACTACATATATACATAGTATTTTTCTTACTGCTTTGAATTTCTTATAATTTCATAGTTACGTATTATCTATGTTTTCCACATATGTGAATGTGTGCATGTGTGTGTCAGAAAAAGAAAAGTATCATATGATATTGCTTATATGTACAGGAGGAAAAGGGGATGACAGAGGATGAGATGGCTGGATGGCATCACTGACTCGATGGATGTGAGTCTNATAATTTCATAGTTACGTATTATCTATGTTTTCCACATATGTGAATGTGTGCATGTGTGTGTCAGAAAAAGAAAAGTATCATATGATATTGCTTATATGTACAGGAGGAAAAGGGGATGACAGAGGATGAGATGGCTGGATGGCATCACTGACTCGATGGATGTGAGTCTGAGTGAACTCTGGGAGTTGGTGATGGACATAGAAGCCTGGTGTGCTGCGATTCATGGGGTTTTAAAAGTTGGACATGACTGAGCGACTGAACTGAACTGAACTGGTATGTATAATTCTTTTTTTTTTTTGATAATACAAATAAACTTATTTACAAAAAAGAAACAGACTCACAGACTTAGAGAATGAATTTATGATTACCAGGGGTAAGGATAGGGAAGACGCATAGATTGGGTTTTGGGACTAACATGTTCACACTGCTATATTTAAAACAGATAACCAACAAGGACAAATCAATTTAAATAATACAATTATTTTCAACTATCCTCTTTTAAACACTTACAAAAAAGAAAGGTGGTTAAAATGAATTTAGAGAATTTTAATACTTACAGAGTGTCTTTTAAGCAAATTATTTGGGACAATTTGAATACTATATGTTTATTAAGAATTACACACTTTACAGAAAGAGGCATTTCCCCTAAATCTCTCTCTTAATTACTAAACATATATTTTCTTAACTTCATGGGATGGTATTTTTAATGATATTTTCTGAAAATGCTGGTTTTCAAACTCTAGTGAATTTTGTAACTAGAAAATGTTCTTTAAAGGATCTTCATTTATTTGAAATTACTCATGTATTTATTTCTTCACTCATTTATTACCAAATCTTCACTGAAAGCTTACCATAGCTGTTTTAGGGAACTCAGTTAAATATTCTATAGACAGTAATTACATTTTGTATCTAAGTCTTGCAAAATTTCCTGAAATATTTTAAACTACTGTAGGTGCTAAATACCTCTGAGAGTAGATAGTAAATACCACTGAGAGCTTTTCCATCTCTGTTTACTGAAGGCTAAATGTCTGTTTCACTTACTCTTCAGAGTAATTTGGGATACTAAAGAAAAATACCTCCAATTTTCCAAGAAATCCATTATTTTGAATCTGTTGTGGTCTTAATAGCCAATTCCTTGGTTTCCTCGTGATTGTGATATAAATGAGAGGTTTTATTTGAGGGTAAGTCTTGGGTATGGATTCTCATGCAGCCTGTCATCTGGTTTACTGATCTGAAAATACTCTTATATTTTATCTGGATGATTCTTACTATAGCCTGCATACTTTTCAAACTTCCGTATATATAAATAGTTCCTTTTTGAGAGCTATTTAATTTTGTAATAACCAGAAATTATCAAAAAATATATTATTTCCCTCTCTGTCCATGAAAACAAACAGAGGACCTTTCAGTTTAGAGAATGATAGATAGTATAGACTATGTTGGATTTGAGTATTTACAGAAAATATAAAGAAGTATGTTTTCAAAGTGGCAAAACTAAAATATAATAAAAGGTCTTTGGACTGCTGCTAGAGAAGATAGTGCTGGATATACTGAGATGTGATATAACAGCAAAAACATAAGGTTTTCATTATGAACCCAGAAAAAAAAAGCTATCATGATAAAACTTTTCAAAGAAGTGTTGGCTTGATATTAGAATTGTTACCACTTATTTTTTTCTCCTTGTGACTCCTTCAGTGAGCAGTAGTGAAGGATGTTTACTAAGTGAAGGCTATGAATATCCTGAACAACACTAACAAGCCTGCAGTTTTATTTATTTATTTATTATTACTTTTTTAATTTTTATTTTTACTTTATTTTACTTTACAGTACTGTATTGGTTTTGGAATAGACTGACATGTATCCACCACGGGTGTACATGAACTCCCAAACATGAACCCCCCTCCCACCTCCCACCCCACATCATTCCTCCAGATCATCCCCATACACCAGCCCCAAGCATCCTGCATCCTGCATTGAACATAGACTGGCAATTCATTTCTTACATGATAGTATACATATTTCAATGCTATTCTCCCAAATCATCCCTCCCTCTCCCTCTCCCTCTCCTTCTCCCTCAGAGTCCATAAGTCCGCTCTACACATCTGTATCTTTTTTGCTGTCTTGCATGCAGGGTCCTCATTACCATCTTTCTAAATTCCATATATATGTGTTAGTATANTTTCTCTCTCTCTCTTTTTTAAATTTGTTTCATTCATGGACAACACAGGAAAACATAGGAAGAACACTCTGACATGAATGTCAGCAATATATTTTTAACTCTATCTCTAAAGAAAATAAAAACAAAAATAAATGAGAAGATGTGTATAAGAGACAGAGTCCGCTCTACACATCTGTGTCTCTTTTGCTGTCTTGCATACAGAGTCCTTATTACCATCTTTCTAAATTCCATATATATATATATATGTGTTAGTATGCTGTATTGGTGTTTTTCTTTCTGGCTTACTACACTCTGTATAATCAGTTCCAGTTTCATCCATCTTATTAGAACTGATTCAAATGTATTCTTTTTAATGGCTGAGTAATACTCCATTGTGTATATGTACCACTGTTTTCTTATCCATTCATCTGCTGATGGACATCTAGGTTGTTTCCATGTCCTGGCTATTATAAACAGTGATGCGATGAACATTGGGGTACATGTGTCTCTTTCTATTCTGGTTTCCTCAGTGTGTATGCCCAGCAGTGGGATTGCTGGGTCATAAGGCAGTTCTATTTGCAAGTTTTTAAGGAATCTCCACACTGTTCTCCATAGTGGCTGTACTAGTTTGCATTCCCACCAACAGTGTAACCTTTTCTCCACACCCTCTCCAGCATTTATTGCTTGCAGACTTTTGGATCGCAGCCATCCTGACTGGTGTGAAATGGTACCTCATTGTGGTCTTGATTTGCATTTCTCTGATAATGAGTGACGTTGAGCATCTTTTCATGTGTTTGTTAGCCATCCATATGTCTTCTTTGGAGAAATTTCTATTTAGTTCTTTGGCCCATTTTTTGATTGGGTCATTTATTTTTCTGGAATTGAGCTGTATAAATTGCTTGTATATTTTTGAGATTAGTTGTTTGTCAGTTGCTTAATTTGCTATTATTTTCTCCCATTCAGAAGGCTACAGTTTTAGATAGAAGTTGCATAAGGCATGGAACTTTTACCTTTAAATACATAAAAAACTTATTGCTATGATATTTTCACTGTCAGACAATCACACCTCTTTGTAGAGCCAAGAATCATAACCCAGGATTATTCATGTAATCTGAGCATTTTCTTCTCTAGATCTTTTCATTCTACAGAGACAGAGGTACTGTTGTTGAGTTTGGGAGCAGGAGTTGGGGAGAGAAAGAGGAAAACTGTTCTACTTAGTATTGTATTGTAAACCTATCAGAACTTCTATAAAACATTCAGAAACTCTACAATGTATATTAGAGACTTGAGTAACAGTATTAATTAATACATCATCTCTCTCCAATCCTACAGGAAGTTGGGACTTTAGCAAATCCTACAGCATTCAGTACAATTTATTATTGTTTGCTCTTGAGACTTCAGGAAACAATCTTGCCGCTGTGCGTTTTATCAAATGTCTACAATTCCTAGTATTTTCAACATAGTATATGGATTAAAATGAAAAGTGAAAGCATATTTTCTATATGCTGCACTTTTCTGTCCATCAGAATTCTTTTAAAAAGTTTCAGTCAGACAAAAATAAATCTCAGAAACTAGTTTAAAGTGAACATATAACGTACACACACAATAGTAAAGGTGATATGGGGCGAAAAGCCACATATATCTCCCTTTCTTGATGAGAATTGCTACAGACCAGTTGAAAGCCTAACTATACATATAAGTTCCAAGTATATCTTGGACACACTTGAAAATCACTTTCAATTTTTTAGGACTATCCAGCAACAGTAATATCTCAAAGCCAAAATCAAGTGTTAATTGCTCAATTACCCAGGCATATGTTGTAGGTTAATTTTCCCCTAAATGCACTGCATCTTTATTTAATTTAAGAGGATAACAAGCTGAAACTCTTTATACTTTGTAAATATCCAAAGCAATGTTAATTTGGGATAGGGCAGATATAAGAAATCACCTGAGAAACAACTTGAAGGGCTTGAAAAATGGATTATGGTCTTTCGCTTGAAGGAAATACATTTCTAATATATTATGACAGGGGAAAATGTCTAGAGGAAGCCATCCAAAACTAATTGCCCTGTCACAAGCAAAAATTGGGCCTCGGGTCCTTGACATCAGAGATAGCTGACTCACAAATATATAGTTACCATATACATTTTCAATTATTTTTATGAACCCCAAGGAGATAATGTTTGTTTTCTTGTCATATGGTACATGATAATCACATTACATCTCTGTACCACGACCATATTTTGATCAATGTAGAAAAAAATTAAACACAAATTATTTATTTTATCCCAATGATGAAAATTTATATATCGTGACTAATTTATATGTTGATAAATGATAAAGTAAAAAATTAAGAATTAATCTGAAAATCAATAATGAAATTAATTTGGTCATTTAAAATGTAAGATGAATGAAAGTGTTTCAATTCATCCTTAGATTTTAAAGTATTAACAGCAAGAGACTCAGATTTAATCTGAAACAACAATTACACATAGCTGTCTGTTAAGTATTGGGCTGGCCCAAAAGCTTGAGTTTTGTAACATGTTATAGAAAAATCCAAATGAACTTTTAGGCTAATCCAACAGCCATGACAGCTATGTACTAGCAAGGAAAAGTCACAGATAAGAGAATTACAGATCAGCTGCTCACTAGATATGTCATCATAGGAAAAATAGCCTAACTTCTCATACCCTAAGGCTTCATTTAAAAATAAGCATGACATTCCATTTAGACTCTTGACCAAAATGATGATGAGGAGGCTCCTAAATTCCACCTTCCCAAGGGCATGTAATATACATGGAGTAGTTACACGTTACACATGGAACACTTCCCTTTGAAAGAAATGCAGAAATTACTTGAGTGATTCCTATGTATTGAGACTTCAAAAATATCCACATTAGAACAGGTAGGAAAAGCTGAGATCTACTCATCCTTTAATTCTTACCCCAAGCACAGTGCCAGCCAGAAAAGAAACAAGCAAAAACTCCCAACTTCTCCCAGAAGAGTTAAGGTTTGAGCCACACATCTGACACACCAATATTTAAGGCAAATACCCAAGGAACGGGCCTCCAAATGAGCCCCCACATTACTATAGGAACAAAGAACCATGTGTTAAGTGGCATAGAAGTGTTCACCATTCCTATCCTAACAGGGATCAGCAACATGCCCATTTCAGTCTTTCCTGGGCAAGGTCTGATTGTGTACTTTTCCACCTACTGACTGAGACTCTGGTTTCTACTCAGACTGCATTTAGACACTCAATGAGATCCTCCTGTGTTTGACATTGATGAATCTTGGGACACTTTCAACTACTGAGAGCCACTAAGAACAACAACAATGGTTTCGACAATCACAAAGGTTTGAGACTCAACCAGGACCTTGGGTAGGGATGGTTAAAGAATTTCATCTTTTACATGGAACTAATCTCTTAAGGCTAGGAGAAGTGGCTGTTGTTTCTAATGACTAGAACTCAATGAGCTTGCCTGGTGGCTTTGTGGTAAAGAATCTGCCTGCCAATGCAGGAGATACAAGTTCAATCCTTTGATCAGGAATATCCCTTGGAAGAGGAAATGGTAAACCCAAACCAGTATTCTTGCCTAGAGAATCCCACACACAGGTGCCTGGTGGGCTGCAGTCCATGAGGTTCCAAACAGTCAGACATGACTGAGCATGCACAAGAGCATGCATGTACACCCATGACGGATTCATGTCAATGTATGCCAAAACCAATACAGTACTGTAAAGTAAAATAAAGTAAAAAAAAAAAAAAAAAAAGTTAAAAAACTTAAAAAAAAAATGTGAAAAAAAAACCGAATACAGAGATTCAAGGAAGATGAAGAAAGAAAAAAAAAATGTGTTCTAAACAAAAGATCAAGATGAATATCTAGAAAATACTTAATAAAAAGGAGCTATGTGACTTGCCCAAAAGAGACTTCTAAGGATATTCACCTAAGTAAGAAGACCAGTTGCTGAACAAAATGAGGATTTCAACAGATATTAAAAGTATTATAAAGTACCAAATATAAGTCAAAACTTAACAATACAATAACTGGGGTTTCATTGACAGTGATTCAGTGGTTAAGAATATATCTTGCCATTCAGAGGACACTGGTTCAATCCCTGGTCCAGCAAGATCTCACATCTTATATGTTAATTAAAAACTTAAACAAAAGACCTAAAATTGTAAAACTCCTAATATAAAGCATAGGTAATAATCTCCTTAACACTAGTCTTGGCAATATTTTTTGGACAATATGTTTTTGACATGTAAAGCAAAAGTAACAAGAAACAAGTGGGGCCACATCAAAACTAAAGAGATTCTGTACAGCAAAGGAAGCAGTCAATAACAAAAAAAAGTTACCTTACAGAATGAAAGAATTTGCAAATTGCCTGTTTGATAAGGGATTAGTATCCAAAGTAGAAGAGAAACTTTTACAACTCAGTTTAAGAAAAATAAAAACAAATAGCCCAATTAAAAAAAAATAGGCAAAGGACTTGAATAGATGTTTTACAAAGTAGGCATCCAAAAGGTACATAAAAAGGTTCTCAATATCATTAATCATTAAGGACATTCAAATCAAAACCACAGACAGAGATGATCTGTTGGAAACAGTATTAAAAAGACAAGGAAAAGCAAGTGTTGAGGATGTGGACTAAAGGGAACACTTGTACACTGTTAGAGGGAATATAAACAGGTAACAACATTATGGAAAACAATATGAAGATCAACCAGAGATCAAATTGCCAACATCTGTTGGATCATCAAAAAAGCAAGAGAGTTCCAGAAAAACATCTACTTCTGCTTTATTGACTAGGCTAAAGACTTTGACTGTGTGGATCACAATAAACTGTGGAAAGTTCTGAACGAGATGTGAATACCAGACCACCTGACCTGCCTCTTGAGAAATCTGTATGCAGGTCAGGAAGCAACAGTTAGAACTGGACATGGAACAACAGACTGGTTCCAAATAGGAAAAGGAGTACGTCAAGGCTGTATATTGTCTCCCTGCTTATTTAACTTGAGTCGGACACGACTGAGGTGACTTAGCAGCAGCAGCAGCATATTTGATTGAAATATTCATGAATGGTTGTACTCAGTCAGAAGAGAAATTTTGTCTTTATAGAAGAATTTCAGCTAATAGATGTCAAAGAAATGATAACATTAGAATATCACCATTTTGTAACCCAAATGAAGTCCCTGACTTAGACAATTTTCATCAATGAATGACACCTTTAAGTAACAAGTTGATGGTGAGCTTTTTAGTGGGAGGCATCAGGCTGTCACTACCAAACACTTCTTAAAAAAATCAGTCTTACAGCATGTATGGGGCAACCTGACATCATGCCTCCAGATGCGGTGTGATAAAATCACATAGATCATCTAGAAATAGTCTGCCCAAAAACAGTTGAATGTGAATTTACTTAAACACTAGAACTAACTTTCACTCACAGTGAATACATGTAAGAAAGGAGGAACAATTGTAACTTCAAAAACAAGTGAGGAGACAAATCCAGAATCCAGGTGATCAGTCGGGCTCTTAAGAGTCAATGGCATGGGAGAGAAAGCTAATGAGGGGATTGCTTTATATGAAAAAAGACTGAAGGTAAACAACCATCAAAATTTAAAATGTGTAAAAAGACCTTTAAAAGTTAGAGAAATGTAATTATGAACTGCACATTGGGTGAAATTAATTTTTTAAATTATTGTTAATTTTGAAAATGAAACTATAAGAAAATATCTCTTTTATTTAACAAGTAAATATGAAAGTTTATATGTCTCAATTGATATTATAATTGCAATCTGCCTTAAACTAAATCAATAAAGAAATACAGAAAAGAGAGGAAAATAAAGTAAATATGGCAAAATTCTGATAATCTAAGTAATGGGTATAGGATTTTATTGAACTATTTTTCTTACTTTTTCATATTTGAAAGTTTTATTAATTTTTAGTATTTATTAATTAGATCATTAAGCAATTCATTTGAAAATGTCTCTTCTAGGACAAATAATAACAGCAAAGGCAATTGAAAAGAAAATATGTGATTACTGAAAGTACAATAACAGATACAAGCTCTCATATATCCATGGTATGCCACGTAAAAATAATTTATGTTTATAATAGCCTATTTTCATTATTTCTAAAATCTCTGCTCAGTAGGAAAAATATAAGAAAATTATGGAAAGGGATTACAAAACTGATTCTGTCCTTACCACTCTTTAAGAAAAAGTCACATCAGAGCCTATACGTACAAATACATTTACCAGTTCTCAGAGCCAGGTCAGTTCAGTTCAGTTCAGTCACTCAGTCTAGTGACCCATATCAGGAGGCATTTCAATAATGGGGAAGTTATGTTGGGAGGTATGATTATGTGCTTTAGTCATGCAAAAACACATCCATGGTTTTGTTTAAAAACATGTTCTAAACATGTAGATACATTAAAAAACTCTCTGCAGCTTGCTTCTATCACATGGACATTTCATGATTCAGGTTTAGAGCTATTACGAAGGAAAGCGCTAAGTCGTGTCCAACTCATGCTATCCCATGGACTGTAGCCCGCCAGGCTCCTCTGTCCATGGAATTCTCTGGGCAAGAATACTGGAGTAGGTTGCCATTTCCTTCTCCAGGGGGTCTTTCCAACGCAGGGATAGAACCCAGGTCTCCAGCATTGCAGATATATCCTTTACCGACTGAGCTATGTGGGAAGCCCAAAGCTATTAAGAACAGTTTGTAAAGGCAAATATGTTATTTTGTGAATTGTCCATGTATGAACAGGAAGGACATCAAGAATCATACTTAAATCCCTGAAAGTCATGTGGGTCATGTTTTCTTTCATTTTGAGAATATGTTCTTGTCCTGTGGGCAGAATTCCCTTGTATTAACTTTTAATCCTGCCTTCACTACTTTGGCCACCTCAGGCAAAGAGCTGACTCAGTGGAGAAGACCCTGATGCTGGGAAAGATTGAGGGCAAGAGTAGAAAAGGGTGACAAAGGATGAGATGGTTGGATGGCATCACCAATTCGATGACATGAGTTTGAGCAAATTTCATGAGAAAGGAAAGGACAGGCAAGCTGGATGTGCTGCCATCCATGGGGGGGTCACAAAGAGTGGGACACGATTTAGCAACTGAAAAACAACAGCAACAATTTCTACTCCTGGAAAGAAGACTTATTTTTGGTTTGTTTCCCTATGTTTGGCTTAGCTTTAATGACTTGGTATTGGGGCAGCATTTGGTCTTGGTTTACTCTGAATTCCAAATTGATTGCACAAACCCCACATCACAGGTTGGCATTATTCTATGGGCATAATACAGTGATTGTTGGAGAAGTGTGCTTGAAAGTCCACCCAGGGTGTCAGAGAGTAAATGGGCCTTTTGTTAGGTTTGGGGGATGGAATGTTTTTCTTTGTCTTGCTGATTTTGAGGTTGCTGGACAGAAATTTGACTTTTTCGTTTTTTCTTTTGGAAAGAGATGAAAAAATCTCACTAGTGTTTCTTAAAAAGGCTTCATTGACTTCCATAAAACTTTGTTTCTGACTTAACTTTTATCTCCTGAAAACCTGTGGGCAGGACAAGCCAGGCATATACAGGGCATTTGCAATAATTAGAAAGTTCACTGGTTGGAACTGATCTTTGGTCACTGAGTTAAAAAAAAAAGATGGGATGTTGTCATGCCCACTGATTGTGTGATTGTTCAAACCTCACTCATAAGGGATTTTCGCTGAAGAGTCTTTGTGTAGGGTAGGCCTGTGAGATGCAGCTGCAGCGGTCCTGGAATGAATGCCTTTGTTTCAATGGTCAGCTCCCTCTGATATCTGATCAGCTCCTATTTGTACAGCAACCTATTTCTACATCGCAAAGTGTGCATATAATGCTGGACTTTGTAATCTGGTTGAGAAAATGCACGGGTGTTCAGAGTTTTTCCCTAAACTGTCACCTCTGGAGGATTAAGTCGAGTGGAAAGAAGTGTTCTGTGAATAATGAGAAACACAGAATGGCTGACTTTGATGAAACTGAGTTAGAACCATGACTTTGCTTGCAGGGCTGCAATTTCCTGTGGTCAAGATAAGTTATCTGATTTGGCCACTTTGATTTATCAAAAGTTGTAGTGAGGTAGATGAACCTAGTATAGAGTGAAGTCGATCAGAAAGAGAAAAACAAATATCATATATTAACACAGAGATATAGAATCTAGAAAAATGGTACTGATGAACCTATTAGAGAATGGACTTGCAGACAGTGGGAGGGGGGGAGGGTGGAATGAACTGAGAAAGTAGCATTGGCATATATACAGTATCAGGTGTGAAATAGGTAGTGAGAGGTTACTGTGTAACACAGGGAGCCCAGCCCGACACTCTGTGATGACCAAGAAGGTGGCTTGGGTGGAGGGGAGGTAAGCTCAGGAGGGAAGGGATATATCTATAATTATGGCTGATTTGTGTTGTTGCATGGCAGAAACCAACACAACATTGTAAAGCAATTGTCCTCCAGTTAACAAATAAATAAAATTTAAAAAGCTAACTAGAAAGTTTGCAAGATTTTCATTTCCTCCAGACCCAAGGACTATGTCAGCAGTCTCCAGTCACTGAAAAATGAGAAAAACTAATTTTTATTGTTAGAGTCTTTTGGAGAGTAAAGAAATTCACACAAAGCCAGCCCACCTCACCCCGTCCAAACATACAGTTATATACAATGATACAGAAATGGAAACTTAAACTGGTCATACCATTTCCTGATCTAGCTGCCTGATGTCTTTTTGTTTTAAACCATAATCTCAGAAGGTCTCCAGCAGTCCTTAAATCACAAGCGACTATGAGCACTGTTTCTCTATAGAAATAGAATTGGCATTTAGGACAAGACAGTTCTTTGTTCTTTGTTGTGTGTGACTTTCCCAGTATTGCAGCATGTGTAGTATACCTGACCCCTCAGGACCTAGATACCAGTAATATCTCCTAGTAGCTGTGACAAGAGAATGCTCCTTTCTTGTCATCCCTACTCCCTATATTTTCAATGTCCCAGGGAAGCTCTGGAGTGATGCCAGATAAGCAGATTGAGAACCCCAGTATGGCACTGTTTATGAAATAGTTTGAAAAATACAGAAGCATAGCCACTATCCATAGTTTACCAAGTTTTGTGAAATTTGGAATGTAAAAAAGAAACATTCAATCCTAAAGTTACAGAATACATACAGACAACTCAAATAAAAATATTATCCCAGGGGAGTTTTTATTTTTTCGATGTTTTTATAAAATTAAAAAAATTTTTTACAAGGTTTTGTTGGTTTCTGTCATACAACAATGCATATAGCCATAATTACACATACATCCGCTCCCTGTGGCGCTTCCCTCCTCCCCCATCCCATCCCTCCAGGTCATCACAGAGGGCTAGACTGGGCTCCTTGTGCTACAAAACTTCTCATCCATCTTACACCTGATAGGGTATATATATATTAACTAGTTATTTATCTAATTTTATACACACTTTTCCATTGGCTATATCTCCAAAATAATTTATTTAGCAAACTGTAGACTTTTTTTTTTTTTTTTGAGTGCCATCCAGAAAGAGACCCTATAGAGATGAATTTCCCAAAGTGCAAAGTCTGTTTCATGGCCTTGAACTCTCTCACCATAAACCGGGAACAATGTGACCTGGGTTGAGATGTGATAGAGTATCAGTTAATTTGTATATTTCAGGATGTATACACAAGGTCCCTGATGCTGTGTCCTACTATTAAAGACCTGAGAATTTACATTAGTAACCACCGTATGGCTGCTTGGTAGGTGAGGAGAAATGATAGGTCTGGATGGCTAGTCCCTCTAGGTCATGGCAATGCCTGGGCAAAGTCCTTTCATAACTGAGAAGCCCATGTCCCTCAGATTCTTTCCTTTGGAAAGTGATAGATAATCTACAAAAGTTTACTTCTGTTTTCATTTCATCCATTCAGTTGAATGCTGTTTCTAGCCAAGCTTACTGTTCCTGCATGCCTAAGAAATGATCTATTACTTTCTATTTAGGATTGACATTAATTTTACCTTCAGGGTATAGGTCTCCCCTATACCTCAGGGTTATTCTTGAAGAAACTCTGAACCATCCCATATACTGTAGATACTCATTATAGAGACAAAAATAGCATCAATAACAGCAAATATTTATAGTATTTACTGTATTCCAGAAATGGAAAAGTTGGAAAACAGGTCTTTGTTAATACGCCTAAGGAAGTCTTGAAAGACCTCAGTGAACTAAGGATTATATGATACATTTAATTGGGTTGCTACAATACTTTTTCATGAGTTTATGATTCTATATTATGCTCTAGCTAGGTAATAAAAACATCGTACCTCCATAAACAGTTGGTCACACTTTTGTCCTGGCCTTATTTTTCTTCCACTGAATCATTTTTTCCTCCATTAGGCACTGAGCGAGCATTTTCCAAGCATTAAACATCACTCATTTAATTTCATACAGGTCCTGTGACAAATTACAACCTCCTTAGACATTAAAAATACATTGATCAAGAGAAGTTGTAAGACATGGAAGAAAAATCAATCCATATCCCTCTTAGAAAGAAAAGAAGAAATCACATTTTTGAGTAATCTTGGAGCTGAACAGACCTTGGAGTCTTAAAGGGATCTCACAGTTTCACATCCCATCTGAGGTCAGTGCATGTTGTAGACAGCCCGTTCATACTCTGTTCTCCATTGTGGGACAGCTATGGATCATGTAGATCACTTCTCCCAGCTCTAAATGTTCTTTGTCTCTTTCATTTCTTTATTTTTTTTAATTATAAAAGTAGGATAACACAATTACAGGAGACTTGGAAAACACAGAAAAAGTTGCATATAGTTCCACTGTATATTACAATTCTTTTTTAAGTAGAAAAAAATAAGACTTTTAATTAGAGTTTCAGTATAAAACTCTCAAAAACTAGTAAAATGAATATACAGAGAAGTAGAAGGACATAGTAGACCTGAAAAGCACTATGAACCAATTCAACATAATTAAGATTTCTACAATTTTCACACAACAGTAGGATACAAATCCTATTCAAGTTCCCATAGACTATAAACTAGGAGACACTGGAACATATCAAGGAACATCAAACATTTTTACATGGTAAAAATTTCATGGTCCAAAGGTATCGAAATCCTACAGAGTTTGTTGTGTTATCACTGCGGAATTATGTTAGAAATCAATATCAAAAGATATTTGAAAACAACCCACATATTTTCAAGTGCAACGTGACATTTAAAGTAGGCTCATTGATTCTTCTTCTTTTTTAAATCTTATCCTATCATTCTCTCCAGAATAGTTTGCTTGGTTACTTAATTCATGCCTCAGTCAATCAGCTAATGGTATTTCCCTCATCCCTGTCTTGTGTTCAGCAGTGGATCTAAATCTGTCCAATCTACATGTCCTAACTCAGTGTGTTAGTGCTACTGCTATTGTAACAAAATTACCATGAATTTAACAGCTTATGCAATATGAGTTTATTCCGTTATAGGTCTGTAGGTCAGAAATCAGACACGTGTATCATTGGGCTGGCGGATACCATTGAATGGCAGAAGGAGAAGAGGGCAACAGAGGATGAGATGGTTGGATAGCATCATCGAGGCAAAGGACATGAACTTGGGCAAACTCTGCGAGATGTGAGGGACAGGGAAGCCTGGTGTGCTGCAGTCTATGGGGTCGCGAAGAGTAGGTCATGACTTGGTAAATGAACAACAACATCATTGGGCTAAGGTCATAGTGCTGGCAGGGGTGAACTCCTTTCTGGGGATTCTAAGGAAGAATTCCTTTCCTTGTCTTTTCGAGTTTCCGGTGGCTGACTGTATTCTTTGGCTTGTGACACCTGCGTTCCTCAGTCTTCAGAGACAGGAGCCCTGCAGAAGAACTCTGACCATTCTTCTGTGGTCACATCTTCCTCTGAGTACAGCTGGGAAAGATTCTCTGCTTTTAAGGACACAGATTATGAGACTGGGTCCATTTGAACAATCCAGGATAATTTCCCATTTTAACATTCTTAACTTTAAAGACTTTTGCAAAGTCTCTCTACCACATAAGATAACATTCACAGATTCTAAAGATGAGAACACAGACGTGATTGGAGAAGGTCAGTATTTTGTCTATGACACCCAGATTTTTGTTTGACAGCGTCGCAAAGAGTTGGACATGACTGAGCGACTGAACTGAACTGAACTGAACTGAACTGAAAATGATTTCATTCTGGATAGTTTTATTTGTGAGCTATGACCGGAACCTACTGCAGCTATCCTAAAGAAGGCCAACCTGAGTATAAAGTTAATATGAGACAGCAGCAGGACTGGGATACAAAGCAGAGAAATTGTGTAATACTCATTTAAGCGTACACATTTTTCTCTAGACTTTGCAGTAACATGAGCCATTATATCTCCCTTTGTGTATCAGCTGGTTGCAGTTGATTATTATATTATTTTTACCTGAAGAATCCTAACAATATATATCCAGGTGGTTCATTTTAGTTTAAGTTATACCATAATTTTTGAAACATATAGGGAATATATTAGTCCAACTTTCTAGCAGCACAGGAAGGACTGTCACAAAGACAAACCTAAGTAGTATTATTGATGCCGAAGAAGTACATCCCCACTGAATTGGTCCAACATAAACTTTCCCAGGAAGGATAATCCAGAGTTGAATAGGGCAATTGGGACCCAATCAAATCTTCCATTTGGGCTATGTATTTTCTGGGTAAATAAATGGATGATCTGGTCACTTAAGCTCAGATCAATGCACAAGCTCATTGTCCATCAGAGTTTTTGTCAACATCAATACTCAGAAAAAGCTCATGAAGCTGTTCTATCTTTCTGCAGAACTCAACGTGCAATCAATTTCCCTCCCCACAGGTAATCTAACTGCATTTTCTTACTTATAAGTTTAAGAAAACTCACTAACACATTTCTTAAGACTTTTCATGTAGATTGATGGTTTACTGTTGCTCTTGGTGTGGACCACACTCATTGTGAAATGCTTCTGTGTTCCAAAGGGTCTCATTCTCCCACCCTCTCTCTTTTTAGAGTAACAGCACCTAAGTCAATTCCTGTAACATAACAAAGTTTACATAGTGGCTCATGACTATGATTGCTATTTATAAATCTAACTTTTGGATTAGGTAGAAGGGTTCCAGTAAACATATTTCATCACATTTACCATCTTATTCAACTTCTCCTATTTTATTATCTGCAATTTAAAATTTTATAAACTTTTAAATCTTTATAAATCTTAAAATGCAGATACTTCCAGAAGAGGTTAATATATAATATTTAAGTTTACAGATATTTTCTCAGAAACAGATTTGGGTAAGAGAGGAAATAAAAGAATATAAAGATAGTGAATTCTTAGACATTAGGAGAAGTTTATTTCCAAACGTAAGGAAATGGTGCCAAAGCAAAATAAACTGTTGTTGTCTAGTTGCTAAGTCATGTTTGACTCTGTGACCACATGAACTGCAGCACAGCAAGCTTCCCTGTCCTCCACTATCTCCCAGAGCTTGCTCAAACTCAGGTCCATTGAGTCAGTGATGACATCTAACCATTCCATCCTCTGCCGCCCCCTTCTCCTTTTGCCCTCAGTCTTTCCCAGCATCAGGGTCTTTTTTTTGTCAGCCCTTCACATCAAGTGGTCAAAGTATTGGAGCTTCAACTTCAGCATTAGTCCTTCCAATGAATATTCAGTGTTGATTTCTTTTAGGATTGACTGGCTTGATCTCCTTGCTGTCCAAGGGAGTATCAAGACTCTTCTCCAGTACCACAATTTCAAAAGCATCAATTCTTTGGTGCTCAGCCTTCTTTATGGTCCAACTCTCACATCCATACATGACTACTGGAAAAATCATAGCTTTGACTATATGGGCCTTTGTCAACAAACTGATGTCTTTTCTTTTTAATACACTTAAATCAAAATTCTGCCAGGACCAGCTCAGAAGAATGAGAGCTGATTAAATAAAATTTGTGGCATTTGTCATATTATATAACCTCGGGTAGAAGGATATTCTTTTCACCACTAGCATGAGAATAAAAGAGCCCCAGAGAGAACACATTACCAAAGTCAAAGGAGAGAAAAATGGACACCAGACAGAAGATACTGACATAGATACTTTTCTAAGAATGGTGACTATGTTTCTACTCATAGAGCCGCCCTCAGTATCCACAGGAGATGATTCCAGGACCCCTCGGGTATCAATATCTTAGAATGCTCAAGTCCTTTATGTAAATACTACATCATTATATTTAAAGGATTATTTGCTTATCACCTGTGTGTATACTACCATATACTTTAAATCATTGCTAGATTACTTACAATACCTGTGCTGTGCTGTGCTTAGTTGCCCAGTTGTGTCTGACTCTTTGGGACTCCATGGACTGTAGCCCTCCAGGCTCCTCTGTTCACTGGGATTCTTCAGGCAGGAATACTGGGGTGGGCTGCCATGCCCTCCTCCAGGGGATCTTCCCAACCCAGGGGTCGCACCCAGGTCTCCCGCATTGCAGGCAGATTCTTTACTGTCTGAGACACCAGGAACGGCGGAGAATACTTGAGTGGGTAGTCTATCCCTTCTCCAGGGGATCTTCCTGACCCAGGAATCAAACCGGAGTCTCTTGCATTATAGGCGAATTCTTTACCACCTGACCTACCAGAGAAGCCTTCTTACAATACCTAATAAAATGTAAATACTGTGTGCTGTGCTATGCTCAGTCATATCCACTCTTCATGACACAATGGACTGTGGGCTGCTAGGCTCCTCTGTCTATGGAATGTTTCAGGCAAGATTACTGGAGTGGGCTGCCATTTCTTAGTGCAGGAGATCTCAACACACACAAGGACAGAACCCACATCTCTTGTGTCTCCTATATTAGCAGGCAAATTCTTTATCACTGTGTCACCTGAGAAGCTCAAATGCTACATTAATAATTGTAAATACAGCATGAATGCTATGTAAACAGTTACTGGTGTGAGACAAATTCAAGTTTTGCTTTTTGAACCATCTGGAATTAAAAAAAAATCTTTTTGATCTGCAAAATCATGGATGCAGAGCCTGCAGATATGGAGGGTCCACTGTACAACCATTGTTAATGTTTGATTTAACTAAAGCAATCAAATAAACTATTAGATATAATATATAAAGAATGCAGTGCCATAAACAGAAGTATCAGTGTACTTCCTTCTGATATTTCAGGAAAGTAAGGAATTTGTTTTTGCTATAATTTTCAAAGTGGGTATCATAAAACTAGGTCAACATCATTTGGCAAAAGAAAACCAAAAAATTATACTTTCCAGCTAAATTCTTCCTCCTCTTTGTTTCATTTTCCTTAGGGAAAAACTTTTAAACCATAAAAACTGATAATTAACAAGGCAGTAAGGAAATAATGAGAGGAAAACATTACTTAGGAATAAAAGAGATTATTATTAACATCAGAGATCACTGGTTTCCAAACATTTTTAATCAAGTGAGAGGATAGAAATTGTAATCATATATTTAAAGGAGTAAAGAGGAAGTGTAGAAATTTTAAAAATCTTTAATAACGAAAGCACATAATCAGCTCCAACATATTTCACAAAATACACTAGTAAAATATTGCAAAAAATACTCATTAGTTTCTGTAGTTTTTGATTCCTCATGCAAATTATCCATTCATCTAAGTTCTCCAATAATTTTCTGTGGACTATGATTTTAAGCTTAATTTTAAACTATTTTTGCTATTTATAATCCAATATTGATATTTTTATGAACTGGGTGAGGAAGATTAAAAATTATCAAAAGTTTTACTGGCTGGAGTCTTACCTTATGATTCAAACAAAATTTTAAAAAGATTGAAGTTATATAATTCTTAGAGTTAAATTAGATTTTAATACTTAATATTTTAAATTCATGTTTTTTTCCCTCAAAAAAAAGCAAAACAAATTAAAGTATGATAGTTTAAAAATAAATACTCTGAAAATAATGACCGTAAAGGTAGGCATTTAAACCATCAATCTGTTGTCCAGGAAGTGCATTTTTTTAATGCTCTCTTAGAATAACGTGTCTGCTTCTAATTAGATGTCTGAGAAAAATTATATGTTGTTTTGATTTATTAACAAGAAAGTAAACCTTGTCACAGTAGTCAATATCAATTACATAGAAGAGAATAAACCTCAAATCTCTCAAACTGAATTTTTTTTTTTCCATTGGAATTCAATGTGTTGCTTAAAAAACTCAGAGGAGCAGCAGGGCAACCGTGGTATAGATGCAAGAAACATGGGTTCCTTGGGTCAGGAAGATTCCAGGGAGTAGGAAATGGCAACCTACTCAAGTATTCTTGCCTGGAGAATTCCAAAGGCAGAGAAGACTGGAGGGCTACTGTCCATGGGGTGGAAAGAGTCAGAGAAGCCTGAACAACTGAACACACATAAATACAGTTCTCCTGAGATTGCCATAACATGTTCTTGAAAATGGTGGGCGATTTTCTCAAAGGAAGAAAGATATTATTACCAAGTGAGGGCAGAAGGACAGTGGGCAGTTAAAAATAAAAGATATTCACTATATAACCTTCTAGGTTTGTTGGGAAATTAAATAAGATAAAAAGTATGAGACGGTTGGGACCTAGTGCTCAAAAAGTAGTCGTTGCTATTATAATAGTCATCACTTAAATAAAACTCAATCATCTGTGCCTGACACATCAAACATTAGCTTTTTGGAGAAAGATTTACCCCATGGGAGGCTGATCCACATAGGCCTGAACATTCAGAGATTTAAGCCAACCAGCTAGGCACTTCACACGCAGTTCAAGTGTTAGTTGCTCAGTGGTGTTCTACCCNGGATTATTATTAACATCAGAGATCACTGGTTTCCAAACGTTTTTAATCAAGTGAGAGGATAGAAATTGTAATCATATATTTAAAGGAGTAAAGAGGAAGTGTAGATATTTTAAAAATCTTTAATAACGAAAGCACATAATCAGCTCCAACATATTTCACAAAATACACTAGTAAAATATTGCAAAAAATACTCATTAGTTTCTGTAGTTTTTGATTCCTCATGCAAATTATCCATTCATCTAAGTTCTCCAATAATTTTCTGTGGACTATGATTTTAAGCTTAATTTTAAACTATTTTTGCTATTTATAATCCAATATTGATATTTTTATGAACTGGGTGAGGAAGATTAAAAATTATCAAAAGTTTTACTGGCTGGAGTCTTACCTTATGATTCAAACAAAATTTTAAAAAGATTGAAGTTATATAATTCTTAGAGTTAAATTAGATTTTAATACTTAATATTTTAAATTCATGTTTTTTTCCCTCAAAAAAAAGCAAAACAAATTAAAGTATGATAGTTTAAAAATAAATACTCTGAAAATAATGACCGTAAAGGTAGGCATTTAAACCATCAATCTGTTGTCCAGGAAGTGCATTTTTTTAATGCTCTCTTAGAAAAACGTGTCTGCTTCTAATTAGATGTCTGAGAAAAATTATATGTTGTTTTGATTTATTAACAAGAAAGTAAACCTTGTCACAGTAGTCAATATCAATTACATAGAAGAGAATAAACCTCAAATCTCTCAAACTGAATTTTTTTTTTTTTCCATTGGAATTCAATGTGTTGCTTAAAAAACTCAGAGGAGCAGCAGGGCAACCGTGGTATAGAATTTTATTAAGTCTGGGTAAATTTAAAATCAAATTGAAACTATATAAATGAATCCCATTTTGTCCTAATTCTCTAGAAATACTCTTGTCAGGCATTGTAAAGGAGACTACTTTATTGAATGACCTAAAATTTTGCTACTTGAGTTGTGGCTCCCAAACAGCTCCTGGCACTTCAGAACCCCATGTGGAGCTCGCAGAGGCAATGGACTTCAATGTGCAGTTTCCGATTCTTCATTCATTTTCTAGACTTCCTGTTATTTCTTTGGGCAGTTGAAATGGAGAGGGTCAGGATAAATTTATGGTTGAAATGGATACAAAAGAGTTAGGAAAAGAATTGCAAATCTGAGCAATTTGATGCTTCTGAAGACTTAACATCAGGGCTCACCTTAATGTTGAAATTTCTTTCTCTGTATTCTTTTAAATGTGGCTTGTCTCTGTTTCAGGATGTCCGAGCTTCAGCTGGAAGACTCAAAGGGTGGGGGCAGAAGTGATCTGGAGGATCACTCATTCACACATCAGGTGTTCACACGTCAGCTGGTTGATGCCAGCTGTTGGCTAAGATGTCAGCTAGGGCTGTGGGCTGAACACCGACTTGTGACCTTTTTATGTGATCTAAGCTTCTTCACAATGGAGAGTCTGGTTTCTGAGGGTCAGTGCCCAAGTGGAGCTGAATGGAAGGTGTGTGTGTGTGTGTGTGTGTGTGTATGTGCATGCACGCACGCACACGTGAATGCACACATCACACCCAACTGTTTGTGACCCTATGGACTGCAATCTGCCAGCCTCCCCTCTGTTCATAGAAGTTTCCAGGCAAAGATGCTGGAGTGGGTTGCCATTTCCTCCTCCAGGGGATCTTCACGACCCAGGGATCGAACCCAGGTCTCCTGCTTTGCAGGTGGATTTTAACTTTTAACCACTGAGTCTCCAGGGAAGCCTGATGGAAGACATATCTTTTTATAATCCAGCCTCAGAAATAAGTGTAACTTTCTGGGCTGGAGAAGCCACAAGTCTGCCCAAATTCAAGGACTGGAGAAATAGACTCCATCTCCTAATGGGAAATCAACCCTAAGCATTCATTGGATTTTGGCCACCTGATGCAATGAGCCAACTCATTGGAAAAGACCCTGATGCTGGGAAAGATTGAAGGCAAAAGGAGAAGAGAGTGGCGGAGGATGAGATGGTTAGATAGCATCACTGACTCAAAGGGCATGAATTTGAGCAAACTCCGGGAGATGGTGGAGGACAGAGGAGCCAGAGAGGACTTAGCAACCGAACAGCAGCAGCCTGCTGGGGAATGGAAGTCCTGCACCAGAGTGTGGGTGTGGGGAACATATGAGGCCAGAAATATTACTGTGGTTATTTTGGAAAATACAATCTTCCATGCTGTGTAAAAAGGCAGATCTAATCACTTAATTATTTCATCATAGAAAATGTAAACCTGCTTTGAAGCAGCCCATTCATTCACTCTAACACTACTTGCTGCATATGAATAGTGTAAACAGTGTTACATGACAGCTCTTCATACTCTCGAACTCTGTTCCTTTGAAGCCCTCCCTTCTTTATTTAAAATTCCTATGGATACACTCTGACTTATCAATGTACTTTAAATGTGATATCCCAAAATGAACACAATATCCCAACATTTCAGGCTAGGTCTTAGTAAATAAAATAAATTGTAAGCCTTTTTAATTCACATTTTACACCTTAGATAGGGTGGTGGTGGTTTAGACGCTAAGTCGTGTCCGACTCTTGCCACCCGTAGACTGTAGCCTGCCAGGCTCCTCTGTCCATAGGATTTCCCAGGCAAGAAAACTGGATTGGGCTGCCATTTCCTTCTCAAGGGGATCTTCCTGATCCAGGGATCAACCCAGGTCTCCTGCATTGTAGGCAGATTCTTTACCAAGTGAGCCACCAGGGAAGCTACTAAAGTACTCTAAAGGAACTAGCTTTTTAAAGTAAATCACACCATGTCTTAAATTGGGTACACTGCGAACTAAACCATATTCTCTTCTGTTATGAAAGTTTCAGCTTAAGTGATTCCTGTCTTACTTTTTTCTCTTCTCTCCCTTCCTTCCTTCTTCCCTTCTTTCCTTCCTTCCTTACTTCTCTTCCCTCTTTATTCATTGTTCCCTGAGTTTAGAATGTGAACAAATTTTATTTTCTCCTGCAAATGTTCTTTATATAAAATTTAAAACAAAATTTACTAATTTAGCGTATCAATTTCTTTATGAGATTATAACACTGTTCTACTCTCAATAAACCATTCTCTCAGTTCAAATACTTACTGGCTCAGTTCTAAATACATGGCAGATATAAAACTTTATGGCCATGAAAATTAGCAATGAGAAAAGAAAAAAAAAGTGTTCTGTCACTCAAGGAGGAAAATACATAATGAAAACTTAGTAGTAAACACTAGTTTAAATCCTTTTGAAAAAGCCTGCAAGGGCTTGACCTATATAGGTGAATCTTCAAATAATGAAAGTAATGATAAGAACATAAATGAAAATATCTGAGAAAAGAGATGTGAAAGGCAAAAGAGGAAAGGAAAAATATACCCAACTGAGTGCAGAGTTTCAGAGAATAGCGAGGAGAGATAAGAAAGCCTTCTTAAGTAAACAATGCAAAGAAATAGAGGGAAAAAATAGAATGAGAAAGAGTAGAGATCTCTTCAAGAAAATTTGAGATACCAAGGGAANAAAGGCAAAAGAGGAAAGGAAAAATATACCCAACTGAGTGCAGAGTTTCAGAGAATAGCGAGGAGAGATAAGAAAGCCTTCTTAAGTAAACAATGCAAAGAAATAGAGGGAAAAAATAGAATGAGAAAGAGTAGAGATCTCTTCAAGAAAATTTGAGATACCAAGGGAACACTTCATGCAAATAGGCACAATAAAGGACAGAAATGGCAAGGACCTAACAGAAGCAGAACAGATGAAGAAGAGGTGACAAGAATATACAACTAATAGTACAGTGATTTAAAAATTCTCATCATGTGTGTATTATATAAATGATTTCTTGCAACAATGAGCATTGCATTATCACTATCCCCATTTTACAACTAACAAAACTGAGACCGTATTACTCCTCCCATTTTACAACTGACAAAACTGAGCTTTAAGGAAATGAAATAATGTGTTCATGATTAAAACAGCTAGTAAGTGGCCTGACTTGGTATTCAACTGTCGACAGTTTTAATAGTATATCGTATACCCCTCTAACTATGTCACGGATTTGCCCTTCTGAAGAATGCAACTGATGTTTTCTTTTGCAAATCAGTTGTTTCATAATAACACAAAGGCTTACAGCAATGGAAGAATTCTCCAGTTAATTTAAGTGAAAAAAGAAATTTATTGAAAGAATAGAAGGGCTTATATCTGAAAATAAAGGTACCACGGTAGCTCTGGGATCCAGATTTTTTGTTGTTGTTGAGTCCCTAAGTTGTGTCCAACTCTTTTGAGACCCCATGCATGGTAGCCCACAATGCTCCTCTAATTATGGGATTTCCATGCAAAAATACTGGAATTGGCCACCATTTCCTTTTCCAGGGGATCTTCAGGACCCAGGAATCAAACTTGTGCCTCCTGCATTGGCAGGCTGATTCTTTACTGCTGTTTCATCTGGGAAGCTTGGGATCCAGATTAGGAACGAATATAAGGTCTTTTCTGAAGGGAAACCCAGAGATGAATCTGAGAAAACTCCTTTCTGCACTAGCACCGTTCTGCTAAGATTCAGAATCTTCAAGAGAGCTTCACTGACTGGTTGGATAATATGCCCACTTTGTGGCTTATGGGAGAATCCTGTGATTGATGGGGCTTCCCAGGTGGCACAGTGGTAAATAAACTGCCTGCTAATTCAGAAGATGCAAGAAACATGGGTTCCTTGGGTCAGGAAGATTCCAGGGAGTAGGAAATGGCAACCTACTCAAGTATTCTTGCCTGGAGAATTCCAAAGGCAGAGAAGACTGGAGGGCTACTGTCCATGGGGTGGAAAGAGTCAGAAAACCCTGAACAACTGAACACACATAAATACAGTTCTCCTGAGATTGCCATAATATGTTCTTTAAAATGGTGGGCGATTTTCTCAAAGGAAGAAAGATATTATTACCAAGTGAGGGCAGAAGGACAGTGGGCAGTTAAAAATAAAAGATATTCACTATATAACCTTCTAGGTTTGTTGGGAAATTAAATAAGATAAAAAGTATGAGACGGTTGGGACCTAGTGCTCAAAAAGTAGTCGTTGCTATTATAATAGTCATCACTTAAATAAAACTCAATCATCTGTGCCTGACACATCAAACATTAGCTTTTTGGAGAAAGATTTACCCCATGGGAGGCTGATCCACATAGGCCTGAACATTCAGAGATTTAAGCCAACCAGCTAGGCACTTCACATGCAGTTCAAGTGTTAGTTGCTCAGTGGTGTTCTACCCTTTGCAAGTCCA
>SJYX01008112.1:6600-25065 GCA_006410675.1 Oreotragus oreotragus | reverse complement strand
AATACATGGCAGATATAAAACTTTATGGCCATGAAAATTAGCAATGAGAAAAGAAAAAAAAAGTGTTCTGTCACTCAAGGAGGAAAATACATAATGAAAACTTAGTAGTAAACACTAGTTTAAATCCTTTTGAAAAAGCCTGCAAGGGCTTGACCTATATAGGTGAATCTTCAAATAATGAAAGTAATGATAAGAACATAAATGAAAATATCTGAGAAAAGAGATGTGAAAGGCAAAAGAGGAAAGGAAAAATATACCCAACTGAGTGCAGAGTTTCAGAGAATAGCGAGGAGAGATAAGAAAGCCTTCTTAAGTAAACAATGCAAAGAAATAGAGGGAAAAAATAGAATGAGAAAGAGTAGAGATCTCTTCAAGAAAATTTGAGATACCAAGGGAACACTTCATGCAAATAGGCACAATAAAGGACAGAAATGGCAAGGACCTAACAGAAGCAGAACAGATGAAGAAGAGGTGACAAGAATATACAACTAATAGTACAGTGATTTAAAAATTCTCATCATGTGTGTATTATATAAATGATTTCTTGCAACAATGAGCATTGCATTATCACTATCCCCATTTTACAACTAACAAAACTGAGACCGTATTACTCCTCCCATTTTACAACTGACAAAACTGAGCTTTAAGGAAATGAAATAATGTGTTCATGATTAAAACAGCTAGTAAGTGGCCTGACTTGGTATTCAACTGTCGACAGTTTTAATAGTATATCGTATACCCCTCTAACTATGTCACGGATTTGCCCTTCTGAAGAATGCAACTGATGTTTTCTTTTGCAAATCAGTTGTTTCATAATAACACAAAGGCTTACAGCAATGGAAGAATTCTCCAGTTAATTTAAGTGAAAAAAGAAATTTATTGAAAGAATAGAAGGGCTTATATCTGAAAATAAAGGTACCACGGTAGCTCTGGGATCCAGATTTTTTGTTGTTGTTGAGTCCCTAAGTTGTGTCCAACTCTTTTGAGACCCCATGCATGGTAGCCCACAATGCTCCTCTAATTATGGGATTTCCATGCAAAAATACTGGAATTGGCCACCATTTCCTTTTCCAGGGGATCTTCAGGACCCAGGAATCAAACTTGTGCCTCCTGCATTGGCAGGCTGATTCTTTACTGCTGTTTCATCTGGGAAGCTTGGGATCCAGATTAGGAACGAATATAAGGTCTTTTCTGAAGGGAAACCCAGAGATGAATCTGAGAAAACTCCTTTCTGCACTAGCACCGTTCTGCTAAGATTCAGAATCTTCAAGAGAGCTTCACTGACTGGTTGGATAATATGCCCACTTTGTGGCTTATGGGAGAATCCTGTGATTGATGGGGCTTCCCAGGTGGCACAGTGGTAAATAAACTGCCTGCTAATTCAGAAGATGCAAGAAACATGGGTTCCTTGGGTCAGGAAGATTCCAGGGAGTAGGAAATGGCAACCTACTCAAGTATTCTTGCCTGGAGAATTCCAAAGGCAGAGAAGACTGGAGGGCTACTGTCCATGGGGTGGAAAGAGTCAGAAAACCCTGAACAACTGAACACACATAAATACAGTTCTCCTGAGATTGCCATAACATGTTCTTGAAAATGGTGGGCGATTTTCTCAAAGGAAGAAAGATATTATTACCAAGTGAGGGCAGAAGGACAGTGGGCAGTTAAAAATAAAAGATATTCACTATATAACCTTCTAGGTTTGTTGGGAAATTAAATAAGATAAAAAGTATGAGACGGTTGGGACCTAGTGCTCAAAAAGTAGTCGTTGCTATTATAATAGTCATCACTTAAATAAAACTCAATCATCTGTGCCTGACACATCAAACATTAGCTTTTTGGAGAAAGATTTACCCCATGGGAGGCTGATCCACATAGGCCTGAACATTCAGAGATTTAAGCCAACCAGCTAGGCACTTCACACGCAGTTCAAGTGTTAGTTGCTCAGTGGTGTTCTACCCTTTGCAAGTCCACGGACTGTAGCCTGCCAGGCTCCTCTGTCCATGGGATTCTCCAGGCAAGAACACTGGAGCGGGTTGTCATCATGTGCAGAAACAGCAGTAACCGTCTCTCTCATTCCTTCCCAAACTAGTGCCTAGACAAGAACAAGCCCTACCACTGGGGAGGCTAGTCCAAGTGGGCAGTGATGATAGGTTAGAGCCAGTGTTCCTTTCGAGGTACTCAAGCAAGACAGTAGTTGGTTTACTGGATGATGCTCAAAGGCACGTAAGTGTCCCATTGGGCAGCTTAATCTCAAATACCTTCAAGTGCTAGAAAAGTGGTCCATGGTCATGAAACCAATAAGAAGAATTGCTGGCAGCAATTTGGGGAGAATGTGACTGACCCCAGAGGGCACCTGATACTTTGTTCCAGCCAATGTAGTAAGGTGGGGAAATGCAGGCCTTGGGTGATCAGACCACCTTTTTGAAAGAACTGGAAATCCTGATCCTTAGATGAAGTTAGTTTGCATAGCACTCAAAAAGTCTGTGTGTTTGCCAAGTTATTTTAATTGTGTCTGACTCTGTATAACCCTATGGACTGCAGCCCACCAGGCTTTTCTGTTCATGGGATTATCCAGGCAAGAATAATCATTTGCTCAGTAGTATCCAACCCTTTGAGACCCCATGGACTGCAGCGTGCTAGGCTTCCCTGTCCTTCACCATTTCCAATACTGGAGTGGGTTCCATTTCTATCTCCAGAGGATCTTCTCAATTCAGGGATCGAACCTGGGTCTCATATATCTACCTACATGGCAGGTGGGTTCTTTACCACTAGGGCCACAAAAGGTTTAAAAAAATACTTTGTAATTTAACACTGGGCAGGTCAAATAAAACCCATTTGTTGATTAAATTTGCCACATGGTGGTCTGTTTGCCATTTCTATTCCAAAAAGGTTATCAGCCCATAACCACGTGGTTGGTAAATAAGTTCTCTTTGCTCATAGCTGTGCACTACATGGGTTGCTGCAATTCCTACATTAATTTCTCACCCATGCTGCCATTCATAGCTGTTCATATTAGCATGGATTCAATTATAGACGGGAGGTGTTGGGGAGAAGGCAAGAAGAGCTTAGGGAAGAATTTTCTTCAGGCAATGACACACTGCTGTACCTATTCCTCAGGCTTAGACTACGAAGCTAAGCTACCACCAGACACCCAGGCTGAAGAGGGTGCCTGCACGTGGCTCTCGGAAAAAGGAGAAAACCAGAACTCTCTCCCCATTCCCCAAGACTCTTCACATGATCACACCACAAAATACTTGTTGAGTTGGCAACTGGGATAAGAGACACATTATTATGTTCGGTTTTTCTTTTATGACATTTCCTTCCTTCCTTCTTTGTTGGGCTTCTTTCTATGAAGCTATTCTGGGGGATTTCTGCTTTCTGAATAAGATCTCTGCTGGATTTTTATTCAGTGATAAACACCCAAGGCTTAGATTTTTGCAAGCTGCAAGATTTAGCTTCTGGGCAATTTTCTTCCAGCAGCTGGGCATTCCCAAATGACACTGCAGTATCTAGAAGGGTCAAAGAACATTAGACATCTTTTTCAGCAGAGCTTTATCTTATGCTGCATTGCTTCACAGAACCTAGCTTACTACTGGTCACAGAATAAATGCTTCTTGATTTATAATAGGAGTGACCCTAAATAAAGCAGAAATATAAGACCATGTCAACAGGGTACCTTGAAAATTCATAAAAAAATCTACTTGTAAATATTTTCTCATCAAATTCTTAAGGTACTTAAAAGTTACATCATTATTCACCCTTTTGGACTTTCTTCTGAAGACACAGTGTAATTATCACCAAGAGGAACGTGCTTTATTCTATTAGTTACCATTACTCTTAAATAATAAAATAATTGTAAAATAATGAGTAAAATTAAAAATAGAGACCAAAGACCCACTCAGGACAATGGCTGCTTAAGGCATGAGAAGGACTCTGGGACTCTAAAGGGTAGGTGGTATTTACCAAGAGACAAGACGAAGCTATCTGGGGGAAAGTCGTGCTGGAGAACATTTTTCTTCTATTGAATGTTTGTCAAGATTTTTGGTCTTAGTATAGTTTCCAGTTGTGGTGCTGGAGAAGGCTCTTGAGAGTCCCTTGGGCTGCAAAGAGATCAAACCAGTCAGTCCTAAAGGAAATCAACCTTGAATATTCATTGGGAGGACTGATGCTGAAACTGAATCTCCAATACTTTGGCCACCTGATGCAAAGAGCCAACTCTTTGGAAAAGACTCTGGTGCTGGGAAAGATTGAAGGCAAAAGGAGAAGGGGCTGACAGGATGAGACAGTTAGACAGCAAGGACTGACTCAATGGACATGAGTCTGAGTAAACTCTGGGAGATAGTGGAGAACAGAGAAGCCTGGCATGCTGCAGCCCATGGGGTCGCAAAGAGTCAGACATGGCTTAGTGACTGAACAGTAACAACACGATTTACCAAGATTCAGGTTAGGTCTCCAATTACTTCAAGGAGAACAATTTGCAACCTACAGGGTAGATGAGAAAGAAACTGTAGTATATATGTGTAACATATATATATATATAAATAAAAATAAAATATGTTGCATCCTCCAGTTTGTAATCAGTGTAGGATTGAAACTGTTGAGGTTTTCAGCCTCTTTCACAAATGTCACCTTCAATAAACTCCGCATATAAAAGAAAAGGGTCAAGTGTACTTCCAACTTTAAATGGGTGTCTCGAGTGTTCTTAATTTAATAGAGTATCTAAAGAACATTTTGAGAAATCTGAGTAGGAGGTGCACTGCAGCCACATAAATACACTTGTCACATTGCAATGGAAGCTGATTGCTTAAGTGGTTTAATAGTATTCGTAAACATTATCAGCAAATCTGTCACATCTCATTATGAATTATGCTTTGTTTCTCCAGTTCTAAAATTTCCCATTTGAGGTTCCCTAATAACCCCAGAGTGACCATTTTTTGCTGTTAGGTTTCTGGCTTCTCCCTGTGTGAACACTCAACTCTCACCCTGGGTTTATTCAGTCTTGAGAACAAATCAAATGAATAACTGACCAAAACTTACAGGTTTTATAATACTGTAAGCATACACACTTAGTTAAAGAGTTCAATAACTTTCTGGATGTGCTTTTTTTTTTTAAAAATTTGTATTTATTCTTTGCGGCATTTTTTTCCTGGGCCATAAGTTTTTGTTTCTTCAGTTTCTTCTGGGGTATCTTTTTCTTCTGTTCAGCCTCTTCTGGTTTAGGAACAATCTGTTCTTTTTCAATAAGGAAAGTCTCAATGTGGCAGGGAGAGCTCATTAGGGGCTGATCTGACCATGAGCTCTGTAAGTCCTGCGGTGCATCTCGGGGACTTTGTTCACCAGGATGTGCCCAGTGCCCAGAGAATCGATATCTAAGCCCTTAACTTCAGCATTACCGTCTGCATTTTTGAGCATGTGCAGTAAACAGTCAGCACTCTTTGGGCCACCAGCCCTTTATCCAGCACCAGTTTAGCCTGGGCTCACCTACCAACTGCACCAATGTAATGATGAAATGGTACACATTGCTTCGTTAAAGTGACATCCTTCAGATACTTGGCAGCTTTCTGGATATGCATACCCTTAATGGCCAGGATGGTTTCATGAGTGTTCTTCAGGTAAACATGAAGATTCGAACCTCTTGAATTGCATGATTTGGTGGGGTTTTTGGGGTCAAATGAATAGCACACCATTTTTAGATGTCACCTTGGGCTGCTTCCCAGGTGGTGCTGGTAGTAAAGAACTTGCCTGCCAGTGCATCAGACAGAGAGATGTGGGTTCAGTTCCTGGCTCGGGCAGATCCTCTGAAGGAGGGTATGGCATCCCACTCCAGTATTCTTGCCTAGAGAATCCCATGGACAGAGGAATCTGGTGGGTTCACAAAGTTTTGAACACAGCTGAAGTGACTTAGTACATGTTATCAGGTTGCTTACTGGAAAAGCTCTGGATGTGTATTTTTTAAGCAAACATATTTTGAGTATTTCAGAGCTGCACCATCGGGTTTTACTGGAGCATATGCATGTATAAGATACAAGATAGAAGTCTATTCCAAGTCACAGTGGAGCTCTGTTCTACACCTGGATGCTTGTGGATGGACATGGAGGTCACAAGTGAGACTGTTGGAATGTCTTGATGGAATTTGCCAATATCGTTATACTACCTTTGTAAATGGAAGGTAGCCTGGAGTAAGACAGGTATCAAATATGTGCACTAAGACTATATGTCAGCAGAGCATATTGTTGGACAGGACATGTCCAACCCAATGTTATGACTACTGGAAAATGCTCTATGAGTGATGAAGTAAACTTTAGGATCCCAATATATATACACATGACTGAATAAATTACTGTTTGGTGCAATTTGTATTTCTTTAATGACAAATGTTAAGTGATCAATTATTAATTGTCTATATAAATCAATGAATTAAAATGATAAATTGTAATTATCATTAAATAATACCTTATAGTAAATAATTTTACTCAGAAGAATACAAAAATTATACATGCATTTATACTATACTTAGAAGTTTACAGAAACATTTCATTTGATCACAGCCATAGAATGACGTAGCCACAGATCATGAGTCATGAAATTGTCAGTTTCATAGATTAAGACAGTCAAATATTGACAGTTTCATCTAGCTCAGCCTAAGAGTTGAGAAGGCCAAAACTCTGAATTAAATGATTTGTACAAGCTCATATAGTTTGCACTGACAGAGCCAGCTTTGATCCAGTTTGCCTATGTGCACCTCTCTTTGCCATTCGACTTTCAGTGTTCAGTCCTGTCCAGTGTTTCTGTGACAGCTCCAGCTACCTGGCAGTTACACTGCAGTCAAAACCACCTGAACACAGAAGCACGCTCTGGTGGGACACAGGGATACGCTGCAATCTATTTCATGCCTGAATCACTCCAGTCGGCATCAATCAATTTTCCTCCCTTTCAATAAGGTCTTGTCCTTGGTTATACATCCTGAGTGAACAATGAAGCAGTCAAGAGGAGAACTTACCCTACTTTCTTTAGAAACTAACTGACCAGTATATTAAGGAGTATATATAGGAGCAAACTAACTGAGTCCATAAAAGATAGAGCTCATACATGCATCTTTTATAAGCCAATAAAATTGATTTTAATTAGTGTTCTAGATGTGCTCACCGAAACATTGAACTATTGTATAATACACATATCTCCCCCCTATGCCATGGTATTTGAAGCAGGGAATAAAAATAGCCTTGGGTCTTATAATTCATTTCCTTATTTTACTGTAGGTTTGAATTCTTTTGCCATAGCCATCTTCCCTGTTTGCTTCTTTGCCCTAGTAGTTCAAAATGCATGATATTAAAGTAAATTAATTTGAGACTGAAATTAAAAAGAATAAAATTGTTTTATTTTCCTTCTAGGGGATTCAGGTATATATGTATTATAATTTCTTTCTCTTCCTTTTCTTTCCAATAGTCTCCTGTAAATGGAGCATTTTAGTGATTTTTTTATTTTGAGCTAATAAACAAAGACCTAATTTGGCACAGGTTAGTGTCTCCCTGGTGGGAAGATGTTAGATCCTGTCAGTCATGATTTCATTTTCTGAAAACAACTTTACAGATCCATTTCTATTCTGCAGTGGCTACTATCATCATTTTCTTTCCTTTATCTCACTAAGATTTTTATCTCTTGGTATTTGTAAGGAACAAAAAATAAATGTTTCCATTAAAAAAATTCATTTCAACTGTAACATGAGGAAATAATAGGCTTTTGAAAATCCTACAAAGATATAACATTTATTTTAGTTCTCCTTTCATTTTTACATCTAGCCCTACAGAACTAGTATTGTGGAGCTAGATATAAAAAAAGAAATAAAAAACTAAAATAAGTGTTATTTTTTTCAAAAAAGGATATTAAGCCCAGAGCCTAAATAGGGTACGTATTTTATTTCATGATTGTAAGACCATCAGATAAGTTGCCAGATGGAATGTTGATTTCATTAATATAGTTCCCAAATTAATATAGTCATGCTATCATGATAGCTGATAAAATGGAATTACATGGATGTGACTTGAATTGGAAATAACATCTAAAGCAAGATTTGGCAAACTACAGCCCACGGGCCAAAATCAGCCTGCTGCTTGTATTTGTAAAGAGACACACTTATTGGTTTTTGTGTATTGTCTATGGAAGCTTTTGTGCTACAACAGAATTGAGGAGTTGCAACAGAGATCATATGACCCACAAAGCTGAAAATATTTACTATCTCACCTATTTATCCTTTTAAATCCAGATCTATAGCAAAAGTATTTCAAAAGAGATCCTATGAAATGACTTCAAGACAGAAGATAAAGATGCAACCCTATTTTACATCTAAATTAAAAGGCAGGTAAGAAATCTTCCTAAGGTCATGGCTAAACTGGCATTCCTTTAAAATATTTGCAATTCAAAGAAAACTGCTTAGAAGAAATGGGTGAGTGTATGAAATGATGCAGTCAGTAGAGCGTTGCTTTATAAATAATCTTATTGGACACACTCATCTTTCACTCAATAATTGCAAGGAGTGCTATGCTTTACTGAAAATATTAAACTAATAAAAATTGTAAACCTTGGTGATAAAGTTGCAAATTCCTTTGTTCTAACACAAAGCTCCCTGCTAACTTAATTGTTCACTGATTTTGATGCCAAAGTGTTAAGGCATTTGCTTTGTTTATTCCAAATCTTCAGGGAAGTTGAAGCTTGTATTAGTCAAGATAGACTAGGTTATGGTGCAGCAATAAACAACTTACTTCCAAATGTTAGTGCTCCCAAAACAAAGGTTTAAACCCTGTTCAAAGTGCACTGTACATCTAGTGACCCCACCCAGGTTCTTGTCCTCCATGTGATGGTTCAGTGCTCCATCTCCATATTAACACATGCTACCATGATGACAGCAGCCAAGGAAGAAAGTTCTGAAATGTCTCCAATGGCAATTAAATGTGTCTGCCCAAAGAAGACACACGTCACCTGTCAGTTCAGTTCAGTCGCTCAGTCATGTCCGACTCTGCGATGCCGTGGACTGCGGCACGCCAGGCCTCCCTGTCCATCATCAACTCCAGGCGTTTACTCAAATTCATGTCCATTGAGTTGGTGATGCCATCCAACCACCTCATTCTCTGTTTTCCCCTTCTCCTCCCACCTTCAATCTTTCCCACCATCAGAGTCTTTTCAAATGAGTCAACTCTTCGCATCAGGTGTAACTCCAAAGTATTGGAGTTTCAGCTTCAATATCAGTCCTTCCAATGAAGACTCAAGACTGATCTCCTTTAGAATGGACTGGTTGGATCTCCTTGCAGTCCAAGGGACTCTCAAGAGTCTTCTTCAACACCATAGTTAAACAGCATCAATTCTTTGGCACTTAGCTTTCTTTATAGTCCAACTCTCACATCCATACATGACTACTGGAAAAACCATAGCTTTGACTAATCAGAACTTTGTTGGCAAAGTAATGTCTCTGCTTTTTAATATGCCATCAAACTTGGTCATAACTTTACTTCCAAGGAGTAAGCATCTTTTAATTTCATGTAATTGAAATTAAATTACCATCTGCAGTGATTTGGGAGCCCAAAAAGATAAAGTCTCTCATTGTTTTCATTGTTTCCCCATCTATTTGCCATGAAGTGATGGAGCTGGATGCCATGATCTTTGTTTTCTGAATGTTGAGCTTTAAGCCAACTTTTCTACTCTCCTCTTTCACTTTCATCAAGAGGCTCTTGAGTTTTTCTTCACTTTCTGCCTTAAGGGTGGTGTCATCTGCATATCTGAGGTTATTGATATTTCTCCCGGCAATCTTGATTTCAGCTTGTGATTCATCCAGCCCAGCATTTCTTATGATGTACTCTGCTTATAAGTTAAATAAGCAGGGTGACAATAGAAAGTCTTGACGGACTCCTTTTCCTATTTGGAACCAGTCTGTTGTTCCATGTCCAGTTGTAACTGTTTCCTGACCTGCATACAGNGATTTCAGCTTGTGATTCATCCAGCCCAGCATTTCTTATGATGTACTCTGCTTATAAGTTAAATAAGCAGGGTGACAATAGAAAGTCTTGATGGACTCCTTTTCCTATTTGGAACCAGTCTGTTGTTCCATGTCCAGTTGTAACTGTTTCCTGACCTGCATACAGATTTCTCAAGAGGCAGGTCAGGTGATCTGGTATTCCCATCTCATTCAGAATTTTCCACAGTTTATTGTGATCCACACAAAGGCTTTGGCATAGTCAATGAAGCAGAAATAGATGTTTTTCTGGAACTCTCTTGCTTTTTCCATGATCCAGCGGATGTTGGCAATTTGATCTCTGGTTCCTCTGCCTTTTCTAAAACCAGCTTGCACACCTGTAAGTTCATGGTTCATGTATTGCTGAAGCCTGGCTTGAATACACCACCTGTATTCATATCCTGTTTTCAAAAATAAGCCATATGGCCGTTTCTAAGCTTAAGATGAAAATGAAAGTGAAAATGTTAGCTGCTTAGTCGTGTCCAACTCTTTGCGACCCCATGGACTGCAGCCCACCAGGCTCCTCTGTCCATAGGATTCTCCAGGCAAGAGTACTAGAGTGGGTAGCCAGTCCCTTCTTCAGGGGATCTTCCTGATCCAAGGATCGAACTCATGAAAGGCTAAATATACTCCTAAGGAATATAATTACCCCATGTATCCAGAATGAAGATAGGAAATTTTGAGAAGCAGCGCAATAGTAGTTCTCCATATTTTCCCTCAACTTCCTCTCACCAACTCCCAGAAGTGTCTTCAGAATATCACATATTTAGCCTTTCATGAATAAGAGTGAATCTGTGGGGAACCTGTTGGTATTCAAAGTATATGCGTGTAGGTTGATGGTACTGTTGCAGAGGTTAAACTAGATTTCTGAATTCTTGGTTGTTATGAATTTCATTCTCATCCCACAAGTCTGCTTCCTTTAGTAACCAGTGTTTGATAGAAAGCAAAGGCCCTTTTCTGCCTGGGTTCCCAATTAAACAACTAATTTGAAATAAAACCATTATTTGTACACCTACAAACCCAGCTTCAATGAAAAGGAAAACAAAACTGACCTAATTGCTTCTCACTCTGAATTCCACATGAAGAACTTTCCAAATCGTCTTTTCCTTGTCCTTCAACCCAGGGTCAACTTTAAAAGCCATCTCTCCATTTCCTTCTTAGCTAACTCAATTCCTTCTTATCCTCTGTATGTAGGAATATAGGTCAACATTTTTGCTCCAGTGGCTTTGTAGTAATTCATATTTTTCCTTTGATTTTTCTCTTTGAACATTTTTGTCTCTGTTTCTCTCATGGATCAACAGCTGTGTTACAGACTGCACATCTATACCCTAACCCTTCCCAGGTGGCTCAGTGGTAAAGAATCTGCCTGCCAATGCAGGAGGTGTAGAGACCTGGGTTCGATTCCTGGGTGGGGAAGATCCCCTGGAGAAGGAAATGGCAACCCATTCTTGCCTGGAAAATCCCATGGACAGAGGAGCCTGTAGGGCTGCAGTCCATAGGGTCACAGAGTCGGACAGGACTGAGTACAGCACAGCACAACCCTTACCCCAGTGTGATGGTGTCTGGAGNTGAACTTATATCCATTGATCCAATACAAGATGTTAATAATAGAAGATACCAAGTGGGGGAAGAGAGTGGCTGTATGGGACCTCTCTTTACTATCTGCTGAATTTTCTCCAAACTTAAACCTGTTCCTTTAAAAAGGAAATACAAAGGGCAACAAAAATAAAAACACAGGAAAAGAGGAGCTACATCGCTCATCATGAAAGAAATGCACATCAAAATTACAATGAGGTGCCGCCTCATACAGGTCAGAATGGTCATCATCAAAATTAGTACAAGCAGTAAATGCTGGGGAGAGTTTAGAGAAACGGTGGGAATGGAGATTGATATAGTCACTAAGGAGAACACTAGGGAGATTTCTTGAAAAACTAGGATTAAAACTACCACATGTCCCAGGAATAGAAATACTGGGCATATACGCTGAGAAAAGAAGGACTGAAAAGGCACCTCTATCCAATGTTCATTGCAGCACTGCATACGATAGACAGGGCATGGAAGCAAAGTAGACTTCAACTGACAGATGACTGGATAGTGAAGCTGTGGTAGCCACATACAATGGAATATTAGCCATAAAAAGGAACCAATTTAAGTCACTTGTAGTGAGCTGGATGCACCTAGAGCCTGTTTACAGAGCGAAGTAAGTTAGAAAAGTAACGTACATTAATGCATCTACATGGAAAGTAGGAATGGTACTCATGAATCTATTTGAAGGGTGGGAATAGTGACACAGAAGTGGAGAAAAACCTGTGGACACAGCACGGGAAGGAGTGGGTAGGACGAATTGAGAGCGTGGAACTGACAAATATAGAGTCCCATGTGTACAAAAGATAGCTGGCAGGAAACTGCTATATAATACAGGGAGCTCAGCCTGGTGCTGTGTGCCAGCCTAGAGGGGTGAGATAAGGGGGTGGGAGGAAGTCTCATCAGGCAAGAGGAATACGCATACATAGCGCTGATTCATCCTGTTGTATAGCAGAAACAACACAACAATATAAAGCCAGTACCTGTTGATTAAAACAACTTTTTAAAAGTCTACTAGTTTTAAACTAGAAAAAAAAATATCATAAGAACACATAGCCAGTACAGAGTTACATGCACAAATGCAAAATGAATAAAAGTCAGCAATAATGAAAAGCAAACTATCATGGTAAGAATTTGATCCTCGAATTAAAATTCTTAGGAAACAGGCACAGAAGCTATTGACACATAAAACTAACTTCAGAAATCTGGCATAAAACAAAGATCAACACAGCAAAATCAAGAGACTGCTCTGGAAGTATCGACAATACTCAGACCATGTAATAGAAAACACACCATAAACAAAAGCAACAATATGAAAAATGTAGCTACAAAGAAAACTGAGAAAAATGTATGCAGTCTACACAAAGGCAACAAGAATTTCCCGACTGCTTTAGGAAAAAAAAATCTCAAACAGAATAGTATGCTATGTGTATTCATGAGGACACATTTTAAGACTGTCGATTGTCCTTAAATCCTTTACAGATTTAGTACCACATCCAGAGTAGCTGAGACCACAATCACACGTGGGCAGCTGTTTCCAGTACCCAACACAAACCATGGAAAACTTATCTAAGGAATAAAGTCAAGTACTAACAAAAGCAAGAACACAAAACGAAATAATCCCTGAGGAACAATAAGTCTCCACTGAACTTGACCCTATGAGTGCCCAGGGGGGGAAGTACTCTGAGAATGACACAGATGTGCAGGACACAGAGGAAACAGACAATAGGATCAGCTGGAAAAGGCGTTAAACTGGAGCGGTTGATTCTTCCCCTGGGGGGTGGGACCATGAGCCTCTACTGCTTTACTGAAGGAACCTGAGGCAGCATCTCAGAGCCCCATGCCAGCATCATGGGGCACCAAACTTTGGGATGGACATGGCAGTATGGCCCAGAGGTCATGCAATAACCAGCACAAACTTTGTTAGTGGATGACAACTGGCCCTTGTAAATGATCAGCTTAAGAGACTGTCACACATGGACTAAAAGGGAAAAGCTTGTATCACAGTAATTGTACAAAAGGACAGGAATTGATCTCAGAACGTTCGAGCAATGCCCCTGTAGTCGACTAAGAGCCCAGGGTGAGAACCGTCAGGCTAAGGAGCCCCTTCCCTTTCTCTGCTGGGATTGTGTGGGGCATGCTTGGGGACAGGGGTGGTTTTACACCAGAAAGGGAAGGGTTTCCAGGCTCCGCCTGCAGTCAAGATGAAGATCCTGAGTGAGATGTGAGGGGTTCCTCACCGCAGAAGGCATTCTCCCATCCTTCTCTCTCACTTATCTTACCTGCAGCAGCCATTTCCAGGAAGCCTTAGGCAGAAGTTTCCAGATGAGATGCCAGTGCGCTTCTCACCAGGAGTCTGGGGATTTGACATCTTCCAGGTGAGGCCTTGCCGTCAGGTCAGCAGACAGCACGTAACGCAGCATTACGGTCAGGGGAAGACAGGGATAGAGGACAGAGAGCATCAGTCAGCACACAAGAAGGAGCCCCAGAGTGCCCTCACTGCCTGTGTCAGCAGCTCCAGGAAGGCAGTCAGGCTCGGGCTCCCAAATTCTTCCTGCTTGGTTTACTGAGAGAAGTGAGAGGCAAGGAGTGAGGCCAGTTGACTGAGATCAGCAGGGACATCCCAGGACCCACTATGAGTTGAAGAAGGGACCACATCCCTGCTCTTGCTGGAAACTCCCCTGGAACCTCGCCCACCCAGGCCCCGCCCCTGCTGTCCTCCTGGAGCCCAGATGCGCATGACAGGAAGTGATGGCTCCCTATCCACGCTGGGGTGCGATGCCATCTTCGAGAGGGCTGCTATCTTTGAGAGCTGCTGTAGCTGTGCCCAGAGGGAGGTGACATGAGTTACAAGTGCACTGGATAGTTACCAAGATATGCCCTGGCACTCCCACACCTTTTCCATCCGAAAAAAAGGGGACGTCACAGCCCCCCCGGCAACCCCACACCTGTTCTATGCCTGAAGCCTGGGCCTGGCTCTTAGGTGCAGTGTCCATCGGCTACACATGTGGGTTCTCGGGACATAACCTGGGTCCAGGGGTGGTGGAGCTGGGTGTGGGTTTGCTGGACCCTGGCTCTGTTCAGTGGAGGAAAGTCCGGGATTCTGGAAGGAGGGACCCACGGGGGGACTGAGTGTCTCCAAATCCCAGATTAGAGGCCATGCCTATCCCGTTACCCAGTGTGACTTGGCCAGAGAGCAACCAGTCAGCATCAGAACAGTTCTAAATGCTGAGGGGCTCCCTGACTGCAATCACCGACACGGAACACTTGGGGAAGAGGGGACCTCATTCCCAAGGGCTGGCAGCCGGTCAGCAGAGGGAGGATGTCAGGGCTCGGGAGAAGTCAAGGTGATGACCATCCTCCGCATCACACGGCCAACTCAGGGCCCTCCCCTGTGGCCAGCACTTCCTCCCCGCCAAACATGGGGACGGTTTGGTGGTCTGTGAGGGGAGGTGGCAGCTTGGTTGTGAAGGGGCAGCCTCGAGACAGCAGAAGGGCGGGTCCCGGCTCCCTTCATTGTGGGCCTGAACATTCCCTCCTCTCATTGTCTGGGTGACAGGGAAGGTGGCAGTGTCAACTGCAAAGCAAGAGAGGGAACAGGGTGGGTGGNTGCAATGTGAAATGATGGGTTTCTGATGGATTTCACTGATGACTGTTTTTTGACTATTTCACTTAACATCCTTCTTCAGCTGGGAATTCACCAGCTTGAATCACTGAACTCATTCAGTACAACAGTTTAAATTTTCACACATTTACCAGCCATATCTTTTTAAAACTTTCTTTCCTCTAAAACTGTGAATCAAAGAAATAATTTTTCCCCCTCATCTAGCCAATGGAAATTGTTCTTTTGTAGGTATAAATTGTTGGCTGTTTCAAGTTTCAATTCACCTTAGGGTATACTTTACAATGTAACAAATTTGTATAACATACTAATCATAGGCTAGTCATAATGTCCCATTCTTAACCATTTGAAGGAATATAAAAGAAAACAAGACAACAATGAGAAAAAGAATATTTTTGACATTGGAATTGAGTGTTCAACAAAAATAAAAACAGAAGTTTAAAATTAAACCAAACCGTTTAGTAAAATTTGAAGATTTTATTTCTGGCTTACTCTTTTATAATACTCTTTGTTTTATGATGCTTGTTGGCTAATTTCAATATAATCACATATGATAGTCTGGCCTCTCATTTCCTTGACTTTCAATAATGTCCTTCATACAATCGCAGTCACTTAACTCCCATATTTATACCTGGATATTGAAATCTCTCTCTCTGTCTCCTGGAGGACTACTTCTTACCCTCACCTCTTTTTCACATGGAAACTCTGCTTCCACTACCCTCATTTTGCAATGAAAACCTTGATTCTTATTTTATGAATTACAGAAACAAGCAAACAAACAAACAAAAAAAACACCTTCCCCAAACTACACGACTCCCTCTACTCATGTGCATCCTCACAGCCTACCTCCTGTCTTCCCATCATCACTATGGATCCATCATCCCCATCATCACTGTGGATCCATCCTTCCGGCTCCTAACTGAACAGCTGTTTCTGCTGAGCACTATCTCCCATCCTCTCTCATCTAGTTAGTTGCTTTGACTGTCATGTCCTCTCTCTCCCATCCGTTTTCCCTCTCTGCCATATTATTACTTTAAATCTTAAATATATTGTTATTTCTCCTTGTTAACAGAAACAACCATCTCTTAACCCTACTTCCTCTCCCAATGACTGTCTTTTTAAAGCAAAGCTCTTCAGAAGTGTCATCTATAATCTAATCCATTTCTTCCCCAACTGTGTTAAACCCACTATAAATAGGCATTTTTTTCTTCCATGTTACTCAAAGTTTTCTTGTTATGGTCACCAATAACCTCCCATCCACTCAATCAGCAAATCTCGTTGGGTCTAGCCTCACAATATATCCAAAATTTCATTGCTTTATATCACTTCTCTTGCTATCAACCTGGTCAGGTCACCTGGACTGTAAACCACATAGATTACTGTAACAGTCTCTCAACATGTCCCCCTGCTTCAACCCCTCATGACAGCCTCTCTCTTATAACACCTGTTTTCAGCACAATAGCATAATTTGTTAAAAAGTAAGGTCAGCTTAGCACTGTTTAAAATGTTCCAGTGTTTCCTGTCTTCTTCAAAGTAAAAGTCAGAGTCCATATAATAGCTGGTGGGATTGGATTCCCCTCCTTGACCCCATTCTGCTACTAATCTCTCCTTTGTTCATTTTACACCAGCCTCTTGGATGGTCCTTGAACATTTCAGAGCACTTATGCCTCTCAGTTTTCACCCTTGTTTTACTTTTCTGAATTTTCTTAACATGTATATTTTATTGTAGTATAGTTGCTTTACAAGGTTTAGGGTGGACAGCAAGGTGATTGAGTTATACATATACACATATATTATTTTTCAGATTATTTTCTATTATTGTTTATTACAATATATTAACTATAGTTCCCTGTGCTATACAGTAAACCTTTGTTACTTGCTGCATATGTATTTTTAAATTAGAAACACGTACATATAAATACTATGTATAATACATATATTCTCAAAAACATAAATTTTTGCTAAACTTATGATAGTTTGATTCCACTTGTTTTAGTATGAATAGAATTCTAGATTTCTAATGCCCTTTCTTTCTTTCTTTTTGCCTAGAATGCACGCCCCTCTGTAGTTCACCAGGCTCACTAGCTCGCTTTCTTCAGGTCTTTGATTATATATCTCCTTCTTGTTAGAGTCCTTCTTGACCATTGTTTAAATTTGATCCCACCCCCTGCCATTCTCCCTACTTCCCTCTCTGGCCTAATTTTCTCAGCATTTATCATGATCAGGAATACTGTGTATTTTACCTTATTAACATTTGGACTCATGTTCCACCACTGCAGTGTTAGCTCAAGGAGGGCAGGAATTTCAGTCATTTGCCTTTGTTACTGTAGCCCAGCCAGACAGTGCCTGGCACAGGGTAGGGCTTTAATAAAATGTTTTAAATCATAAATGAATGGTGCTTCACACTATGCTTGGCTGGAATTACATGGCAGATATGACAAAATAACTAAGGCATTTCTTTAAAAGTGTTTCCTTCCACACTCCAACAGGAAACTCTGTTACAAAACTGATTTGTCAGTTCTGTCAATCATTTATCTGTCTTCCTAGGAATGGTTTGGTTTCATGAGGGCACACATGGTGATTTTAAGTTTTATGTTTTTATCACCTGAAAAAGGGGTGTATGCAATAAACATTTTTTGAATAAGTCAATATGTCAACAGACAAAGGATACTTTCAGTTCAGTTCAGTCACTCAGTTGTGTCCGACCCTTTGCAACCCCATGAACTGCAACACACCAGGCCTCCCTGTCCATCACCAACTCCTGGAGTTCACCCAAACTCATGTCTATTAAGTCAGTGATGCCATCCAGCCATCTCATCCTCGGTCGTCCCCTTCTCCTCCTGTGCCCAATCCCTCCCAGCATCAGAGTCTTTTCCAATGAGTCAACTCTTTGCATGAGGTGGCCAAAGTACTGGAGTTTCAGCTTTAGCATCATTCCTTCCAAAGAACACCCAGGACTGCTCTCCTTTAAGATGAACTGGTTGGATCTCCTTGCAGTCCCAGGGACTCTCAAGAGTCTTCTCCAACACCACAGTTCAAAAGCATCAATTCTTTGGCACTCAGCTTTCTTTGCAGTTCAACTCTCACATCCATACGTGACCACTGGAAAAACCATAGCCTTGACTAGACGGATCTTTGTTGTCAAAGTAATGTCTCTGCTTTTGTATACACTATCTAGATTGGTCATAACTTTCCTTCCCAAGAGTAAGTGTCTTTTAATTTCATGGCTGCAATCACCATCTGCAGTGATTTTGGA
>SJYX01008110.1:0-14707 GCA_006410675.1 Oreotragus oreotragus | reverse complement strand
ATCAGAAGATCCAAAAATCCCAGAACAAATGACATGACTGAAGAGAAATTGGTTTCTGCTGTTTGGTCTCCTGGAAGCATCTGAAATAAAAAAAATATATATATATATATATATATATATATATATAATTAATGTAAAGTCCTCTATCTCTGAGTTGCAGTTTGCAAAGTGATAAAATGTGTACACTGCCCTTTCAAAACTAATTTGAATCCTAGAAAAGCATCTAAATTTAATATTAAGCTGTAGTTTGAAGAAATTCATTGTTTCAAAAAAATAATCCATCAGAAAAGAGTAATATCAGAAATTAGGACTGCTGATAGATGGCTGTATTTTCCTGTTACTGATAATGAAATAATTGAAGCTGCATTTTGTTAGTCAGCTTTGTGGGAGGAATATATAGCAAGTGAAAGAGGAGAGTGAAAAAATTGGCTTAAAGCTCAACATTCAGAAAACGAAGATCATGGCATCTGGTCCCATCACTTCATGGCAAATAGGTGGGGAAACATTGGAAACAGTGTCAGACTTTATTTTTTGGGCTCCAAAATCACTGCAGATGGTGACTGCAGCTATGAAATTAAAAGATGTTTACTCCTTGGAAGGAAAGTTATGACCAACCTAGATAGCATATTCAAAAGCAGAGACATTATTTTGCCAACGAAGGCCTGTCTAGTCAAGGCTATGGTTTTTCCAGTAGTCATGTATGGATGTGAGAGTTGGACTGTGAAGAAGGCAGAGCGTTGAAGAATTGATGTGTTTGAACTGTGGTGTTGGAGAAGACTCTTGAGAGTCACTTGGACTGTAAGGAAATCCAACCAGTCCATTCTGAAGAAGGTCAGCCCCGGGTGTTTTTTGGAAGGACTGATGTTAAAGCTGAAACTCCAGTACTTTGGCCACCCCACCTCATGCGAAAAGTTGACTCATTGGAAAAGACTCTGATGCTGGGAGGGATTGGGGGCAAGAGGAGAATGGGATGACAGAAGATGAGATGGCTGGATGGCATCACTGACTCGATGGACATGAGTCTGAGTGAACTCCGGGAGTTGGTGATGGACAGCAAGGCCTGGTGTGCTGTGATTCATGGGGTTGCAAAGAGTCGGACACGACTGAGTGACTGAACTGGACTGAACTGAAACACAGAATTGAGAGGCAAAGAGAAAGACATGGGCTGTAAGAGTAAAATCACTAATGTAAATGAATTTAACTCAATTTTTTGCATTTTTGAGCAGATGAAGAGCAAAATTATAATCACATGTCTTCAGAAAAAGTGATAATTCATGGCAGAAAATAAATATTAAATGGATAACTTTTCTTACAAATTGATATAATAATAATGAAAAATGTAATTCACAACCTGTTCAGTTCAGTTCAGTCACTCAGTCGTGTCCAACTCTTTGTGACCTCATGAATCACAGCATGCCAGGCCTCCCTGTCCATCACTAACTCCCGGAGTTCACCCAGACTCGTGTCCATTCAGTCAGTGAGTCCATCCAGCTATCTCATCCTCTGTCGTCCCCTTCTCCTTCTGCCCCCAATCGCTCCCAGCATCAGAGTCTTTGCCAATGAGTCAGCCCTTTGCATGAGGTGGCCAAAGTACTGGAGTTTCAGCTTAAGCATCACACCTTCCAAAGAAATACCAGGACTGATCTCCTTCAGAATGGACTGGTTGGATCTCCTTGCTGTCCAAGGGACTCTCAAGAGTCTTCTCCAACATCACAGTTCAAAAGCATCAATTCTTCAGTGCTCAGCCTTCTTCACAGTCCAACTTTCACATCCATACACGACCACAGGAAAAACCAAAGCCTTGACTAAATGGACCTTAGTTGGCAAAGTAATGTCTCTGCTTTTGAATATTCTATCTAGGTTGGTCATAACTTTTCTTCCAAGGAGTAAGCATCTTTTAATTTCATGGCTGCAGTCACCATCTGTAGACACCTAGCAATTATAAGTTTGTTTTCTAATGGAATTGAAAAAAAATGAATGGTGTACCATCTTTTATATATATAAGGAAACAAAAGCCAAAGAAAGTGAAATAACAGTACCTTTGATTGAATCATCCCCATAGATGAAGTATGAAGAGATGGAAGCAGAAGACAACATGTCTACAGTGATACAATTTGTACTCCTAGGGTTTTCTGATCTTCCAAACCTTCAAGGGCTATTATTTGGGGTGTTCTCCATCATTTACATCATTATCTTTACTAGAAACAGTCTTATAATAACAGTAACTATGCTTGACCCTGCCCTGCACAAACCTATGTATTTCTTCCTGCAAACTTTTCCTCCTTGGAAATCTGTAAAATGTCCGTCACTCTCCCTAGGATTCTGGTGAACCTTTGGACTCAGGACAGAAGCATTTCTGTGCTGGACTGTGCTGCCCAAATGTGCTTCTTCCTTATCCTTGGAACTACTGAGTGCTTCCTCCTGGTAGTGATGGCCTATGACCACTGTGTGGCCATCTGTGACCCCTGATCATGACCCCGAAGACATGCCTCCAGCTGGCTGTGTGCTCCTGGGTCAGTAAAATCCCAGTGCAGATAGGGCAAATGTGCCAAATCTCTCTGTGTTTCTATCATTCAAACGAGATTAACCACATCTTCTGTGACATTCCCCCCATTCTGAAGCTGGCCTGTGGAGACACTTTTGCATATGAGCTCTCAGTCTATGCAGTAGCTCTGTTATTTGCTGCCATCTCCTTTTTGTTGACCCTTGCCTCCTACAGCCAAATCATTTCCACTATTCTGAGGTTGCCAACTGCCAGAGGACAGGCTAAAGCCTTCTCCACATGCTCTTCTCACCGGTGGTTGTGGTGTTATTCTTCGGATATGCTGCCATTACCTACTCAAGACCAAAATCCAGTCATTCTGCAGGAACTGACAAACTGTTCTCTCTGTTCTGTACCATGTGACTCTGATGTTCAATCCCATGATATACAGCCATCAGAACAAGGATGTGATTACAGCACTGAGAAAATTATTACTTAAAAATTAATGTGATGATTTTAATTATAATGTTTTAACTGTTTGCTAAACAGCAAACAGAGAAACATTTTTGGCTTCTCTCTTCCCTCTTTAAGAAGTTCAGTCAGTTCAGTTCAGTCGCTTAGTTGTGTCCGACTCTTTGCAACCCCATGAATCGCAGCACACCAGGCCTTCCTGGAATTCACTCCCGGAGTTCACTCAGACTCGTGTCCATAGAGCCAGTGATGCCATCCAACCATCTCATCCTCTGTCGCCCACTTCTCCTCCCGCCTCCAATACCTCCCAGCATCAGAGTCTTTTCCAATGAGTCAACTCTTCGCATGAGGTGGCAACGTACTGAAGTTTCAACTTTAGCATCATTCCTTCCAAAGAACACCCAGGGCTGATCTCCTTCAGAATGGACTGGCTGGATCTTCTTGCAGTCCAAGGGACTCTCAAGAGTCTTCTCCAACACCACAGTTCAAAAGCATCAATTCTTCGGCCCTCAGCTTTCTTCACAGTCCAACTCTCGCATCCATACATGACCACTGGAAAAACCATAGCCTTGACTAGACAGACCTTTGTTGGCAAAATAATGTCTCTGTTTTTCAATATGCTATCTAGGTTTAAGAAGTTACCCACTTCTATTCTCAGATGCACTTATGAGTACTTTAAAAAACTAATCCACAACTTACTGGGCTTGGATATATACCAGATAAATGAGTTGTCAATCCTCCATATGTAAGGAATAATCCTGCCTCATAAATTACATAGTAATTTACAGATTTAAAAAGCTAAAACAAAATTGAATCACTTAAGTTTTTTGGCTTATATATACTGAAAAATATATGTTTATTTATCTAAATAATTGTCTCTATCTCCACACTTGTATTTGTTGGCATTTTTTGATTCTATAGCACAGAAAATGACTATTAGAAGTTGAAAATAGGATGTTTGAAGGAGAGATTGAATGAGTGAATGGGTAAATGAATATTATTAGTGCCAACATCAGACTGCTAGCAAAAAAATCTAGATTTTTCAGAAAACCAATAATATTGGGAGCATATTTGCTTATCCACTAAAACTCACATGAAATTACTCCAATCGTAAAACCAAAAGAATAGCATTCATAGACTTTGTTCTCTTCCTAAGTGCATGATAAAAGATTACCTTTCTACTCATCTTAACTGGTTTACTTTGCACATATTTGCATGTTCTACTTAGCAAATTTGATCCAAAATAATTCGTTTTGTGTTATTTCATCTGTTACATAACTGCATTCTAACAGCTAAATCTATGTTAATTTGAATTTTTAAAAGAAAATATATATGGATATAAAAGTGAAGAAATGTTTTAGAAGTTATTTTCAGAATTACCTACAGTCCACACAATTGCATTACATTAGTGTGTCTGGACTAATCTCCCATGTCTTTATCCCCTCCATTAGTGTTGAAAATTTTAAATTATTGACTGATATAATCAAGGAAAGTGAACATATCTCACTAGAATTATTAACGTCCATCTTCCCAATTGCATCCTCAAATCAGCAACATTAAGAGATAATTTTTTGTAGCTGTCCCTGAGAACTTCTGCTACAGTTCTTTTGACAGTTATTCCATTCTCTAGTTTTACTTTTAATTATAACCTAACTGGCTTTATCCTGGGATATACTATCACATGGTGTATCAGAGAATAATTTATGGAAGTTAATGGTTCAATGAAATGAAGATCACATAAACCAGTCATGTTTTTTCATTGGGAGATTTTGATAGATATCTCTCCAGGTGAGATGAACTAGAATCCCTGGAAACAAGTACACTACATTCCTTGAAAAAATGGACTTTATAGATATGATTAATGCCATAAATCATTGAGATGGGGAGATTACTCAGGTAGAACCAATCTGATCACATAAGCCTTAAAAACAAGAAGATAAAGAAAAGCAATATTCAAAAAATAGGTTATCACAGATGGAGCAGAGAAAAGGAGGGCTCATTTTGTCATTGTTGGCTCCAAAATCTGTTGGCACGAAGAGCAAGGACTATCCTGATCTCTAGAAAGTGAGCATGACATTTGACCAGTTGCCAGCTAGGAATCAGTCCTCTGTCCGACAACCTCAAGGAAGTAAATTCAGCCAATAATTTAATTGAACAAAAAAGATGGAATACTCACTAGAGCATAAAAAAAGAATGTGGCCCTCCCAATACTTTTGACCTATCATCTACAGAACTCTGAGATAATAAATTTTAAGGCACTCAGTTTGTGGTAGTTTACTAAAACTACAAGAGACAACTAATACACAGAAAATAATGATGTTCACAGAAAATAATATAAGAGGTGCTGTAGACCTGCTCAGGATATACAAATTCAAAACTTGAATCTCATAACCAATTTAGCTGTACTATGAGGATTTGAAATATTCAATTTCTCAGCCTCCATTCCAGTTGAGTGTGAAGTAATGACTCGATTTTGACTAGTAACATGAAGATAGATGTCAACAAGTGTTCAGTCTTTTCTTTCTACTATTTTCATCCCTAGTGTTAGTCACTCAGTTGTGCTCAACTTTTTGCAACCCCATAGACTGCAACCCACCAGGCTCCTCTGTCCATGGGATTTTCCAGGCAAGGATACTGGAGTGAGTTGTCATTTCCTTCTCCATCTTTCATCCTTGGAAGGATGCAGAAGTCATATCTAAGAATGGGAAAGCAAGAAAGCATAAGGAACCTGACACTCCAATGTCTTTATTTTAAAAGTATAAGACTAGTCATACCACTCCACCAGAAGTGCTCTGTGAAGTACATAAATTATTTACCTGTGTTTTATTTCAAGGCTTAAATAAAATTCTAAAGGAGAATATATCTGCACACATAGCAATGTTTCACAGTGGTAGGTGGTAGCAGATGGTATTCTTTTGTGTCTGCTTATCTGGTGAAAACCTGTATTGAGGCAGGAAATGTTTCTCAGGAATGTAGATTTTGGTGCTTTAAAAATTTTTTTAATTGGAGGATTATTGCTTTACAATGTTGTATTGATTTCTGCCACACAACAAGGTGGATCAACGCTAAGGATACATATGTCCCCTCTCTCTTGAACCTCCCTCCCATTCTCCACCTCATCCCACCTCTCTAGGTTGTCATAGAGTACTGTGCTGAGCTGTGTTATATAGCAACTTCCCATTAGATCTGCTTTGCACATTGTAATGTAAATGATTCAGTGCTACTCTCTCAATTTTCCCCACCCTCTCCTTCCCCTGCTGTGTTCACAAGTCTGTTCTCCATGTCTGCCTGCAAATAGATTCATCAGTGTTCTTTTTCTAGATTACATTTATTTGCATTAATATACAATATTTGTTTTTCTCTGACTTCCTTCACTCTATATAGTATGCTCTAGATTCATCCACCTAATTAGAACTGACACAAATTCATTACTTTCTATGACTGAGTAATATTCCATTATATTTATGTACCACTACTTTTTTATCCATTTATCTGTCAGTATACATCTAGGTTGCTCCAATGTCCTGTCTATTGTAAATAGTGCTGCATATCTCTCTGAATTATGGTTTTCTCAGGGTATATACCCAGAAGTGGGATTTCTGGGTCTTATGGAAGTTTTCATGGGGATGACTTTGATCACTGCCTCCTTTACAACATTACAGATCTTCATTTATAGTTCTTTAGGCACTATATCAGATCTAATCCCTTGAGTTGATTTGTCACCTCCATTGTATAATCATAAAGGATTTCATTTAGGTCATACCTGAATGGCCTCATGGTTATCCCTACTTTCTTCAATTTAAGTCTGAATTTTGCAATAAAGAGTTCGTGATTTGAGCCACAGTCAGCTCCCAATCTTGTTTCTGCTGACTGTATAGAGCTTCTCCTTCTTTGGCTACAAAGAATATTGTTAGTCTGATTTTGGTATTGACCATCTGGTGATGTCCATGTGCAGAGTTGTCTCTTGTGTTGTTGGAAGGGGGTGTTTTCTGTGAGCACTGCATTCTCTTAACAAAACTCTGCTAGACTTTGCCCTGCTTCATTTTGTACTAAAAGACCAAAGTTACCTGTTACTCCAGGTATCTCTTGATTTCCTACTTTTGCATTCCAGTTCTATGATGAAAAGGACATATATTGGGTGTGTTAGTCCTAGAACGTCTTGGCAGTCATAATAAAACCATTCGATTTCAGCTTCTTTGGAATTAGTGGTTGGAGCATATCCTTGGATTACTGCGATATTGAATTGTTTGCCTTGAAAACAAACAGAGATTTGTCATTTTTGAGATTGAACCCAAGTATTGCATTTCAGACTCTTTTGTTGACTAGGAGGGCTACTTCATTTCTTCTGAGGCATTCTTGCCCACAGTAATAGATATAATGATCACCTGAATTAAATTTACCCATTCCCATCCATTTTAGTTCACTGATTCCTAAAATGCAAAAAAGCAAAATGGCTGTCTGGGGACACCTTACAAATAGCTGTGAAAAGGAGAGAGGCGATAAGCAAAGGAGAAAAGGAAAGACATAAGTATCTGAATGCAGAGTTCCAAAGAATAGCAAGAAGAAATAAGAAAGCCTTCTTCAGCGATCAATGCAAAGGAATAGAGGAAAAGAACAGAATGGGAAAGACTAGAGATCTCTTCAAGAAAATTATAGATACCAAGGGAACATTTCATGCAAAGATGGGCTCGATAAAGGATAGAAATGGTATGGACCTAACAGAAGCAGAAGATATTAAGAAGAGGTGGCAAGAATACACAGCAGAACTGTAAAGAAAAGATCTTCATGACCCAGATAATCATGATGATATGATCACTAATCTAGAGCCAGATATCATGGAATGTGAAGTCAAGTGGGCTTAAGAAAGCATCACTACAAACAAAGCTAGTGGAGGTGATGGAATTCCAGTTGAACTGTTTCAAATCCTGAAAGATGATGCTGTGAAAGTGCTGCACTCAATATGCCAGCAAATTTGGAAAACTCAGCAGTGGCCACAGGACTAGAAAAGGTCAGTTTTCATTCTAATTCCAAAGAAAGGCAATGCAAAAGAATGCTCAAAGTACTGCACAATTGCACTCATCTCACATGCTAGTAAAGTAATGCTCAAAATTCTCCAAGCCAGGCTTCAGCAATATGTGAACCGTGAACTCCCTGATGTTTAAGCTGGTTTTAGAAATGGCAGAGGAACCACAGATCAAATTGCCAACATCCACTGGATCATGGAAAAAGCAAGAGAGTTCCAGAAAAAAAACATCTATTTTTGCTTTATTGACTATGTCAAAGCCTTTGACTGTGTGGATCACAATAAACTGTGGAGAATTCTGAAAGAGATGGGAATACCAGACCACCTAACCTGCCTCTTGAGAAATCTGTATGCAGGTCAGGAAGCAACGGTTAGAACTGGACATGGAACAACAGACTGGTTCCAAATAGGAAAAGGATTATGTCAAGACTGTATATTGTCTCCCTGCTTATTTAACTTCTATGCAGAGTACATCATGAGAAACGCTGGACTGGAAGAAACACATGCTGGAATTAAGATTGCCAGGAGAAATATCAGTAACCTCAGATATGCAGATGACACCATCCTTATGGCAGAAAGTGAAGAGGAACTAAAAAGCCTCTTGATGAAAGTGAAAGAGAGTGAAAAGTTGGCTTAAAGCTCAACATTCAGAAAACGAAGATCATGGCATCCGGCCCATCACTTCATGGGAAATAGATGGGGAAACAGTGGAAACAGTGTCAGGCTTTATTTTAGGGGGCTCCAAAATCACTGCAGATGGTGACTGCAGCCCCGAAATTAGAAGACGTTTACTCCTTGGAAGAATAGTTGTGATCAACCTAGACAGTATATTCGAAAGCAGAGATATTACTTTGCCGACTAAGGTCCTTCTAGTCAAAGCTATTGTTTTTCTTGTAGTCATGTATGGATGTGAGAGTTGGACTGTGAAGAAGGCCGAGTGCCAGAGAATTGAAGCTTTTGAACTGTGGTGTTGGAGAAGACTCTTGAGAGTCCCTTGGACTGCAAGGAGATACAACCAGTCCATTCTGAAGGAGATCAACCTTGGGATTTCTTTGGAAGGAATGATACTAAAGCTGAAACTCCAGTACTTTGGCCACCTCATGTGAAGAGTTGACTCATTGGAAAAGACTCTGATGCTGGGAGGGATTGGGGGCAGGAGGAGAAGGGGACGACAGAGGATGAGATGACTGGATGGCATCACAGACTCGATGGACGTGAGTCTGAGTGAACTCCGATAGGTAATGAACAGGGAGGCCTGGCGTGCTGTGATTCATGGGGTCACAAAAAGTCGGACATGACTGAGCGACTGAACTGAACTGATTCCTAAAATGTCAATGTTCACTCTTGCCATCTCCTGTTTCACCACTTCTAATTTACCTTAATTTATGGACCTAACATTCCAGGTTCCTTTGCAATATTGTTCTTTATGGGATCAGACTTTACTTTCACCCTCAGACACATCCACAGCTAAGTGTTGTTTCCACTTTGGCTCAGCCTTTTCATTCCTTCTGGAGCCATTTCTTCACTCTTCAGTAGCATTTTAGGCACCTACAAAACTGGGAAATTCATGTTTCAGTGTCATATCTTTTTTCCTTTCCATACTGTTCATGGGGTTCTCAAGGCAAGCATGCTGAAGTGGTTTCCATTCCTTTCTCCAGTGGACCACACTTTGTCAGAACTCTCCACCATGACCAGTCCATCTTAGGTGGCCCCATAGGGCATGGCTCATAGTTTTGTTAAGTGAGAAAAGGCTGTGAGTTTGGTTAGTTTTCTGTGATTGTGGTTTTCATTCTGTCTTCCCTCTGATGGATAAGGGTAAGAGGCTTGTGGTAGCTTCTTCCTGGGAGGTACTGGCTGTGGGAAAATCTGGATCTTGCTCTGATGGATGGGGCTGTGCTCAGTAAATCTTTAATTCACTTTTCTGCTGATGGGTGGGATTGTGTTCCCTCCTTGTAGTTTGGCCCATGATAGGGGTAATGACAGTAATGGTGACCTTCAAAAGGATTTATGCCAGTATTCCACAGCTTCCAATTGTTGTTGTATTCAGTATTCATTAGAAAGACTGATACTGAAGCTGAAGTTTCAATACTTTAGCCACTTGATGTGAAGAGCTGCCTCATTAGAAAAGATCCTGTTGCTGGGAAAGATTGAAGGCAGGAGAAGGGGATGACAGAGGACAAGATGATTGAATGGCATCACTGACCCAATGGACATGAGCTTGAACAAGCTCCATGAGATGGTGAAGGACAGGGTAGCCTAGCATGCTGAAGTCTATGGGGTCTCAAAGAGTTGGGCATCACTGAGTGACTGAACAACAACATTGTTGTTTTATTACTAGTTGTTTTTTTTTTTTTTAAGAACTCCCCATACTGTTCTCCATAGTGGCTATATCAACGTGCATTCCTATGGCTATATCAACTGTGCAACAGTGTTACCTTTTCTCCACATCCTCTCCAGTATTTATTGTTTGTAGAGTTTAATGATGATCATGTGTGGCTGAGTACTTCGGGTGTTTCAAGTATGTTTTGCTTTGGTATGCATGTACTCAATACACTTTCATGTGATATATGAACTTCTTGGGGTATGGACTGCTGAAGATACAGACATATTTCACTATTATTTTGTAATATTTTAATATGCTCCCAGTGTTAATGGTAGATTAGCAAGAAAGGTCTAACTTTAGATAGATCTATCAATCTATTGGTATTTTAAAGAAAAGTATTGCATGTTTCTGTTACTTTGTTTTTCATAAATATAACTTTTTACAGTCATATATTTGATGATCTAAAAGCGGTTTTAGGCAAATACCTTATTTTTAAAATAATATTTAACTTTGTCATCAACACTGTTCTGCTGTTATATGATCTTTGATATTAAAAATCATTGTCAAATCTGTAGGCTTTGCAGATTCCTTAAAACTTGGCTCATAGCTAGTACGACACTTTTCCGATTATTTGAAATAGCATCCCCAAATAGGGAAAACTAGTTCAAGAGCTTGTGATTAATAGTAGCAACATCAGTACTAATCTGTGGTTATTTCAGTGTCTTTCTTTTGAACAATCAATGAGTCATAATAAGTTCCTATAACTAAAATTGTATTATTAAGATTGTCTGCTAAATATGTAAAAAGGGACTCATAAGGAGAAAATAAGTTGTCTTCTTGTTTAAACAAAACATTAATATAAAACTTAGGTTTGGAAGTATTTGTGAATCACATGTTCAAAAAAGTGAAATGTATATAGATAATTCAAAACCTCCCAGAGATCAGTAGCAAGAGAAGAAGCAACTTAATCAACAAATGTACGAAACTCTTTGATAGATATTTTACTAAAAGGATACACAGAATTCAAATAATAACATAAAACTTGCTCGCCATCTTCAGGATTTGCATTTTGAAATTAAAATTAAATTAAAATTACGATACACATGTACTTTAATGACTAGAATTAAAATAAAGTAAAAAATTCACAAAATAATATAACAAAATTTGTGAGTAAATATATAAACTTTGAATACTGATACCATTCCATATATAGATATAATGTTTCTAAAATACATTTTTTTGTCTTTCTAATCATTAATTTTTATAAAATATAGTAGTATTCCTGCTTTATGTAGTTAAATCTAATATTGTTTTCCATTATATTTTGTGAGTGTCCATGTGTGATTTTGTACATGTGTGTGATGGGGTTTGTCATTGTGGTGGTCTTTCTGTGGCGCATGGGCTTCAATACTTGCAGCTTGCAGGTTCTAAAGTAAAGGCTCAGTAGTTGTGGTGCGGGCTTAGCTGTCCCATGGCATGTAGAATCTTCCAGGACCAGGGTTCAAACCTGTGTCTCCCTCATTGATAAGCAGTTTTTTATCCACTCTACTAACAGGGAAGACCTTTATTCCTAAAATTTTAATGACAGAAAAATAAACTTCTCTTTAATTTGAGACATTGCACAATTGCATTTAAACAATATTTATTTATGTCATAAGTAATATGTAAATGTCTATTTTTACAATGCTGATATTCCTTAACAACCACATAATGTTGTTAGAGAAGTAGAGAGTTATGAAAAGGCGTGGTATGAACAGATATGATTTTGGTTTTTATACCAAACTTATTGCTGCTGCTCCTGCTAAGTCGCTTCAGTCATGTCTGACTCTGTGCGACCCCACAGACAGCAGCCCACCAGGCTCCCCCATCTCTGGGATTCTCCAGGCAAGAACACTGGAGTGGGTTGCCATTTCCTTCTCCAATGCATGAAAATGAAAAGTGAAAGTGAAGTCAGTCATGTCCGACTCTTCACCACCCCATGGACTGCAGCCTACAAGGCTCCTCCATCCATGGGATTTTCCAGGCAAGAGTACTGGAGTGGGTTGCCATTGCTGTCTCCAAACTTCTTGAGTGGCAGGCAAAATTGTTTTATCCAGTTAGAAAGTGAGCTGGGAAAGGAACTGTTCCCAAGAGCAAATAATATCTCCTATTTAAAGGGTTCTATTTATTATGTCAGTGTAATGCATTCTGGGTGCTGACTAACCTCATTTCAAGTAAATGTGAATTTCTCAACTGTCAAAACAAACAAACAAACAAAAAATCTTTGTCATTTTCTCTGTCATTTAACTCTACCTATAAGGGGAAGCATTATATTTAACAATTCAAACAGGTAAGTGTGAATCATCTTTGTCCAATATCAACTTATTTTTACATATATATGTATGTATTTAGCATCAGCAAGAGACTACTCATTTTGGAAAATTTTTTAAAAAGTAATTGTTGCTATTTAATTTCAAACCAAATTCAGATAGCATTTTGATACTTTTTTGATTGTCATCATATATCATCAAATAAGAAATAATAAAATACTTTGTAATATCTGGGCTAATATACCAATAATTACTAACCTCTTCAACATTTTTTACTGGGGTCCATCCCTGGTTGGATCCAGGGTACCCTCAGGGGGATGGCGTCAGCGACCTAAATGAATAATTTATTTAGAGATATAGAAAGAGATAAAGAAGGAATATAGCAGTTAGGAAAATATAGGAGAGAAAGAGGCTGATATTCCTTGGTTTATGCAAAAAGCCAATAAAGTCTCCGACAAGAGACTTGCTCTGTTCACGTAGTCCACAGGTGCCTGCTTGAAGAGTGGAGGGTGCCCTGCCTTGGGATCCCTTCCACGTGTGTCTTAGAAGCTCGGGCAGGAAAGTGAACTCAGAGGGGCTCTACACCCCAGGGAGTCAGTCTGAAAAGCAGATAAAGAAAGAAACAAAGAAAGACACGGGGGAGCCAAGAAATGATGAGGCGAGGCCCAAACTTTATTTTCCAGGGAAGCTTATATACCTTGAGTTGTACATTGAAAATAATGGAAGATGCATAGTCATGCAGAGTCAGCAGTCCTGACCCTTATCAGGACCAGGCGTTCTCCCTGCATTCCTTCGATATACAAAGATCTTGAGTGATTTATATTATCTTCTGGCCAGGGAGCCTGCTAATATCTTATGACACTTTCTGATAATGATTAGTCAGCCAGAAAACTCATTTTCTCCAAAGGTGATTTTTCTAAAGTCAGGTACCACCCTCCGAAAGCACTAGATAAGGTTGCATTCCTATAGAGTAAAGGTAAAGTGGGCTATAGCATGGGAGGAATCTATTAACTCAAGGTTAATGTGGTTAAATCAAAGGCTACTAATTATTTTCCTTAAAGACATAATGGGTAAGGGATATGGAAACTTTAGCAGCAAATATTGGCTCAACAATGAAACCCTCCACCAGTGCTATTCTAATAATTTCTTAGCCCCCTGAAAGGCTCTATATTTTTAGAATGCTTCAGGCTTCCCGTGCCTGTCATGGTTGGGACGCTGTAAACAAACACATGTGTAGCTGCAGGAGTCTGAACAAACATGTCAGGCAGGCTAGAAAGTCATCAGAAGGGTTTGTATTGGAACATTCTATTATGCCCAGGAGACTTATTAACCAGAGGTCTAAGTTAAATTTCTTTAGAGAAAGGTGGTTGGGGATAGCCCCCCATTAACGTCAGAGGTATTGGTGAGAGGCATGATATAGTAAAACAGACAGATTCTGGTTTTGGGGAAGATGCTTGAGAAGGTTCAGGGGGGTCCCTCAAGGCCTGATGTCGCCTTTGCCCATCAGGTCTCTTTCTCATAACCTTTGCCATGGGTGAGATCTCCCGTACTGGCTCCCGGCAAATTTTGTCATTTATAATCTTTTTATTTATTTATTTTTTATTATTATTATTATTTTTACTTTACATTACTGTATTGGTTTTGGCATACATTGACATGAATCTGCCACGGGTGTACATGAGCTCTCAAACATGAACTCCCCTCCCACCTCCCACCCCACATCATCCCTCCGGATCATCCCCGTGCACCATCCCCAAGCATCCTGCATCCTGAATCGAACATATACTGGCGATTTGTTTCTTACGTGATAGTATACATGTTTCAATGCTATTCTCTCAAATCATCCCACCCTCTCCCTCTACCTCAGTGTCCAAAAGTCCGCTCTACACATCTGTGTCTCTTTTGCTGTCTTGCATACAGGGTCCTCATTACCATCTTTCTAAATTCCATATATATATGTTAGTATACTGTATTGGTGTTTTTCTTTCTGGCTTACTTCACTCTGTATAATCAGTTCCAGTTTCATCCATCTCATTAGAACTGATTCAAATGTATTCTTTTTAATAGCTGAGTAATACTCCATTGTGTATATGTACCAT
>SJYX01008108.1:11571-29106 GCA_006410675.1 Oreotragus oreotragus | reverse complement strand
AATACTTCAATAAATTTTTTTTCATCTAAAAAGTGAAAGAATAAGTGAATAGAGAAATATGATGTGAGGAAATGACATCTTTTTGCACTTTCTTCATTTTTTTAGTTGAAGGATAATTGCTTTACAGAATGTTGTGGTTTTCTGTCACACATCAACAAGAATTAGCCACAGGTACACCCATGTCCCCTCCGTCCTGAACCTCCCTCCCATCTCCCGCCCCATCCCACCCTTCTAGATCGTCACAGAGCCCCTTCTTGAGTTCCCTGAGTCATACAGCAAAGTCCCCCTGGCTATCTGTTTTATATATGGCATTGTAAATTTCCATGTTACTCTCTCCATACATCTCACCATCTCCTCCCTTCCCCCCATGTCCATAAGTCTGTTCTCTATGCCTGTTTCTCCATTGCTGCCCTGAAGAAAATGACAATTTATCAGGTTGGGAAAAAAAAATATCTGGGGCCCATCTCGGAGGAGAGCTTTTATCTTCTTCAAGGAACTTTCTTAAAATGATCAATTTCTAAGGAGAATCTGACTAAATAAGTCTAAGACAGTAAGACCACCTAACTGCAACAGAGAGCAGGCTTGAAGTCTGCCTTTTAAAGAGAAGGGTCAGGCACATCTAAGACTGTGGAGCCTTTGGGGAACCTGAAGTCCAGACTGGCCCTGCGAGGACCCTGCCCCTGCCACACGGCGGCCTCTCTCAGCCTCCCCAGCCACACAGGAATGCAGCTCAGATGACCCTTTGTGACTTCCTGCTTCAAATGTGTGAGCCCCAGCTCACAACAACACAGTGTTGGAGGCAACCACACAGAGGAGCCGACACCCTAACTTCACAGAAGGAAGCAGGGAGGCTCGGGCAAATGAACTGACTTGCCCACGCAGCTAGTAGGTCACTGGTCCCGGGATGAGAACCAAGTTCTCCTGGCCCTGGGTCCAAAGGTGTGTCTAAATTCGCCACAGTCCTCTGCCTGAGAGGATGACCCCTTGACTTCCCATCCAAAGCATTCAAGTATTAATACAAACAACCCCAAAGATACCTACCCTCAATGTTTGCCTGACACAGACCATCTGACCATTTCGTGATATCACCTCTGATAAACATGCATAAAAAAAGAAATTTCAGATCACTTACTCTCACAACAGAAAAGGAGATTTATTCTGGGGTATTAAAAAAAAAAAAATGACCGCAAGTCTGTTCTCCACATCTGCATCTCCATTCCTTCCCTGCAAGTAGGTTTATCAGTACCATTTTTCTAGATTCCATATAAGCTTTAATATATGATATTTGGTTTTCTCTTCTTATTTCACCTTGTATGATAGGCTTCAGGTTCATCTACCTCACTACCACTGATTCAAATTTGTTCCTTTTTATGGCTGAGATGAATGGAGAAAGTAACACTGACATATACACATTATCGTGTATAAAACAGATGGCTCATGGGAAGTTGCTCTATAGCACAGCGAGCTCAGCTCCAGCTCTGTGATGGCCTAGAAGGCCAGGATGGGGGAGGGAAGGCAGGTAGGCCAAAGAGGGAGGGGCTGACCTGCCTCTTGAGAAACCTATATACAGGTCAGGAAGCAACAGTTAGAACTGGACATGGAACAACAGAAAGGCTCCAAATAGGAAAAGGAGTACATCAAGGTTGTATATTGTCACCCTGCTTATTTAACTTATATGCAGAGTACATCATGAGAAACGCTGGACTAGAAGAAGCACAAGCTGGAATCAAGATTGCCGGGAGAAATATCAATAACCTCAGATACGCAGATGACACCACCCTTATGGCAGAAAGTGAAGAGGAACTAAAAAGACTCTTGGTGAAAGCCAAAGAGGAGAGTGAAAAAGTTGGCTTAAAGCTTAATATTCAGAAAACGAAGATCATGGCATCCGGTCCCATCACTTCATGGGAAATAGATGGGAAAACAGTGGAAACAGTGGCTGACTTTATTTTTCTGGGCTCCAAAATCACTGCAGATGGTTACTGTAGCCATGAAATTAAAAGATGCTTACTCCTTGGAAGGAAAGTTATGACCAATAGCATATTAAAAAGCAGAGACATTACTTTGCCAACAAAGGTCNATCACTTCATGGGAAATAGATGGGAAAACAGTGGAAACAGTGGCTGACTTTATTTTTCTGGGCTCCAAAATCACTGCAGATGGTTACTGTAGCCATGAAATTAAAAGATGCTTACTCCTTGGAAGGAAAGTTATGATCAATAGCATATTAAAAAGCAGAGACATTACTTTGCCAACAAAGGTCGATCTAGTCAAGGCTATGGTTTTTCCAGTGGTCATGTATGGATGTGAGAGTTGAACTGTGAAGAAAGCTGAGTGCCGAAGAATTGATGCTTGTGAACTGTGGTGTTGGAGAAGACTCTTGAGAGTCCCTTGGACTGCAAGGAGATCCAACCAGTCCGTTCTAAAGATCAGTCCTGGGTGTTCTTTGGAAGGAATGATGCTAAAGCTGAATTCCTCATGTGAAGAGTTGACTCATTGGAAAAGACTCTGACGCTGGGAGGCCACCTCATGCGAAGAGTTGACTCATTGGAAAAGACTCTGATGCTGGGAGGGATTGGGGGCAGGAAGAGAAGGGGACGACAGAGGATGAGATGGCTGGAGGGCATCACTGACTCGATGGACATGAGTCTGGGTGAACTCCAGGAGTTGATGATGGACAGGGAGGCCTGGCGTCCTGTGATTCATGGGGTCGCAAAGAGTGGGACGCGACTGAATGACTGAGCTGAACTGAACTGATGGTTGTTTCACGTTGTTGTTCAGCAGAAACCAACACAACATTGTAAAGCCATTTTCTTCCAGTTAAAAAATGAGTTAAAATACAATAGTTCACTTCTGTTTTTCAATACAGTGCCACTTAAAGTTCTCTGGGAGGAATCTGGAAGTGACTTAAGAAGTTACACTTACTTTCATTTTTCGAAGCTCACTAAATAATAGATAAACATCAGCCCCGTCCCAACATGCACTTGCACCACATTCTCCCTGTTATTTTTTCTACAGGCCAGGCTTACAACCAAGGACAGGGGGTGGAAGGATGCTGTCATCTTAAGGGCAGAGGCAAAGCTGTCTCTCAGACATTGGTTCTGTTCTAAGCTCATTTTGAAGGCAAATAAATTATTTTGATGGAACCATAGCATAAAAACTTAGTAGCTTATAGGGCTCGGTTTCTGTCTGGTGCCATTTACTTTCAAGTTTTATTTGGAAGTTGGTCTTAAGCCCAGGTAGACTCTGGGAAGAGAAAGTACTGTCATCAGGGTACAAGGTCCAGTATTGTTCCAATTGGCTAAATAAAGCCAGTTTCCTTATCTGCAAAACTGAAACTCACTCCAGGCTATTTTTCTTTTCCCAATACACAATTCCTCTGCCAAATGCGTTACCGCAACTGAATTTTAAGTCTCTTGTTTACATTTCCAAGAAACGATGTTTAATTCCAGGAGAGAAAAATGAGGAAGCTACTCAAATTGTTCCCAAACCATTAGGACCAGGGTTGCCTTACAGGAGGTGCAACAGAGAGGCAAGGCAGGAAAAGAGACCAATATGTGGTGTGCTTCATCTAAGGGGTTCTTCTCACCAGCATTCAAAGCAGAAGGCTTCCTGGGAAGTTTTTCTGTCAAACCCTTAATAATAATAATTCATTTTTAAGACAGTCCACACAGACTACCATAGTTGGGCATGTCTGTACACCTCAGAAATACTTGTAGAAAATACAACTGAAAAATATTCAATCTTGGGGACAAAAACTTTCCTGAAACTCTTGTGCCTAAAGCCCCTTTTGTTCTTGGAAAACAATAAGACAAAAGCCAGTCTCCATACATACCCACAAGGCAGGTCTGGATGAAGGCACAGATGGAAGTTGAAAGATGGATTTTAAAAAAGCAAAAATTGCTAGAGGTGCATTTGAGGCCACTTAGCCAAGGAAGAAACATTTCTAAGAGCAAGAACCAAATCATCAGTAGTGATAACTCGGGTTCATTGCTATGCAGTGAATTCATCAGTGTGGACAAGAAACCAGTCGTAGCCTAAAAAGAATGGCACCCTCAAAATTAAATGTATAAGGAGGTGGGGCAATGGAATGAGGTCAGAGTCCCAGGTGCTCAAATGTCAGACGGTGGTTTCCAAATGGTTTCTTACAATATCATTCAGCTCCAACAGGATTTTCTGAGTCACTGTCGTCTCTTGCTGGGAGAGAATGTTTTGAAATTGCACTGATAAACAATAGAGGAAGTTCTCCTTACATCATTACTCATCTTGAATGTCATAATACCTTTCATCTGAATGTGGCAGGGAAAATTAACACAATAATACATAAGGGGGTTGAAATAAGGAGAATCCACAAGATCCTCTGGAGGAGGGCATGGCGACCCACTCCAGTATTCTTGCCTGGAGAATCCCATGGACAGAGGAGCCTGGCGGGCTACGGTCCATGGGGTTACAAAGAGGCGGACACAACCGAAGCAACTCAGCAGGCACTGACTATTCATTTTCAAGGGAAAAAATGAACAAAGCTGTCAATCAGAACACATAATTCAGGGTAAAATTTTAGATGTGATTGAGAAATAACATTTACCACCAGAGATCAGATTTTATCAAGACTCTCTTTTTTAAATGTTTTCTTCATTGTGCATGTTTTTCCCTCTAAGAACATTTTGGTTATTTAGCCTTTTATGAATTCAGCATTGCTTTTCTTAAAACATATTTCCCTTATGTGGATTTGTCTGGCAGATGTTTATGACTTTAGTTGTATGATTTGTTCACAGATCATCTTTAAGTTCTTTTCATATTCTGCCCTCTAGTCTTTATCAATTTCATCTCTCTGGAACCAGAAACAGCTTCCCAGAATTCAGTGACCAATAACCATCACACTATGTTACTGCAAAGGTATCATTAATGAAGTCAGTGTCAAGAGCTTAAAACACATACAACCTGGTTTATCTAAGAAAGCGTTGATGAAGCAAAACAACCCACTAATGTTTTCATGCTGGAATAAAAGTGTGTTGGCCCAAACCACTTCAAAAGCCTAAGAGTGGGAGGTAGGAATTCAGAGGACATTGAGGAACATTTCAGAGCTGAATGATGAATTCTGTGGTCACCTTACTTATGCTGTGTCAATTCCAACGCTTTCAGCTACAAGTTACAAAGAACCCATTTCAAGGGCTTAAGCCATGTCCTACCCTAGACCAGTAAATCAAAATCTCCTTGGGCAGAGCCCAAGCATCTGTATTTAAAGCTCCCAGAGCTACTCTAATGAACAGAGTTGAGCAATGAAAGCTCTGGCCAGTCACATTTCAGCCCTCAGACCTCACACAGCCTACCTAAAAAGCATAGAGGGTAGAGGTCTGAACAAAGCTGGCATGGTATTATCGAGGAAGAAATGATGGGGGTGGGGGAAGAGAAGACTGATAGGGAACGAGCAGAGTGGTAAGTAAAAATTTAGGGGGCTTCCCTGGTGGTTCAGTGGTAAAGAATCTGCCTGCCAATGCAGGAGACATGGGTTCGACCCCTGATCCGAGAAGATCCCATATGCCGCGGAACAGCTAAGCCCGTGAGCCACAACTACTGAGCCTGTGCTCTGGAGCCCAGGAGCCACAGCGAGGAAGCCCGTGTGCCAACACTACCGGGGACTACACACCCAAGGGCCTGTGCTCCCCGGGAAAAGAAGCCACCACCACGAGAAGCCCACTCGTCACACAGCTAACGAGGAGCCCCACTGCCGCAGCTAGAGAAAATAAATAAATCATTTTAAAATGTAGAGGTTCACGTGTTCCCCACCCCACCCAAGAATACAGAAAACCTGACGACATGTATTATGCCGATCTGAAATACTAATGCACAAATAACAGGTTTCTGCAGCTTTCAAGGGCTTTTAATAATTTCCTCATCCATCAATGTACATACATGTATATGCACTTAACCAGAAAAACTTAAGATTACTTAAGCATTATACTGTATAATTCCAATAGGTCAAAATGAAAGTGGCTTCCTTATATTATGATTCTTCATAATCAAACAAGTGCATAAATAGCAAATTACACTGCCTTGGAAATGAGTAGGAAACACTGGTTTTCACCAACTTGTGTGATCCACCAACGTATATATACTCTTAACCAGGCACCTTCAAATTACTTAGCCATTGCAATCTATGATAGGTAAAAATGAACTTTTTTCTTCTTTAAATTGCTGTTCTTAATTGACGAAATAAGCAAACAAAAAATACACAGCCTTAAGGATGAATAAGGAAATAGCTTTATTCTTCAAAACAATATTGTAGTGTTTCTTAGAAATCATCTGCTTATCTAGGAAGCCATGCATAAGTAGTACAGAATTTTCCTTTTTCTCTGATCTTGCTTTGAAAACACAAAACTAAACCTACTTAAAACAAACAGTTCCAACATGCTAGCCTATTCATTTTCTCCAAAAAAAAACTCAAAGGTTAAAAACAGAGTGGTTCTTGGAGTGATCTGCCTGGTCTCTGGCAGAGCTGGTGCTTCAAAATCAATACATACAGACCCATCTCTCTTTCAACAAAACTGTGGGCTCTTTTTATGAACTTACACATACAGCCCAATTTTGTAACAGATCCAATTCCAAAGCATTATGGTGTGTCAAGTGACTTCTTTCTTATACAACTTAAAGCTACAGAACAGAAACATAATGTTGTTGTATGTCAATTATACCTCAATAGAAATAAATTAAAATGTTTTTAAAAAGAAGAGTAAATCATAAACTGATGAAGCTGTGCTTTATTAAATAAAAGGCTCTCTCTTGAAATTTTTAATTAAAAAATAAAATATTCTAAGAAGTGAAAATAAAACCCTGTAAGATAGAAACAACTGTTCATAATTATTCAACTCATTAATGTGTTCATACCTTTACGCTACACTTTAGTTGCTCAGTTGTATCCGACTCTTTGCGACCTCACGGACTGTAGCCCACCAGGCTTCTCTGTCCATGGGGATTCTCCAGGCAAGAATACTGGCATGGGTTGCCATGCCCTCCTCCAGGGGATCTTCCCCACCCAGGGATCGAACCCGGGTCTCCCACATTGCAGGCAGATTCTTTACCGTCTGAGCCACCAGGGAAGCCCAAGAATGCTGGAGAGGGTAACCTATTCCTTCTCCAGGGGATCTTCCCGACCCAGGAATGGAACCAATGTCTCCTGCATTGCAGGCAGGTTCTTTACCCGCTCAACTAGCAGGGAAGCCCTGCTGATACCTTTATAAACATGTACATAAAACACACACATTTTTTTAAATTTATTTTTTAATTGAAGGATACCTGCTTTAAAGAATGTTGTTGCTTTCTGTCAAACCTCAACATGAATCAGCCATAGGTATACGTCTAGTTCCTTCCTCCTGAACCTCCCTCCCATCTCCCACCCCATCCCATTCCTCTAGGCTGATACAGAGCCCCTGTTTGAGATTCCTAAGCCATACAGCAAATTCCATTGGCTATCTATTTTACATACGGTAATGTAAGTTTCCATGTTACTCTCTCCAGACATCTCACCGTCTCCTCCCCTCTCTCCATGTCCATAAGTATGTTCTCTATGTCCGTTTCTCCACGGCTACCCTGCAAATAAGTTCTTCGGTACCATCTTTCTAGATTCCATATATATGCATTGCTGCTACTGCTAAGTCGCTTCAGTCGTGTCCGACTCTGTGTGACCCCATAGACGGCAGCCCACCAGGCTCCCCCATCCCTGGGATTCTCCAGGCAAGAACACTGGAGTGGGTTGCCATTTCCTTCTCCAATGCATGAAAGTGAAAAGTGAAAGTGAAGTCGCTCAGTCGTGTCCGACTCTTAGCGACCCCACGGACTGCATCCCACCAGGCTCCTCCATCCATTGGATTTTCCAGGCAAGAGTACTGGGGTGGGGTGCCATTGCCTTCCCCGATATATGCATTAGTATACAATATTTATCTTTCTCTTTCTGACTTACTTCACTCTGTATAATAGCTCTAGAAAAATATACATTTTTAATGAAGGTATTCACTTTAAAAAGCAGGAAACATAAAAGCTATTTCTTAAAAGACTTATTTTATTTCATTCTCTAACAGCCAAAGGAGGCTGAAGAAGGGAGCTATGGTAGCTTGATACACCAAATAGGATAAACCAATGTGGGCAGGTTGTGAAAGGCAGAAATGGCAACCCACTCCAGTATTCTTCCCTGGAAAATTCCCTGGACAGAGGAGCCCGGCAGGCTACAGTCCATGGGGTTGCAAAGAGTTGCCCGCAACTGAGCAACTGAACCCATTAGTCTAAATGGGTGCTCTACCGTAAGGCCCTTGGAGGACCCACGTGGGCGTTTGGAGACTGGAGGTCTGCCTCATTAGCTGTAAAGCTGGCTCTGAGAGGCAAAGCCAACAGCGGACAGTGGGTCCAGAATCTGATCCTAAAACTTCCTAAAGCACGAGGTGAGTAACTGAGACCAAGACTCTAAGGCTCCTGGACCCAGCATCTCCAGAGCAGGTTCTCTCCTTGGCTGTAATACTGCCTCCCAGCGGGTAAGGATGAGGGAAGGGATAGTTAGGGAGTTTGGGATGGCCAGGTACACACTGCTCTGTTTAAAACGGGTAACCAACGAGGACCTAGTGTATAGCAAGGGAACTCTGCTCAGTGTGGCATGGCAGCCCGGAAGGGAGGAGAGGCTGGGGGGAAGTGGGTGTCTATAGTGTGTATCTGTGGCTGAGTCCCTTCGTTGGTCGCCAGAAACTATCACAACATTGCCAACCAGCTATACGCCCACACAAAATAAATTTTTTTTTTAAACTGCCTCCCAAAAAACGCTATAGAGTCACATCTTGAATATGTATGTTAATAGGATCAGTGATTTACGAGGTAAATTATATTCCATGTCATTTTCCTAAGCCGCTTCCAGTCAATTCTGTGAACACTGCATACCTACATGCCTGTGGTGAATGGCGTAGAGCAAGTCAGATAAACCCATATCAGAAAAGATATTGTGTTATTTCTCAGGATGGAGATTTGCTGGATTAATAAAATGTCAAAGATTTTACAGAAAAATATAAATATGGTGACTATATCTTCTCACAAATTAAAACAGAACAACACAGTGATACAGTCTGAAAGAGGCAGACTAAATCAACTACCCTAGGAAGCACGCCTTTGAACATAAAACAATGGGGGGAAAAAAGTGAATACAGCAAAGTGTTAAAAACAACGTTTAAATGAATAAGTTTTAGGATGTCCCAAGGAGGGGATCATTTTGGATTGCCATTTCAAACTCCCTCCCAAATAAAACCATACCAGGATTTAAAGTAAAGCCTAAGAAGTGAGCATGTCACTTCCTCCTCTTTCTTATTTTGTTTGATGTGACTGTGGAGCCAGTGAACAGTACAAAGGTCTCACTGGCAGCTGTAAAAAAGAGGGGAAAAGAAATGGACATCTTGTCAAATTGACTCCTGGACATTCTGACAACCACAGCTCACAAAATATCACCTTTTCTCCTTTCTTCACTCAACTTCCTTCTATAAGGACGCTGGTTTAACACTTCAAGAGGATCCCTCTCCCAGGCTGCCAAACCTTTGGGTAGACCCCACTTCCCTCCTTCTTCTTCCAATTAATCCCCGATCATCCTCTTAATCTGTTCAAACATCCACTGCCCCCTTCCCCCAGACTAGATCTGGTCCCTTCCCCTCATATGCTCTTAGAGCTCCTTAACCTCTCCTACAGTGGACTTGCCGTAGTTTGTTTAAGCTTCTGATTAGAGACTTTTCTTCCCCAATTACTTGAATATTGTCCATCACCCCCTAAAGTATGAGCTCCGTGAGACAGGGACCACCGCTGTGGTGTTCAACATATAATAAGCACAGTTCCCAGCACAGAATCCTCCACCCAGTGGGTGTTCACTAAGTCTTTCTGGTTGAATGGATTAATTGGCTATTTGGTGCGTTCATCTGAGACTTCTTTTCATTCTGAAATTCTAAAACTCTCTATGAGACCCTCCTTACATAACCAGCTTTCACCTTCGAATAAAAGAGAAAAGATCAGCAGCTGAGTGTTTATAAAAATACATGACTTTTTCCCCTTGTTACTCTTGTTGCAGCTTTCTCAAGATGCAGTTTTTTAATCTTAAAGATTACTTATGAATAGCAAGGGGACACAAGTGGTATGAAAACTTGGGGGAAAGTGATGTCCAGGTCTTGTTGGGAAAACCGTCCCTCTCTAAGGACGAAGAGTGTAGTTGTTTAAGGCGACAGACCTAGACCTCCAGTCCAGATCATCATCAAGATATGGGGAGGGCTTCCTGGGTGGCTCAGTGGTTAAGAAGCCACCTGCCACTGCAGAGGACACGGGTTCAATCCCTGCCCCGGGAAGTTCCCATATGCCGCAGAGCAACTAAGCCCCTGTGCCACAACTACTAAGCCTGTGCTAGAGAGCCTGGGAGCCACAGGAGACGGCACCGCAGTGAGAAGACTCACACTGCGACTAGAGAATCGCCCCCGCTCACTGCAACAGAGAAAGCCTGCACGGATCAGCAGAGACCCAGCACAGCCAGAAACTTTAAAAAATGAATAGATCTTTTTTAAAAAGGAAAGAAACAAAGAAAGGCACACAGACTTCACACCTTATGCTCACGCCCAAGTGTGGGGCATGTAACCAAATGGCCAACCTCAGCCGACAAGGTGGGGCTCGATGCCCTCTCTACGCAGAAATCATCGACCTGTTTTAAATTATGGTGACAAGGCAAAGGTCATAACCAACTAACCTGAAGCCAACGCAGCTCGGTGGACACTAAGAAACCATGCTTGCTTCTCCCTGGTTCACTCAAGAGGGTCACGTGGCTGGGATCACACAATTACACGCTACACCATTCCTTTCTGTGGGATGAGTGAGTGAGGGGGACACCAAGTTCAAAAGAGAGAAGGACACTGCATTCTGTCCATCATGCTCAAAAAGACATATGTGTTCAAACTGTGGTGCTGGAGAAGCCTCTTGAGAGTCCCTAAGACAACAAGGAGATCCAATCAGTCCCTCCTGAAGGAAACCAACCCTAAATAGTCATTGGAAGGACTGATGCTGAAGCTGAAGCTCCAAGACTGTAGCCACCTGATGCAAAGAGCCCACTCATTGGAAAAGACCCCGATGCTGGGAAAGATCGAGGGCAGGAGGAGAAGGGGACGACAGAGGATGAGATGGTTGGATGGCATCACCGACTCAATGGACATGAATTTGAGCAAACTGAGGGAGAGAGTGAAGGACAGAGAAGGCTCACGTGCTGCAGTCCATGGGGTCACAGGCTTGGCCAGGACTTAGCCACTGAACAACAACAACATACAATGTGTAGCAACTTCTCGAAGAACTTAAATCACTAGGCCGTAACTTCATGAATTACCAACTGTGATGGATTACAGGGAAAACTAATCCGCCCTTAAAAATCCACTGCATATGGGGAATTCCCTGGAGGTCCAGTGGTTAAGACTCCCCCTACCAATACAGGAAGTGCAGGTTCAGCCCCTGGGTTCAATCTGGAGAGCTAAGACCCCACATGGTCAGAGTATATTCACAAGCAACTCCCAGGAAGTAACTCATCACCTTCCACTCTGACTATAAAACTAGTACCTCATCTCTTGACTGCTCCAGAAGCATGGAAGAGGCCCTGCCTTCAGCTCTGCTTCAAAACTAACTAGCAGCTGGACTTCCCTGGTGGTCCAGGGGGCCCGTGTTCAATCCCCGGTCAGGGCACTAGACCGCATAAGCTGAAAAATAAATAAGCATATAGAGCACTAGACCGCACAAGCTGAAAAATAAATAAGCATATTAAAAAATAATAATAACCAGTAGCCTTCTCCCACAGCCAAAGTTCTTCATTACAAAGGGAACCCCACCTCTCAGAACCCCAGGCCTTTGAGGCCTTTCCCACCCCACCCCTCACTTGCACAGAAATTGCTCACCTGATTAGCAGACAAGAAATGACAATCATTTTCCTAAGGCATCTGAGGACATTTCATAACATACTTTCAATGGTACTGATAAAAGTGTTTAACATGCCAAACATCATTTACATGTTTGTGTGGCGAGCAGACATTTCAAAGGGGAAGGGTTGGGTTACTTCTGACAGAATATATCTAATGCCGACAGTGTACAGGAAAGGTTTGGGGCTTGGGTCTTTCCTTTACCACAGCATCTTTCAGAATCTGGGCAGCACCTGCACAATGGAGCCATTCAGCCATTAAAGTCAACTGAAACATACGTTCCTTCTCTCAGTCATTTCCTCGAAAGTGCAGGCGTGCGTGCGTGCGTGTGTGTGTGTGAGAGAGAGAGAAAGAGTGCGTGTGTTGCTGCAGAGCCTGTCGTGGAGTTTGTGTGAGAGCTCTTCCTTTGATCTTTTCAGAATATGTAGAAATCAAAAGTTTTCAAGCTTGGGACCATGTGAGATTCTCTTCTTTTCATTCAGTCCAAGCATCTGGGGGCACTCATAGCCCAACAGGAATTGGGAAATTTTAAATTTCTTCTGAAGCCGACTGCATTCGTTTCTAGCTGCTGCTGTGACAAACTATCACAAACTCAGCAGCTTAAAACAACATACATGTATTCGTTCCCAGTTCTGGAGGTCACAAATCTGAAATTGGTTTTACTGGCCCACAAATGAAGGAACTGGCAGAGCTGGATTCCTGGCTCATTGCTTGCCTTTTCCAGCTTCTAGAAGCTGCTCATGGCCCTGCATTACCGGAACCTCTGCCTCGGTCCTGCCATCTCATCTCCTCTGACTGATCCCCACCCTCAACACCTCCCTTTATGAAGACCTTTGTAATTATGCTGGGCTCACTGGGCAAGAACACTGGAGTGGGTTGCTACTGACTTCTCCAATGCATGAAAGTGAAAAGTGAAAGTGAAGTCGCTCAGTCGTGTCCGACTCTTCGAGAGCCCATGGACTGCAGCCCACTAGGCTCCTCCATCCGAGGGATTTTCCAAGCAAGAGTACTGGAGTGGGGTGCCATTGCCTTCTCCCCAGAAATGGTGAGGCCTGTCTAATGCCTTATAACATTTTATACATTTAGACCAATTAACGGGTATCACATAGCTTCTTACATTCCAGGAGTCACTCAGAAGACAACGTCAACTATCAAGACAACTCTGATATCCAGCAGGTTAAGTAATAATGGCCAATGACAAGCCACTATAGATGTCACTCGACAAATACTTACTTCTGGGCAGAGACTGAGCACCCCAGCTCAGCACTGGACACTAAGCGAAAGACATAAGACAACAGAGGACCTTGCCTCATAGAGAAAAGAAAATGGACATGGGAATAAAAACCAAAGCAGCAGATATCATATTAGAAGTACAAAAGGTTCCCCCGTGGCCCAGAGGTTAAGAATCTACCTTGCAAGGCAGGGAGAATAACTAATAATAATAAAATAATAAAGATAATAAAATAACAATAATAAAACAGAATTATTAATTTCTGGAGTTTTCCATTTAATATTTTTGGATCCCAGTTGACTGCATGTAACTGAAACTAATGAAAACAAAACCTCAGCTATGGGGGATGACTTTATTCACAGAAGCAAAGGGCATCTAGGGGTTAAACACAAAGAATACCTGATGGTCAAAAGACAATGTTGGTAACAGTGAGACTGAGAGAAGATTAACGTGCATGCTACCCTGTCCATTTTAACTTCAGAAGATAAAGTGTTTCAGAAAGACTTCTACAAAAAAACTGTTAAAATCAGAGTTTGGGCATTTGAGTATTTTAATTTTAATACTGAACTTTTTCTTCAACAGCTGGGAGAAAGCTCTGCCGTGTTAGGCACCCCAGGTACCTGCTCTCAAACTTTGCCACTAACTTTCAGGAAGTCACTTCACATCTCTGAGTCTCTATTTCCTCTAATGAGGAAAATGTTAAGACTCGATCAAATGTAAGATTCCTCCTAGTTCTGACATCTTATATTTTATAAACGAATTGTCACTATTAAACTTAAAATGGGGCTTCCCTGATAGCTCAAGTTGGTAAAGAATCCGCCTGCGATGCAGTTCAGTTCAGTCACTCAGTTTTGTCAGACACTTTCCAACCCCATGGACTGCAGCACGCCGGGCTTCCTTGTCCATCACCAACTCCTGGAGCTTGCTCAAACTCATGTCCATCGAGTCAGTGATGCCATCCAAGCAGCTCATCCTCTGTCATCCCCTTCTCCTCCTGCCTTCACTCTTTCCCAGCATCAGGGTCTTTTCAATGAGTCAGTTCATCACATCAGGTGGCCAAAGTATTTGAGCTTCAGCTTCAACATCAGTCTTTCCAATGAATATTCAGGACTGATTTCCTTTAGGATGGACTGGTTGGATCTCCTTGCAGTCCAAGGGACTCTCAAGAGTTTTCTCCAACACCACGATTCATGGGGTCGCAAAGAGTCGGACACGACTGAGCGACTGAACTGAACTGAACTGACAGTTCAAAAGCATCAATTCTTCAACACTCAGCTTTCTTTAGAGTCCAACTCACATCCATACATGGCTACTGGAAAAGCTGTAGCTTTGACTATTTGCAGTGCAGAAGATCCCAATTTGATTCCCGGGTTGGGAAGATCCGCTGGAGAAGGAACAGGCTACCCACTTCAGTATTCTTGGGCTTCCCTTGTGGCTCAGCTGGTAAGGAATCCACTTTTAATGCGGATCCACTTTTAATCCACTTTTAACCTGGGTTCGATCCCTGGGTTGGGAAGATCCCCTGGAGAAGGGAGAGGCTACCCACTCCAGTATTCTGACCTGGAGAATTCCATGAACTGTCTAGTCCATGGGGTCGCAAAGAGTCAGACACGACTGAATGACTTTCATTTCACTAAACTTAAAATGTGAATTCCAATCATATGTTTTAGTCATTATCATCAGTGATAGCTTTGTTTTTGCCTCCTAAGGAGAACTGTAAGATTTTTAGACGGCAAGGAAACTGAAAGAGAAAAGAAAACTCAAAGGTCAAAACTCTTCAGATCTCTCCTTAAGGAATTTATCGCATGAAGAAATACCCTACTTCCCTATCAGGATGTGTAGAAATCAGTCAAAATTTTCCAATAAAAATATTTACAAGCACATACTGAGGAATAATATCCTTATGATTATTTTTTTTCTTATGATTATTTTAAAAAAGAAAAAGAAAGAAGGCTGAGGGGAGGGAGGAAGGGGAGCCGGGAGAGGAAGGAGGACAGGGGGAAACAGGAGGAGAAGGGAGGAGGGGGAAGAAGTGGGGAGGGGGTCCCTCACCCTCAGCACATGGAGCCTCTGAACATAAAACAACTCCACAATTTCTGTACGTCTGCTCCTGCAGGACCCAAATATGTTTTCCAAGTGGCTCTGAAGGGATAAAAGGCACAAGAATGCTGTAAAATAAATACATAAAGTAGCATGGAAAGAACCCATTATTGTTCCAGAGTCAGGAAGCTTTGGAGCCCAGCCCAGGAAAACATTCTGTAACCTAAGGTGTGCCCTCCCAAGTCTTGGCCATTTGTTTATAAAGGACTCAGAGATAATTCCAGACACGTGTGTTTTTTATGTCAATCCAACTTTCCTGAGCTAAAAAAAAAAAGTGCTTTAAACTCAGAAGAGTTAAGACTTGAAAAGGGTAGGTTGGGATTACGACTTCCACACACTTCTGGGTGCTGCTCTGTACTAAGAAAGCACAGGCTTATCGAACTGCCTTTCCTATCTAAGAAACAAATGGGTCTATTTCTTGTTTAGAAGCAATAAATTTTTCAGTATTTAAGTATATCCCAAATATTGCATGGGACATACTTAAACTAAACACGTTTCCTTGTTTCACTAAAATTCAAATTTAACTCTGGCATGGGACGTAGTTATACAGAAAAGTTCATTGTATGAGATTCAAATGGGATGAGGTGTCCTGAAATTTTTTTTTTTTGGCCAAATTTGGTAACTCCTTCCCCAATCGTCTCCCTACTCCTCCATGGTGGTCTGCAATACAAGAATAAAAATTAGTTACTATTAGTTACTGCCAGTGAAACAAACGGTGGGGCGGGGGGGGGGAATCAATGAGCTGGTTAGAAAAATAAATAAATAAAATGTCAACAGTAGCAAGGTTAAACGATTTTAGACGTAATCACTGTACCCTCCTGGCCTCCAAAAATCTCAATCTCATGGAAATTAAAGGGCTTCCTGTAATTATTTAAAACAAACAAGGCCCTGGGGTCTGCAGAACATAACCTCTTTGACTATCAAATCATCTGATTAAAAAGCTGAAAACAGATTAGAAAGTATTTTTAAATGCTTAAAATTCACCAATACTTGATAAGTTTTCTAAGGCAATGAACTAGGTTGTCTATGGCAGATCGAATTTTCAAATTTGTTGATGGCACTCAGGGTTGGGCTTCCTGGTGTCTCAGATGGTGAAGAATCTGCCTGCAGTGAGGAAGACCGGGGTTCAATCCCCGGGTCAGGAAGATAACCTGGAGAAGGGGATGGCTGCTCGCTCCAGTATTCCTGCCTGCAGAATTCCACAGATAGAGGAGCCTGGCGGGCTATGGTCCACAGGGTCACAAAGAGCTGGACACAACCGAGCAACTAACACTTTTGGGCTTTCATTCAGTGCTAGCATCCAGCACTTTCCACTTCCATTACTCACTTTGGTGACACATATGGACCCCCACCTCCACCCTAAACTCTTTTGCTAGACACAGAACACCTCTGCAGACCTCGGCCTTAGAAACCCACGTGGGTTATGTAAGGAGGGTGGCTGACAGAAAGAGAATGGGATTGATGGAGGAAACTGGATGGGTTCCCAACTCCAGTACTCTTGCCTGGAGAATCCCACGGGCGGAGGAGCCTGGTAACCTACAGTCCATGGGGTCGCGAAGAGTCGGACACGACTGAGCGACTTCACTTCACTTTCCCAACACCTCAGATCTCCGCAGTGCGGCTTTGTTCCTCCTTGAGTGATCAGACACACCCGAGCTCAAAACACAAAGCCACGCCAAAAGAGGGGGAATCAGGAGATTGTCCCTGTCTCTTTGATGCCTATAATAAAAAAGAAGACACCTCCAGCCTCCTAGACCGGGAAGTGCAAGAGGTACAAAATCATTTAAAAGATGGAGCTGCAGAATGCAGACATTCTGTTATAAAAATACAGCCATTTAGGGACTTCCCTGTGGTCCAGTGGTTAAGACTCAACCTTGCTACGCAGAGGACATGGGTTCAATCCCCGGTTGGGAAGCTATTAATAAGATCCCATATTCCTCAGGGCAACTAAGCCTATGTGCCACAACTCGAGAAAAGCCTGTGCACCCCAATGAAGACCCAGGATGGTCAAAAAACAACAACAGCAACAACAACAAAAAAAAAAACAGCCATTTATTCATCAAGATAAGGCTGCTGCTGCTGCTAAGTCACTTCAGTCGTGTCCGACTCTGTGTGACCCCATAGACGGCAGCCCACCAGGCTCCCCCATCCCTGGGATTCTCCAGGCAAGAATACTGGAGTGGGTTGCCATTTCCTTCTCCAATGCATGAATGTGAAAAGTGAAAGTGAAGTCGCTCAGTCTGTCCGACT
>SJYX01008107.1:784661-795759 GCA_006410675.1 Oreotragus oreotragus | reverse complement strand
TGTATGCCTTAAACTTATAGAATATCATACGATGATTGTAAATTAACTTTACATAAAGAAAATAGAGTGCACCTTGGAATGGGGATGGGACTGGGGTGGTCTGGAGGGGTCTCTGGATAAAGCATTTTCATGGGGACTGGCAGGTGAAGAACCAGAAGAGGATAAGGAGGGGATTCCCTGTGGAGAAGTCTAGAAGCCCCAGGACAGCGGGGGAGGAAGGACAGGGGGCTGCCTTGCAACCACTCGTGTTTGCCCAGGTGCCCTGCCTGTCTCCTCCTCTTTGGATTCTAAGGAAATATTCTGGCTTCTTTCCACCCACCTGAGTAGGGGCCAGCAGCAGGAACATGCATTTGGGGCACACAGGCCTGGATGCCATTGTTGCTAGCTATGGGCCTTTGGCAGGTTATCAAAGCTCTCTAGGTCTCCTTTTCTGTGAAGTGGCACTGTCTCAGATAATTGTGTTAAATATTAAAAGGAGACATAAAACATTTAGCATACTTACTCAGCTAGAGTAAGTCCTCAAGGAATCGAAACAGCATGAGCTTCACCATCGTGACCACCTTCATCACCATCGTCACCACCACCATCATCCCCATCACCATCACTATTACTACATCACCATCACCACCATTGTCCCCTTCATCATCCCCATCACACCCCCATCCCCATCACCACCATCATTCCCATCACCACCATCATCCCCATCACCACCATCATCCCCATCACACCCCCATCCCCATCACCACCATCATTCCCATCACCACCATCATCCCCATCACCACCATCATCCCCATCACACCCCCATCCCCATCACCACCATCATTCCCATCACCACCATCATCACCATCACCACCACCATCCCCTTCATCATCACCATCACCACCACCATCCCCATCACCACCACCATCCCCATTACCACCACCATCCCCATCACCACCACCATCCCCATCACCACCATCATCACCATCACTATTACCACATCCCCATCACCACCATCATCCCCTTCATCATCCCCATCACACCCCCATCCCCATCACTGCTGGGTCAATTTGCCAGAATGCTTAGTACTCATCTGGCAGTCTAGGCCAGGGTACAAAATAGAGAGTGCGAGAGAGGGGGTAGACCAAAGGCTGACCTTACAGAAAAATCTGACCACAGATGAGTCTTAGGGTGGGGGGTGGGTGGAGAGGAGGAAGGTAGGATTAGCGTGTGAGTGGATTCTGAATCCCATCACTGAGCAGGGATCCATGGTGGACTTTTTGAAAGTTAAGGCGCTGTACACAGTGTGCTGGGTAGGCCCATCAGAATCAGGCTCCTTGAGATGAGGGAGTCAGGAGGGTTGGGGGACACTGGGCTGCCGAGAGGAGTAAGAGATGGGAAAGAGGATTAAGAATCCTTTGTTATGAGGCTCTCAGTTCAGTGAGTGTATAGTAAACAGACTGTGTGTGTACCTGTGTGTGTATCTGTGTATGCGGTGCGTATACAGGTATGTTCATATGTGAGTCTGCGTATGTGTGTATCTGTGTGTGGTGTGTGTCTCAGGGGCAGGGCTCAGGTTAAGCCACAGGGCAAGGAGGGAGGGGTTATGATGAGGGTGGGGCCATCGGATGACTGAGTGGTGTGGCCAGGCTGGGGCCATTGGGTCCTCGAGGCGCAAGGGTGGCTATTGGCAGCATCCTCAGGGGGCCTGGTGGGGCAAGCACCTGGGAGGTGGCAGAGGCAGTAGGGTGACAGTCTCCGTGGGCTGGACCCTGGGGGCCGCTGCTCTGTGCTCTGTGCAGGTGCCTGTCCAGCCTCCGGCAGCTTCCCCTCCCCATAGCTCAAGCCACCTGCACGGCCTGAGGTTGCATTTGTACATAGACCCAGCCGGGCCCTGAGGTTCCCCCACATGGAGGTCAGGACTAGCTGTATACCTTAGGAGGTGTGTGTGTGAAAATAGGATCATGTGCAACCTTGTGTCCACTAATGTGTGGACATATTCATGAGCATATGAGTGTGCCTTGATGTACAAGTATGTATGAATGTGAGTTTGTATGTGTGTGCTTGTGTCCACAATCATGTGACCGTGTGTGTGTGTGTGTGTGTGTGTGTGTGCTTGTGTCCACAAGCATGCGACTGTGTGTGTGAGTGTGTTCGCACATCCATAAGCTGCTGCACACTGGGAAGTGGACATGATTCCTGAACCCAGGCACTGGGTCTTTGCAGGGAAATCAACACGTTTTTGAACCCTCAACATTAACCCAATGTTAGCTAAATATTGAGCTTCCTGGGGGCACCTGGGAAGGTTTTTGGGGCAGATCACAGTCTCTACCTTTCTAGGATGCAGCCAGGAGTCGACCTCATATCTTGGTGAAACAGCCGGTCCCCTCTGGGCTGGCCTCTATCTCTGCAGCAGCCTGGGGGAGTCAGTTTTGCCTCTGTGGGTCATTTCAACATGCAGATCTGCAGGCGGTGGGGACTCTTTCCAGGGTACCTTAGTGGAAGGTGGCTGTCGGGAGTTGGCTGCCCTGGCAGATAGAGTGCAGGAGGGTGCTGGGGCCCTGTGGTAGGTGGGGCACTGCAGACAGGTTCTGTGCAGCTGGTTTCAATGCCAGGGTGCCTGCCGTAAGGGTTAAATGCAGGGTGGCCCTGAGCATGGGCTGCGGCTCTCCCACCAGCCACTCTGCAGGTAGAACAGGGCCCCAGGGCCCCCGGGGCATCTCAGCACGCACCCAACCATGACTTCATGGCAAGTGATTGTCATCCAGGGAGGTGGAGGGCAGAGGGCGTCCGTGGTACACTCATGTTCCTCAGGGATCCTCGGGGCCCAGAAGAGGGGACTGTGGGGACAACCCTGGCATGAGTGTCTCATGCATGGATGGCCCGGCTGCATGACCTGTGCCGACTGTGACAGGCAGGGGCCCTTTAAGTGGATTTCTGAGCGCCCCGTGGAGGGACCTGGCTGACGGCTCAGGTCGTCTGCTGGAGCTGCACCTGCTCCAAGTTGTGATCAGGCTAAATTAGATGGAAAAACATGCAAATATAGTTGGAGCCTTTTGGCAAATTAGAGTGCAGATGGGCGGGTGAGGCTCGCCGTGGAAGGGAAGCGCTCGCCCTGTTTGCTAATTACACAGGCAGTCACATTAAGACAGTGGGCTCTCTGTGCGCGTGTTTTTAAAGGGGGAATTATTTCAGCTACATTTTCTAGTCCTCCAAGGTTGCCTAAAAAGGCCAAGGAAAGATGTTTCCCTGCTGGCTTTCTCCAGCACTGGATGGGTAGTTAGGGAAGCTTTTTAACTCTGGAGGAAAGTCAGGAGGCTTTTCTTGGTTAGCCCATGACCACAGGACTTAGAATCCCAGCACATTTTCCTGGGCGGGTTATTCAGGCTACACCTGCTGAAGCTGGAGCAGTCAGAGCGCTGACCCCATGGTCTTCCGTAGGCCGGAAGCAACCGCTGGGCTCCACTTGTGTGTGGCGCTGCGACAGCCAAGGTGTCATAGAGACCCCAGTGGCATGGAGACGGCCTTTAGGTGTTAGCGGTCCCAGGGGGAGAACACGGGGTGGGGCCCTGCCTGAGAAGAGGCTCAGCGGCAACAAGACTCCAGGCCCTCGTGTGGAGTGGGCCCGTGTGTGCTTGGCATCCAGTTCCTTGCCCGGGTATCACAACCTAGCGTCAGGTCAAGGCCAAAGGTTATGCCTGGTGTGCCCAGTTCAGACAGTGGACGTGGCGTTGTCATTGAGGGCAGGGAGAGGAGCCACCTCATACAGTGCTCGCTCTCTGTGACCCCCACCCTTCCTCTGGATGCCCCTGTACTCCATCGCATCACTGGCCCCTTTGTTTTTAGCGCGTTTTCCTTCCTCCCCATCTGAGCGAAGGAGTTTTGTGTCTTCCTGTGGTTTGACTTCCCTCTTCCCTCCTGCCCTCAGGGCCACTGCATGTGCAGTGCTGGGGGGACGAGCCCGGCCTGGTGCCTCCAGTGCTGGGGAGACGAGCCCGGCCTGGTGCCTCCAGTGCTGGGGGGCGAGCCCGGCCTGGTGCCTCCAGGGTGACTTCCCGGGTGGGGTGTCCGCTGCTCTCTCGAATGGTGTAGAGCAGCAGGAAGTCGTCCGGGATGCCTGCCGCTCGCAGGAGACACAGAAGCCGGAGGGCTGGCTGTCCCGTGGGCGGGGTCCCTGTGAAGGCATCACTGTTTCCCCCCTGACCCCAGAACTCAGCTAAGCCGAGTGGCTCACTCGTGTTTCTGGAGAAACGGACAGGCAGCCTTTCCCAGAGTCCCGGGGGTGCACACCTGTGACTGGAGGGGCCGCCAGAGCAGGTGCCCCTGGGAAGACGGGCCATCGGGTGGTGAGGTCCCTGGGGCCGCCCTGCGCCTGCGTGTGCCTGCCGCGGGCAGAGCTGTGGCGGTCGGCCATGTTAACCGTCTCACTCTTGGAAGATTGGGCTGAATTCTAGAGATTTTTTTTTTCTGGGATGAAATTTGGGGTGGGAAAAAATTACATACAAATCAATGTAGCTAAATATCAAGTATACACTGAACAGTCTCTATCATCTAAAAAAAAAAACACTTGTTTGGCTGCATTGAGTCCTAGTTGCAGCTCACAGGGTCTTTGGTTGCAGTGTGTGGGCTCTAGCTTCCTGACCAGGGATCGAACCCAGGCCCCCTGCCAGATGGTGGACAGAGCAGAGCATCCAGCCGGTGCTGGGAAGACCATTTTGGGGTCACGCCCACCAGGTCAGAGAAACATGGCAATCACCTGAGGCTTTTCACCAGAAACCAAAACATGGAGTGAAATCTTCTATGTGCAGAAATAAAATGATTATTAATTATATTGAGGCAGGATATGGGAGGCGGGGAAGCCTTGCTGGTCTAGTGGGTTCACCTCCTGGCGCGGAGAGAGACGGAATCCCTCCTAGATGGGAGGATGGTGCACGCAGGGGGAGAACCTGTGCTGAGGTTCCCTCGGGACACCCATGCCTTCCTCCCTTGAGGCCCTGTTGTGTTAGAGATGCCTTCCCACCTCCCTCATGCCTGGGGCATCTAAGGGAGCGGTCCTTGCCTTGGGCAGGACTGGTCATCAGCAGACCCCAGGGTGGCAGGAAGAGGTGCACTGGGCACCTCTGCCCTAGGAAAAGAGCATCTTGAGGTGACTGACTTTGCTCCCTCCTCGCCCCACATCATCACTATGGACCTGCTGCAGCTGTCTGGCCACCAGGGTGAGACAAGTGCCCCACACAGAAGAGGGCAGAGCTGGGTGCTTCCGAGGGGCAGAGCCTCCTTCTGCACCCCCCCTCCCCCGCCGCCATCCCCATCCCGCATGAGCCTGCTGGGTGGATTTTCTGTTCCTCAGAGCCGGACTCTCTCCACCTGGCTCACCATGTGAAAGTGAGTCAGCAATTTTACCCATCAGTCCATGGCAGGTATGACTCAGTGCTTGTGACGTTGGGCCTGACCTTGGGTTTATGGAGGATCGCCCACTGTGAAGTCCAGTCCTAGTGACAAAATAATGAAACTGGATCAGCCATGTGGCCCACCACTGCTTGACCCTGTGCTGAGCCCCGAGGGTGCCGCTGCAGGGCTCAGGGGCTTGGAATGGACGAGGCATGGGGAAGGGGGGAGGGTCCTGGCATGTCCTGGTCCAGGCACTGGCTGGGCCAGACCTCAAAGCTGCCACAGTAGGCATCCCTGTCACCATCTACACTCAGTGAAACGCGCTCCCAGAACCCAAGGCCACCGGGCCAGGGCAGAGCTGGATTTCCACGTGGAGCCTCTGACTCTGCAGCCAGGAGCCAGCGGAGCACTAGGACCTGTCCTCTGGGGCCTGCATCGCCAGTCAGCCATGGCCATAAGCAGGGGGCCAGCGCTGCTTCTGGGAAGACCCATGCTAACACTCCCCTCCATGTTGTTCTTCTCCTGGGGCCCCCGTGCCTCACCGAGCATGTTCCTTCTCGTCCACATGAGCCCTCCTGCCTTTTTTACTGGTTTAGACTTTGCACAGCAGTTGTGGTCACATTCGCACCCACCCTAGGCCCCTGCCGGGCTGGGTGATGGAGGCCTGTTACTGCGGGTCCACAGTGGGCCCCTGGAGAGGGTGATGTGACATGGTGTCGGGCTCAGGGCTGACTTCCCGGCTCTGCCACAAGGTTGGCCCTGCAGTCCAGCTGGGCCTCTGCTCTTATTGCTGCCTGGGGTCCTAGGGGGTGCAGAACAGCAGTGTGGTCAGCTCAGAACCGATCCTCAGGGTGGTGCAGGCAGAACACAGGTTTCTGGGGGCGGACACAACAGGATGCCTCCCCTTCTGGTAACACAGGGTGACCTGCGACTCAGGAACACCTCGGGAGGGACAGGGCTCAGCCCAGGACAGAGGCAGCATGGGACTTGGACTCACTCTGGGCGTCTTTGAACCTGTTTCTTCATCTGTGATCTGTGCATTGGGGTCAGTGTGCCTCTGAAAATGTGATTGAAGAGCGCTGACTAGTTTCCAGAAGTGTACAGGCATATACTCACACACACAGACACACACACATGAATGCATGCCTGCACACATGCAGACAGGAACATATGCACACACAACATGCACACATGTATACACGCACATGTGCACTCCAGAGGCCATGGCCACTGGGAAGCCCGTCATGGATTCCAGACTGAAAACCTTTAGAGAGACCACGTTTTGCATGTGGTGGTCACATGCTGTGAAACTCATTCAGTGGGTCGCCACCAGCACTCAGCTTCTTCGGCATCAGTGGTTGGGGCATAGACTTGGATTACTGTGATGCTGAATGGTTTGCCTTGGAAACGAACAGAGATCATCCTGTCATTTTTGAGATTGCACCCAAGTACTGCATTGGCTCCAGACTCTTTTGTTGACTGTGAGGGCTACTTCATTTCTTCTAAGAGATTCTTGCCCACAGTAGTAGTAGATATAATGGTCATCTGAATTAAATTCACCCATTCCAGTCCATTTTAGTTCACTGATTCCTAAAATGTCAGTGTTCACTCTTGCCATCTCCTGTTTGACCACTTCCAATTTACCTTGATTCATGGACTTAACATTCCAGGTTCCTATGCAATATAGTTCTTTACAGCATCAAACTTTACTTTCACCAACAGACACATCCACAACTGAGCATTACTTGGAGAGCAAGGAGATCAAACCAATCCATCCTAAAGGAAATCAACCCTGAATATTCATTGCAAGGACTGATGCTGATGGCCACCTGATGTGAAGAGCTGACTCATTTGAAAAGACCCTGGTGCTGGGAAAGATCGAGGGCAGGAGGAGGAGATGACAGAGGATGAGATGGTTGGATGGCATCACCAACTCGATGGACATGGGTTTGAGCAAGCTCTGGGAAACAGTGAAGGGCAGGGAAGCCTGGCGTGCTATGGTTCATAGGGTCGCAAAGAGCTGGACACGACTTGGCGACTCCACAATAACAACAGCAGCATTCTTTACAAAAGGAACAGGATAGAACGTAGTGGAAATGGCTTTGTTCATTTATTTATTTGACTATGCCAGGTCTTGGGTGCAGCACCCAGGATCTAGTCCCCTGACCAGGGATCGAACCTGTGCCCCCTGCATTGTGAGCTCTGAATCTTAGCCACTGGGGCCACCAGGGAAGCCCTGGAAATTGTATTGCTTCATCACCCTTTCATTTCAGGGCTACACCCAAGCTCCCAGGCTCTAACCATGCCTCTCTTTCCCTCCTCTCTCCCCTCCTTCCTGCAGAAACGTTAGCCAGAGGGCCCCTCCCAACCTCTCTGCTAATGACACTGATTAGCAAACCCACTTTCACCTGGTGGGCAGCTTGGCATTGGGAGACTTTCAACACCAGAACTTCCTCCTCATCCTGCCAAGACTGGGAGAACTGAGCATCTCAAAGAGGGCAGGTGCCAATCTCCATTGGTAAGCCATGGCATTTCTCTACTTTTGTCAAAACTGTAACAAAATCCAGCTCAGGTTCTTGAGCTCTTCTGAAACTCAGAAAAGAAAAAATAAAGGTTCCATATTCCAGTCCTGAACTTGCTGTACCGAGTGTCTTCTGTTATATTTGTCTGTTTTTGCTCGAAAACCACAGAGCTTTAGCTATTTACTTCAATGGGAGTATTAGTAGATTTAGTTATTCTACATCAATAAATACATGTTCTTCCCTAGCACTGGTTGTTTCCAAATGACAGGGTGCTCAGGGCTGGTGCACTGGGGTGACCCTGAGGGATGGAAGGGGAGGGAGGTGGGAGGGAGGATCAGGGTGGGGAACACATGTACACCCATGGCTGATTCATGTGAATTATAGCAAAAACCACCACAATATTGTAAGTAATTAACCTCAATTAAAGTAAATTAATTAATTTAAATTTTTTTATTTTATATTTTTATTGTGAAATAGTACATACAGAGAAGTGTGTACAATACATGCATGCCTTTTAAAGACCACGTGGCCTCTTCTCAGATTAAGAAACAGAACATTCACCAGAAACCGAGAATCTGCCTGCATGCCCTCTGTGGTCACATCTGATTATCCATCCATCCCTCCATCCCTCCATCCATCCCTCCATCCCTCCATCCATCCATCTGTCCGTCCATCCCTCCATCCATCCGTCCATCCCTCCCTCCATCCATCCATCCATCCATCCATCTCTCCCTCCATCCATCCATCCATCCATCCGTCCATCTGTCTGTCCATCTATCCATCCATCTATCCGTCCCTCCATCTGTCCGTCCATTCATCCGCCCATCTGTCCATCCATCCATCCATCTATCCATCCTTCCATCTGTCCATCTGTCCATCCATCCATCCCTCCATCCATCCCTCCACCCATCCATCTATCCGTCCATTTATCCATCCATCCCTCCATCTGTCCATTCATCCCTCCATCCATCCATCCCTCCATCCCTCCATCCATCCATCCATCCCTCCATCCATCCGTCCATCCATCCATCTATCCGTCCATTCAGCCATCCATCCCTCCATCCATCCATCCATCCGTCTATCTATCCATCCATCCGTCTATCTATCCATCCATCCATCCATCTGTCCGTCCATCCCTCCATCCATCCGTCCATCCCTCCCTCCATCCATCCATCCATCCATCTCTCCCTCCCTCCATCCATCCATCCATCCGTCCATCTGTCTGTCCATCCATCCATCCATCTATCCGTCCCTCCGTCTGTCCATCCATCCATCCGCCCATCTGTCCATCCATCCATCCATCTATCCATCCTTCCATCTGTCCATCTGTCCATCCATCCATCCCTCCATCCATCCCTCCACCCATCCATCCATCCCTCCATCCATCCATCCATCCCTTCATCCATCCGTCCATCCATCCATCTATCCGTCCATTCAGCCATCCGTCCCTCCATCTGTCCATTCATCCCTCCCTCCATCCAACCATCTGTCCATCTGTCCATCCATCCATCCATCCATCTATCTGTCCATCCATCTGTCCATCCATCCATCTGTCTATCCATCCCTCTATCCGTCCATCCATCCATCCCTCCCTCCCTCCATTGTCCATCCATCCATCCATCCATCCGTCCATCCATCTATCTGTCCCTCCATCTGTCCATCCATCCATCCACCCATCTATCCATCCATCTGTCTGTCCATCCATCCATCCGTCCAGCACATCTCTGAGCCCTTGCCATGTACCAGGTGTTGTTCTGCATATCTGGGATCCACAGTGGACAGAACGTGAAAGCCCTGTCCCACAGTCATATGTGGCCCTGCAGGTAAAAAGCCTTGTGATGGTCTTTGCTGCCCTTCTGTGTCTGTGTGATTGATCACATCCTTGAACCACATACTGTGTGGGTTTTTGAGTTTGGGACTCTCCAGTCAATGAGCCTGTGTACCTGTCCTGATGGTCCTGCCCCCTCGCTGGCCTCACCTGTGAGAGGTGGCCTGTCATGTTTGTGGGTGTCGCTCACTGGCGTTCACACCCATGACCATAAATACCCCATCCATTTCTCCATCCTGCCGTGGATGGCCATCCTGCTGTGGATGGACAGTGTTTGGTTTCTTATCTGTGGCTATAGCAGAAAACACTGCCATAAGCCTGACTCTCCCTGTCCCTGGGTCCCAGAAATGGCATTGCTCTGACTCAGGGCACACCAGCTCAGCCTTGCAGGTAACGTCTCAGATGCAGTCCATCCATGGTCACCAGGGAGGTCCCTGACTGTGGTGAGGTCAAGTGTTTTCACAGGCTGGTATCCTGTTCTGCTGGCTCTTTTCCAAATCTCTCCCCATGTCTCCCAGGTTCTGGCCTTTCCTTCTGACTTCTGAGTGTTCTTTATATTGACTGTTCTCAAGGGAGGCAGTTCTGTCCCCCAGGGGGACATTTGGTTCCTGCTGGTTGGGGTCCCTGTGCCATTCCCCTAGGGCGCTCAGGTTGCAGCTCTTCTTGTGAATATCTCAGGGTGGCTGCTGGGTGAGTGGCTGGCTCCAGCGAACCCTTCCCTGGGAGGTGTCCAAGCCTGAGGTTGACCTTGGGTCATCCCAAGGCAGGGTTCCTCCTCATAATGTCTTCCTTGGGCTGGGTTCTTCCCCTTGATGGTGGAGGGAGGCGCCAGGCTCATTGCCATGTACAGATGTCCTTCCCCTGCTCAGACCTGCTCAGCCTGCACAGCCTGTCATCTGTCCCTCAGGGCAGCAAGGACCAGCCCAGGTGTCACTCCTGGCACACCAGGGTCCGCCTTACCAGGGGGTCTGCCCACTGCAGTCTGCTGTGCCCACCATCAGATGAGGGCTGGCACCTGTGGATTACCTGTGGTTGGGGCTTGTGTTGCCAGTCTCCGCTCTGGAAGGGTGTGTGAACACGTAATGCACCCACACAGGTAGGACCTGTAAACCACGACCTCCAACCCTGTTATTGCCCAGGACCCCATTGGGGGGCGGTTCATGAGACTTTGATTCAGAGATGCGAAGGGGTGGGGAAAGGCACTTTCCTGCTGCTGTCAATCAAACCACACTTGGAACGAGATGCGGGAGCTCAGTAGTCTGAGATATCCTGTCACAGACCTGTTGGTAAATGGGAGAAGTTTTCTCTGAAACATGGATTTTCCCATGTCATTCTGCTTGATAGACAAAGTTCATGAGGCATGGGGGAGGGGCTGTGG
>SJYX01008107.1:720495-772164 GCA_006410675.1 Oreotragus oreotragus | reverse complement strand
TGCTGTAAAGAGCAATATTGCATAGGAACCTGGAATGTCAGGTCCATGAATCAAGGCAAATTGGAAGTGTCCAAACATGAGATGGCAAGAGTGAACATCAACATTTTAGAAACTAAAATGGACTGGAATGGGTGAATTTAATTCAGATGACCATTATATCTACTACTGTGGGCAAGAATCTTAGAAGAAATGGAGTCGCCATCAAGGTCAACAAAAGCGTCCGAAATGCAGTACTTGGATGCAATCTCAAAAACGACAGAATGATCTCTGTTCATTTCCAAGGCAAACCATTCAATATCACAGTAATCCAAGTCTATGCCCTGCTGGAGCTGCAGCTGCACAATGCGCTGGAGTGGCAACTGTGGGAGATGCCCCACATCCAAGGGCAGACAAGCCTCAGCAAAGACGGTAGGCACTGGAGCGATCCTAGGTCAGGATTTATTAGCTTATATTAAAAAATATGGTGCAAAGCCAGTACACCACGTCTGTGAATCAGCTCTCTGGCTACCGGTTTGAGACTCTTGCCAGCATCTTCCTGGCTCTCTGTGTTGCCAAAGTGGCCAACAATTAATTCACATTTTGCTAGTCCACTGTACTCGGTTTTAGCATCCCTGCAAATGATGTTGACCATTTTGTTATGTGTTCAGTATCCTTGGATGCGAATTAGCTCCAGCAATGGGGGCTTATTTTAAGGATAACAGAGGAAAGAAGGTGGCAGAGCCTCCGGGAATCCAGGGTAGAAGCCTTGACTGTGTTATGTCCCTCCACGAGGCAGAGCTCTGCCTTGCAGCGAGGGTCTGTCCTCAGTGAGGCTGACACCGCCAACACCGCCTCCATGGATGTGCGCTCTCCCTGGACACCTCCGACTCAAATGTTAGCTCATACTTTCCTCACTTACTTGTAGCTTCAACAAGTACCAGCCTGTCCTATCTCTGTCCCTGCAAGCCCCAAATTTAACTCAAGGCTCATCTCTTTAGTGTCTTTCGAGTTTCAGCTGTCACTACTAAATATTCTATGTGCCTGACGTTTGTTAGTTTGTAACTTTTAAGTAAAGGATTTTTCTCCAGGAGGACAGTCCGCAGGCCACTGGCAAACATGAAGACAAGCTCTGCTGGTCAGGGGTCCACTCTAGCCCAGGCGACTGGAGGAGAAGGGCCAGGGTCAAGAGTGCGGAAGTAGTGGCCTACATGGCAGGGCTTGAGGGCAGAGCATCCAGGCAAATGTCTAACAGGGTAATCTTTACAGTTCATCCAGCTTGTCAGAACGTTGGTTTATGAGGATCTACTGGCTCAGGAAAAAACTCTTTCATGCTGGAAGTAGAAAGCACTGGAGCAGATGTTGGTGACATTCTACTCAGAAGTGAGGTTTCTCCAGGAGTTCTACCAGTTTGAAATCCCATAGCATCCCACTTCAACTAGAGTAATGTGTGTGCAAATTCTGCATTTTGCTTTTGTACTTTTGAAAGTGGAGTAACCCAATTCCCTTAAGTGACCAAGATAACCGGTTGCTAGAATTCGAAAGAACTTTACCCTAAGTCCTCATTTCTTCTGCTCTAACGCCCCTTGGCCTGCGATCCTGAGTGACCTCACCCTGACGTGGCCTCTCTTCCCGGGCTCAGGGACTCTTGAACAGTCAGCCCTTCTGGGTCTGCACCAGCAGCTTGTTAGTAGGGGTCTGGTGCAGGCGTTTCAATCATCTTCTTGAACCTTCTCATGTTCCATTTCTAAGGGGTCCCGAGGAAGTGAAGTGGTTTTAAAACACAGAAGGTGGTTTTCAAAATTTCTGCAGCCAGCCACAAAGGCATAACGGGTAGGGAACTTGTGCTGTCTCTTCTTTTTGCCTAAGGAGCTAGAAAGGTGGACAAAATATTAACAACTGGATTTGGAGAAAGTAAGTTACTCCCGAGAAGACATCTCTAGGTGGTCATTTTTTGAGGCTTGTTGATTAAGGGGAAAGACTCTGGATCAGGCCCTGCGGTGGGGTGTGGGGTGCTATGATTGGCCTCAATCCACAGATGTCCCTTCCTGTGGATTCTCTGACAGCCAGGGTTCTCTGAATTAGGAGTAGGAGGACAGACAGGCAGGCACCGACCAGGAAAAAGGCGGAAGCCGACAGACACAGGCGGTGCAGCGCTGCAATCCCCTTAAGAAAGGGAACAGACACCTAGTTCACTCCATACTGTTGTCTTCCCTGGGGGGCAGTGATCCCTCTGGGAGGAGGGTGGGAGCCGCGTGTGGCCATCTGCATATGGGATGGCGGAAGTGAGAGCCGGGGAGGAGGAAGGTCTGAGAGAAGAAGGTCAGTGTCTGCATCAAGTCCACTGAGCTTTGACTCAAACTGAGTCTGCGCACGTGTTGGGGAAATTCCATGACGTGAGTTGGCAGCTGAACAGTTCTCTGAACTTGGGCCAGGCAGAGCGATGTGTGAACTCCATCACACCAGTGAGAAAGCTCAGGAAACACTTGGGGCAATGGATAAAGTACGTCAGGGTCATGTAGGGATAAATCGGCCAGGAAAAAGTCTACTTAGATCCATCCCAAGGACTTAAACCTCAAAAGAAGTGATGTCGTCTAAATCAAGAACACCTCATCTGATACAAATGCTATCCATTTTATGTTGTATTTGCAGGAAATATTGCTCCAATAGGTCTTTAAAATTTTTCTGGTATAGTACAGGAAGATGCAGAAACATATGGTGACATTTAGGGGGAAAAAAATCAATGCTGAAGCTGCTGGTCCTCAGACCACCTGTGAAGCCAGGTTCCTGTGATGTAATCTCATTTGCATTGGGTAATAAAATGAGAAGCTGCTGTAATTTTAGTTTCTTCAGTTCCAAACGTGTACAGTCATTCGATAGTAAGCTGGACTTTTCCCTGGGAGGACCCTTTCTAATATACATTTTATTATTTTTACACACCTGAATCTTTGAGGTCTGATCTTTCTATAACACTCTTACTGGACCAATGTTGCTTCTGTCTGCTTCCTCTTTTATCTTGGTCAGTGCCTGCCTTTCTGTCCTCCTACCAACTACTCCAGGCTTCCCTGGTGGCTCAGCTGGTAGAGAATCTGCTTGCAGTGTGGGAGACTTGGGTTCGCTACCTGGGCTGGGAAGATCCCTTGGAGAAGGAAACAGCTACCCACTCCAGTATTCTGGCTTGGAAAAGTCCATGGAATGCATAGTCCATGGGTTCACAGAGTCAGACACAACTGAGTACCTTTCACCAAAAACACCAGGCCGTGCTGCTGGTCAGAATACCCTGGCTCTCAGAGTATCCACAGGAAGGGACATCTGGTCAGAGTCTGGCCAATCAGAGCACCCCACACCCCACCACAGGAACTGATCCAGAGATGAGGCCTGGAGCCCTTCCCTTAGTCAGTGAGCCTCAAAAAGTCACCACCTAGAGATATCTTCTCTGGAGTAACTTACTTTCTTCAGCTTTTTTTGGTGTGTGTGTGCTGGATCTTTGCTGATGTTCTAGGGCTTTCTTTAGTTGTGGCCAGTGGGGGCAACTCTCAAGTTGCAGTGGGCAGGCTTCTCATTGCAGTGGTGTCTCTTGTTTCGGAGCATGAGCTCTAGGATGGTCAGGCTTAACTAGCTGCAGCACTCAGGTTTAGTTGCCCCTCAGCAAGTAGAATCTTCTGGGACTGGGGATTGAACAGAGTTTGCCAAGAGAATGCACTGGTCATAGCAAACACCCTCTTCCAACAACAGAAGAGATGACTCGACACATGGACATCACCAGATGGTCAACACCAAAATCAGACTGATTATACTCTTTGCAGCCAAAGTTGGAGAAGCTCTATACAGTCAGCAAAAACAAGACCAGGAGCTGACTGTGGCTCAGATCATGAACTCCTTATTGCCAAATTCAGACTTAAATTGAAGAAAATAGGGAAAACCATTAGACCATTCAGGTATGACCTTAATCAAATCCCTTATGAATTTACAGTGGAATACAGTGGAAGTGAAAAATAGGTTCAAGGTATTAGATCTGACAAAGTGCCTGAAGAACTATGAATGGAGTTTCATAACATTGTACAGGAGGCAGGGATCAAAATCATCCCCAAGAAAAAGAAATACAAAAAGGCAAAATGGTTGTCTGAGGAAGGCTTACAAATAGCTGAGAAGGGTGGGATGATTTGAGAGAATAGCACTGAAACATGTATATTAGTGAAGTCGCTCAGTCGTGTCCGACTCTTTGTGGCCCCATAGACTGTAGCCTACAAGGCTCCTCTGTCCATGGGATTTTCCAGGCAATACTACTGGAGTGGATTGCCATTTCCTTCTCCAGGGGATCTTCCCAACCCAGGGCTCGAACCCAGGTCTCCTGCATTGTAGACAGACGCTTTACCATCTGAGCCACCAGGGAAGAAACATGTATATTAACATATGTGGAAGAGATTGCCAGTTCAGATTCGATGCCTGAGGCAGAGTGCTCAGGGCTGGTGTACTGAGATGACCCTGAGGGATGAGATGGGGAGGGAGGTGGGAGGGAGGGTCAGGATGGGAAACACATGTACACCCATGGCTGGTTCATGTGAATGTATGGCAAAACCACCACAATATTGTAAAGTAATTAGCCTCCANCAAAGAACTGACTCATTTGAAAAGATCCTGAATGTTGGGAAAAATTGAAGGCAGGAGGAGAAGGGGACGACAGAGGATGAGATGGTTGGATGGCATCATTGACTCAATAGACACGAGTTTGTTCAAATTTCTGGAGATGGTGAAGGACAGGGAAGTTTTGTGCGCTGCAGTCCTTGGGGTCACAAAGAGTCAGACCCGACTGAGCAATGTTAAAAAGCAGGGAAATAAAAATGTGTAACCCAGATTCCTCCCTCGGAGGCCCTGTGTTTAGCCTGTCTGGGAATCATCCACTCCAATAGCCCCAGTTGATAGATGAGAAAATCTGAGGCTTCAATCGGGAGACCGTGACTCGCCCAAGGTCATAAAGCTGACAAATGCTGGATTCCTGTTCTCACATATTTGTCATCAGTTGTCTGTGCATTGTATCTGAAACAGACTGTGTACCCGTTTAAAGTAGATCAGGTCACCCATAACCGTAAAATAAGAAGTTACTCTTCTAGAATTCAAAGGAAAGCCATTAAGATAATGGTTTTATTTGCGCCGAGGCGCTGTTGTGCCGAGGTTGTTGTGGCTGTTACTGTCCGGTCAGTAAGTCCTGTCCGATTCTTTGCGATCCCTCGGACAGCAGCAAGCCAGGCTTCCCTGTCCCCCACTGTCTCCCAGAGTTTGCCCAAGTTCATGACCATTGACTCAGTGATGCCATCCAACCATCTCATCCTCTGGTGCCCTCTTCTCCTTTGGTCTTTATCAATATACAGAAAAATCGCCGAGATACTGTATGGCACATGGAACTTGGCTCAATGTTACGTGGAGGGCTGGACGGGAAGGGAGCTTGGGGGAGAATGGATACATGTATTGGAGAAGGAAATTGCAGCCCACTCCAGTATTCTTGTCTGGGAAATCTCATGGACAGAGGAGACTGGCGGGCTACAGATTCCCTGGATCCTCAAAAGAAAAAAAAACCAAAAAAAAACCACTGAGAAGAAATTATGTCAGTTTTCTAAACATACAACTATTTTCACACCCGTGAGTCAATCACATTGATGAAAACATACAGGACAAAAGCCTTCACTGATGGAGAGAGTGTCACGGCAGGTGTGTGATGCTCACAAGCAGATGAGTTTAATCATCAGAAGAGCCGAGGCAGGTCTCCCGGTGCGCTCTGTGTAACTCCACTGAAGAAACGCAAATACAGCGTCCCGATCCATCTTGTATAACCTTTGTCACCAGTGTTCACTGACAGATGTACAATGTGTTTTACATCAAGTCAGCGTGTGCATTATGCAAGTTGATAGGAATTATGCATTATGCAATTTTACGGAGCAGTTTGTGGTCACCACGTGTGATTAAGAACTGCTGTGTGCACTGCAGACTCTAACTGCATCTGACAGCGATCGCAAAAGCGCTTCAGAGGCTAAGACTGTTGCCTGAGATTCGTTTGTTGGGAAGGGCCAAGGACCCGTGAAACTGACCGCTTAGCGGCTGATGATAAAAGGTCACGATAAGGATGGGCGTGCTTTGGTGGTGGGCTGAAGACTCTCAAGAGAATCTCCACCTCTGTCCTTCCGTGTTCGCTTATGATCAACGAGGGGAGTCCGGGAACAGGATGAGGACCGTGGTGGGGAGAGGAGCCAGGGGAAGCTACGTGTAGAACCCCAACTCGAGTTCTTACCCCGGTTCTCCTCCCTGTCCTGGCTCAGACTGGCTCCAGGGAATGAGAGGAGCCTCATCCGACCCACCTCCAGGATGAACAGGAGGTCCCAGTTGATCGAGTGGAGGCTGTGGGAGAGGGGTTCAGGGCAGCCCGAGAAACGCTGAATGTGCTCAGGCATGAACACCAGGCAGTGGCCCGGAGCTGAAGCATGCGTGCTGTGTGTTCTCCCAACGGAGGCTGTCCTCAGAGGGGCTTCCTGTCGGGTCTGAGCTCACCCAAGGCATGGAAATTGTCAGCGCGGGGGAACCTCCCTCCAGCACCTCCTTTAAAACCGAATCTGAGGCTTCCTCCCCTGTGAGTCCTTCCAGAGGAGGGGCACCCTCTCCTTTCCACATATAACTTGCAGAACTGCTAAGCCATAAAGTGAGCTCAAAGACGCTCCCTGCAAAAACTACAAAAACCAGACCTACAAAATGATAACCAGGAGTTTATAACTCATAACTCCACGCACGTGATCTTGAACGGTGAAGGCTTTTTGAACTGCAACCTTTACATCCCAATCAAATAGTTCTTTCGGCTTTGAAATGTCCACAATCTGAATTTTATAGGGATTACTTTTTATTATAGGTAGAGCAATTAAATCTCCATATTGAAGGATGTAAAACCTTTTAAGGCCCTTCTCCAAATATCAAAAGAAAAGGAGGCTTATATTTAACAGGTGTGACAACCCAATGCAGGACATTTCATTGACCAAGAGCTTGACGTTCTCCAGTAACAAATACTTAAATTAATCCGAAACATCTTTCAGATAAAAGGGATTTCAGAAAGAATTAAGTCAACCACAAAACTTTATACAGAAGGATCATCTCATGTATGAAATACTTAAAAATGCTAATTCTTGAGGAATGTGTCAAGGGGTGTTTTTATAAAATCTTTCCTTTTAAATTATATTTTATGAACTTTAAATGATCGTGTTTCCTGTCCTTCCCATAGCAGAGATAGTGAACCTGTCTTCATTACTTGTATCCTGTTGACCTTTCAAATTAATTAATTTAACTGGTGGAAATTGCCCTTGACCGTGATTATGGACCAGACTGAAGGGAATGCTCTGGTAGAGGGTAAGATTAGAGCATATGAAAGAAAAAATTTCCTAACTGCAACTGCAAGATACAATCAGTTGGAGGAGATGGTGTCCTAACTTTGCAAAACTCTGAGATTCTTGGCTCTGAGATTTTTCACTGTTAATAGAATCGGCTTTGAAAACGGTCTCAGTATGAGGTTTTGTTTTTTACAAAACAATTCTCTCCCCCTTTTCCTCCCCTCTCCCCGCTCCTCTGGAAAATGTGTGAGGGGTGGGCATGTTTGTGATGCCTTTCTCTGTGGGGTGTATTTTGAGGAAGGGGAGAAAAGTATCAAAAGGGAGCCACAGATGACATTGGTTCAAATATTGTGTTTTTACTGCACTCATTCTTTTTTGTTCTCAACAGTGGTAACCTGGATTGTTGAAGTCATTCTCGGCTATTAAAGTACAATTCTTTATTCATAAAGCAGGCTCCTATGTTAGCAGTATTACTAACATACTAACATCGTGTCCGACTCTTTGCGACGCCATGGACGGTAGCCTACCAGGCTCCTCTGTCCATGGGATTTTCCAGGCAATAGTACTGGAGTGGATTGNGGATTGTTGAAGTCATTCTCGGCTATTAAAGTACAATTCTTTATTCATAAAGCAGGCTCCTATGTTAGCAGTATTACTAACATACTAACATCGTGTCCGACTCTTTGCGACGCCATGGACGGTAGCCTACCAGGCTCCTCTGTCCATGGGATTTTCCAGGCAATAGTACTGGAGTGGATTGCTATTTCCTTCTCCAGCGGATCTTCCTGACCCAGGGATTGAACCCAGGTCTTCCGCATTGTAGACAGATGCTTTACCGTCTGAGCCACCAGGGAAGTCCTATTACTAATATACTAACAGTATATTACTTCCAGTATTGTTCTATCCTATCAGAGTACTCAGTCCTAGTGATGATGTTGAAGGAACTTGCTAGGGTCACCTCATATTACGAAGCAGAGTCATTGCTAGGGGCTCCTGATCTCAGTGGTCAGGGGGAGAAACGATTCACTTTAAAGCACTCCCCTAAATCATAAAGGTGGCTTCCCGAGTGACTCAGTAGTGAAGATCCACCAGCAATGCAGATGTGGGTTTGATCCCTGGGTCGGGAAGACCCCTTGGAGAAGGAAATGGCAATCCATCCCGGTATTCTTGGCTGAGAAACCCCATGACAGAGGAGAGTCCATGGGGTCTTGAAGAACTGGACGTGACTTGGCCACCAAACAACAAAATCCTAAAGGCTCCCTGTGGCGTGTTTTGGATGTGAGTGGCTAAGAAGACGATTTCAAAATACGGTCAGGTTTCTTGGATACGGAGCTTCTTTGGAGAATAGCTCTAAAGAAAAGAAACCAAAATATGCAATCAAGGGGGAAGGCAGGTTGGATATTTTTTAAGATCTCGTGAACGGCAGTGAGTCGTCTGTGTCGCTACTGTTCTGTGTTACTACTACCGACGGAGCAATTGAAAGGAGTCAGTCAATGTTGCAAATGAGGATTCTAGCACAGACTGTAAAAACTGATATGGTCCTATTACTAAAACGCATGTTTCAATATGCATTCTGCTTTTTGTACCGGGACCTCAGAGAGAAAAGGACTGCATGCTTCTCAGAAACTTATTCTGTTTTCAATATTTCCTTTTTATTGGTATCTTCTGCCCACCTATGGAGAGGTGGGCTTGTGTCCCATATGCAGTGGTATGTCTGTTTGTCCAAGAAATTTCCTAGGAATGCATTTGTAGCTTGTGAGGCTTGTCCCTTTAAAAGAGAAACACTCCTCGGAGAGGGTGGAATGGTAGATTTTTGTATCAATGATCTCCTTTTGGGATCTGTAGGGTTAAAGAACCTCTCAGAATCTATAGGTCCTAGAGAAGGTGGTTTCTAAACTCTGCTGCTTAGACTCATCCTATTTCCCCCCCAGCAAACAGGAAATAGAGCACTAAAGGGTTTTGTTTTTTGTTTTTAATTGGAAAGTGTGTAGGGAGGGGGCATACTCTTGATGCCCACTTACAACCCTGAGCCTGACCTAGACTTGGGGGTCTCCGTGTGTTTTTTCTTTCCTCTCTCTCTCTCTCTCTCTTTTTTTCTATTATTTTGGCAGACTTTTTGGAATGTCTGGGAGCTAAGGGCTTTGCTTCATGGAGCAGAATTCTGAAGCAAGAGAAAGAGAAAGTTATAGACTAAACCACAGAAATGTAAACACGTCTGCAGCTAAAATAACTCCACTTTCATTGAAAACACTCCTCCTTCACAATCAGACTTCTGTGTGCTATGGTCAATAAAACGGCATGTTAATAGCGACCAATTAATAGATTATGTTGCCCGGCCTTAAAAGTTGAGGGAGTTTTAATTATTATTTTTCAAATTAAAGGAGTGCTTATTTCGCTCCCTTCCCTTGGGGTTGCGGCGGGGGNTCTTGATGAAAGTGAAAGAGGAGAGTGAAAAAGCTGGCTTAAAACTCAACATTCAGAAAACTGAGATTATGGCATCTGATCCCATCACTTCATGGCAAATAGATGGGGAAACAATGGAAACAGTGACAGACTTTATTTTGGCGAGGGGGCGGTGGGGGGAGGGTCAAAAATCACTGCAGATGGTAACTCCAGTCATGAAATTAAAAGACACTTGCTCCTTGGAAGAAAAGCTATGAACAACCTGGACAGCATATTAAAAAGCAGAGACATCACTTTGCCCACAAAGATCTGTCTAGTCAAAGCTATGGTTTTTCCTGTAGTCATGTGTGGATGTGAGAATTGGACCATAAAGAAAGCTGAGCATCAAAGAATTGATGCTTTTGAACTGTGTTGTTGGAGAAGACTCTTGAGAGTCCATTGGACTGCAGGGAGATCCAACCAGTCAATCCTAAAGGAAATCAGTCCTGAACACTCATTGGAAGGACTGATGCTGAAGATGAAACTCCAATCCTTTGGCCATCTGATGGGAAGAACTGACTCATTGGAAAAGACCCTGATGTTGAGAAAGATTGAAGGCAGGAAGAGAAGGGGATTACAGAGGATGAGATAATTGGATGGCATCACGGACTCAATGGCCATGAGTTTGAGCAAGTTCGGGGATTTGGTGATGGACAGGGAAGCCTGGCATGCTGCAGTTCATGGGGTCACAAAAAACTGGACCTGACTGAGTGACTGAGCTGAAATGAACTGGTACCCAGTCTTGGCGTAACTCTGACCCCGCAGGATAGTGTCTCGCTGTCTGGCACCTCCGGCCTGTCCTCTCTGGTGCCCAGGCTTCCTCAGCTCTGGCTCTTCGGCTGTGCTTTCCCTTCTCCTTGGCGTTCTCCAAGTGACAGTTGGCCGCCCACCTTGGTGGCCTGGCTCGTGCCTGGGTGTTCCTGTGGCTGGTCTTACTCTGACCACGGGGAAGGGGTGGCCCTTTTGTGTGGTCACAGGAAGACTAGATGTGTCTTCTCCTGACTCTGGGCCTGGCATGTGGAGAAGCTAGGTGGTGGTTATTGAATCTCTGGGAGGAGGCTTTGCCTCTCGCCGCCTCCTTCCCCACACCACTGCAAGGTAGCGGGTCAGTCCCCCTTCCAAAAAGCTAATCTGCCTCTGGGGTAGGGGGATGGGCCCTGGATCAGAGGCTTAACTCTCCCCCACCCACTCTGCTCCTGCCACCCAGCCAAGGGGAAAACACAGTTCCTCTGGAAGAGACCAGAAAGACCAAATGTACCCATGAGAGACACCTGGGAGGGGAGGCAAGGCGGAGTGCTCATTAGAGTCTTAAGAAAAAAATGAGTGGACATCCTGGAAGAAAGTCAGAGCCAGATTCACCTCCAGCCACTTCCCGACCCTTGCAAACACCCCCCACCGCACCCACTCAACATTTCCCCGGACAGCGTTCCCTCCTCAGACCCTTGTCCACAGGTCTTTTGTCTGGGATGATGCCTGCCTTGCTGGACACTGCATTTGCAGGAGATTGAGTCACTGTCCGCTGAGCACACTCCAGGCCCCTGAATGACCAGAAAATCAAGGCTCACTGGGAAACCAGCATCTGACCCCACCGGGGGATGTCGACCATGCCCAGGAGAACTTACAGGGCCACGGCTTCCCCCGCTTGCCTGGTGGCTCAGATGGTAGAGAATCAACAAAGGGGTGTCCCTAGACACTTCCCTGGATGACTAGAATCAGGGCTTCAGGTCACTTTGGTTGACTTTGGAAGGTTCTGGAATTTTGTCCCCGTTACTTTTCACCATCTCATCATTCCCCTGCAGCCACGGCCATAAATCTGCTCAGTGACAAACCCGTGAGCTCAACTCAGGGGCAACGAGGAGGTGCTGGAGGGTCTGACTTGTCAGAGTCATTCTCAGGGAGAAATACTGGGGTGTCCTGCCAGATGCTCACCAGGGTCAGTCCCCTTGCAGGGCGGGTGCCGGCATGTCTTCTCCAAGCAGAGCCCTCTGGGAGCCCCAACTGCAGTCTGGGCTCCTGCCTCCATCTGTGGCTCAGACTTGCTTTTGGGTGGCCATCGGTACACAAGTGCTCCCCTGATCCCTGCACACCATCCCTGGGGGCACCCTTTCCAGGGCTGCTCATTTTATCAGGGCCCTGCTCTCCTCGCTGCTCAGCATCAGAATCCTACAGCAGCTCGGGGGCGTCCAAGGCCATCCTGGCCTTCGGAAGTCACAGCTACCCACCTAGGAAGCCCTGGAGCCATATAACCTGTGATGAAGAGGCGTTTGGCCCTTCCCCGCAGCTCCAGAGGCAGGTTCCCCACTGCCAGGCTCGCCTGCTCTTTGCAGATGATTCCATTTGCCACAGCGAGGGTCCTGCATTAGGAGGGCAGTGGGTGGGAGGCAGGGGCTGTGAGCCTGACTCCTGTGGCCACGTGGAGAAAGCAGCTCAGAGGGGAGGCACCTTTCAGCCACTCCGCTTACTTGGCTGCAATTTTCTGAATCAATGCTTCAACTCATGAGTAAGAAAATCACACGTTCCTGCCACACGCCAGGTGGAGGTCGGCTGCAGTCTTTTCAGAGACGGCCATTGATTTCTCTGCAGCTGTTGCCCACGAGGTGCTGTGGGTGCATCCAGAACTTGCCCTGGTTCCCTGGGCAGCTGTTGCCTGTCTCCAGGGTTTGCAGCCATGGAGGGCTCGGGCATGCAGGTGCCCAGATGGCCCACAAAGGCAGGGCTGTGTCTTTTGTGTTGCTTTGTTTTGTTTTCGTATATGTGATCCAAAGCTTAGCACACGGTAGGTGCTTGATAAATGCTTGCTCCGTGTTCATTTGATTTATTATCTGCTATATTCCAGAATAAAATGTTACTATACCACACATTTAAAAATCTGGGGCACTCTGCACAGGAAGGGTGTCCTAGGGCATGGGCCCTGCTCCCTGGGGGGCCTCCTCGGAGGCCCTGTGTGTGTGTGTGTGTGTGTGCGTGTGTGTGCTCAGTTGCTCTGTTGTGTCGACTCTTTGCCACCTTGTGGACTGTAGCCTGCTGGGCTCCTTGGTCCATGGGATTCTCCAGGCAATAACACTGGAGTGAGTAGCTATTCCCGTCTGCATGGGAACTTCCCCACGCAGGGATCGAGCCCATATGTCTTGTGTCTTCTGTACTGGCAGGCAGATTCTTTTCCATTGAGCCACCTGCTGCCAAGTCACTTCAGTCATGTCCGACTCTGTGTGACCCCATAGACAGCAGCCCACCAGGCTCCCCCATCCCTGGGATTCTCCAGGCAAGAATACTGGAGTGGGTTGCCACCTCCTTCTCCAATGCATGAAAGAGAAAAGTGAAAGTGAAGTCGCTCAGCCTATCCGACTGCCAGCAACCCCATGGACTGCAGCCCACCAGGCTCCTCCGTCCATTGGATTCTCCAGGCAAGAGCACTGGGGTGGGGTGCCATTGCATTCCCCGAAATTGAGCCACCTGGGAAGTCCCAAACTCCAAGATCCAAGTGGAAATGCCAGGGACTGAACCCGGGGCCTTACATATGGGAAGCATGCTCTCTACCACTGAGCTACATCCCCTGGAGCTGGGGGGCTTGAGAAAAACCCAAGTGTCCACTCCCCAGGAACCAGCTTCTGGGGTCAGTCAGAACATCAAATCTCTTTGCTTCTTGAGGACTTTAGTCATCTTTGTGGTGTGACACCATCTCACAGAGATGGAAGCTGACTGACATCGAGTGATTATCTCTGAAACTAGAGGAAAAGAGTTAACCACCTCATGGTAAATACAGTTCAATGGGGGGGTCAGTGAGCAAGCGTGAGCAGTTGTTAGGTGGTGGTGTGGGAAACAGCTTTCTCTGGGCAAGTGTGGCCAAGATTTCTAGTGGACCCAGTGCCCATCTTCCCTTCCCTTCCTTTACCTTCTGGGTACTCAGCCACCAGATAACAACTCTACCTCGCACCATCTCTGGAAGCCAGGGGAGCCACGTGTGGGCTGTGAATAGAGGAAAGAGATCATTTCTAGAACATACCAGTAAACACAGAGGCTGTGCCTACCCACGTGACCCAGTGACTAAACAACAACAACCCTCTCCTTGAGACCCTTCCAGGTGCCTGGAAGTGAAATGAGAAGGAAGGAGCTGGAGCAGCCATGTTGGGCTGTGAGGTGGAGACTATTGTGAGGAGGGCAGAGAAACAGGTGGGGGAAGGAGTCTGGGTCCACGTGCATGTGGGTACGAAGGAGAAATCTCTGTCTTGCTTCTGCTGCTGTGTTTGGGGCTCTTCGTTACAGCAGCCCAAGTTGTACCTTCGTTTCCAGTGCATCCAGAATTCCTTGTCTGAGTCCCCCTCTTGCCACGTGAACCCCGACCTCCCCCTGACGGCCAATGCTACTTTGAAAATTCTCTCTTGACTTTATTTTTGAAATTTACTATTAGACTCTTGGTGAGAAATAACATTTAAGTTTCCTAATGAAAGGTTGTTGCTGAACGAAAAGACGCCGGGATTCTTGGCATCCAAAGGAGAAGAATTCAATCCAGGGCCAGAGATGAGGCTTGATCGCTCAGAGCTTTTGTGTAATAAAGTTTTATTAAAGTATAAAGGAGATAGAGAAAGCTTCTGACACAGGCATCAGAAGGGGGCAGAAAGAGTACCCCCTGCTAATCTTTAGCTGGATGTTATATAGTCACTGCTGCTGCTGCTGCTGCTAAGTCACTTCAGTCGTGTCTGACTCTGTGCGACCCCATAGACGGCAGTCCACCAGGCTCTCCCGTCCCTGGGATTCTCCAGGCAAGAACACTGGAGTGGGTTGCCATTTCCTTCTCCAGTGCGTGAAAGTGAAAAGTGAAGTCGCTCAGTCGTGTCCAACTAGTAGCGACCCCATGACTGCAGCCTACCAAGCTCCTCAGTCCATGAGATTTTCTAGGCAAGAGTACTGGAGTGGCTTGCCATTGCCTTCTCCGTTTCTTGTACTGCTGCTGCTGCTGCTGCTAAGTCACTTCAGTCGTGTGCGACTCTGTGTGACCCCATAGACAGCAGCCCACCAGGCTCCCCCATCCCTGGGATTCTCCAGGCAAGAATACTGGAGTGGGTTGCCACCTCCTTCTCCAATGCATGAAAGAGAAAAGTGAAAGTGAAGTCGCTCAGCCTATCCGACTGCCAGCAACCCCATGGACTGCAGCCCACCAGGCTCCTCCGTCCATTGGATTCTCCAGGCAAGAGCACTGGGGTGGGGTGCCATTGCATTCCCCGAAATTGAGCCACCTGGGAAGTCCCAAACTCCAAGATCCAAGTGGAAATGCCAGGGACTGAACCCGGGGCCTTACATATGGGAAGCATGCTCTCTACCACTGAGCTACATCCCCTGGAGCTGGGGGGCTTGAGAAAAACCCAAGTGTCCACTCCCCAGGAACCAGCTTCTGGGGTCAGTCAGAACATCAAATCTCTTTGCTTCTTGAGGACTTTAGTCATCTTTGTGGTGTGACACCATCTCACAGAGATGGAAGCTGACTGACATCGAGTGATTATCTCTGAAACTAGAGGAAAAGAGTTAACCACCTCATGGTAAATACAGTTCAATGGGGGGGTCAGTGAGCAAGCGTGAGCAGTTGTTAGGTGGTGGTGTGGGAAACAGCTTTCTCTGGGCAAGTGTGGCCAAGATTTCTAGTGGACCCAGTGCCCATCTTCCCTTCCCTTCCTTTACCTTCTGGGTACTCAGCCACCAGATAACAACTCTACCTCGCACCATCTCTGGAAGCCAGGGGAGCCACGTGTGGGCTGTGAATAGAGGAAAGAGATCATTTCTAGAACATACCAGTAAACACAGAGGCTGTGCCTACCCACGTGACCCAGTGACTAAACAACAACAACCCTCTCCTTGAGACCCTTCCAGGTGCCTGGAAGTGAAATGAGAAGGAAGGAGCTGGAGCAGCCATGTTGGGCTGTGAGGTGGAGACTATTGTGAGGAGGGCAGAGAAACAGGTGGGGGAAGGAGTCTGGGTCCACGTGCATGTGGGTACGAAGGAGAAATCTCTGTCTTGCTTCTGCTGCTGTGTTTGGGGCTCTTCGTTACAGCAGCCCAAGTTGTACCTTCGTTTCCAGTGCATCCAGAATTCCTTGTCTGAGTCCCCCTCTTGCCACGTGAACCCCGACCTCCCCCTGACGGCCAATGCTACTTTGAAAATTCTCTCTTGACTTTATTTTTGAAATTTACTATTAGACTCTTGGTGAGAAATAACATTTAAGTTTCCTAATGAAAGGTTGTTGCTGAACGAAAAGACGCCGGGATTCTTGGCATCCAAAGGAGAAGAATTCAATCCAGGGCCAGAGATGAGGCTTGATCGCTCAGAGCTTTTGTGTAATAAAGTTTTATTAAAGTATAAAGGAGATAGAGAAAGCTTCTGACACAGGCATCAGAAGGGGGCAGAAAGAGTACCCCCCTGCTAGTCTTTAGCTGGATGTTATATAGTCACTGCTGCTGCTGCTGCTGCTAAGTCACTTCAGTCGTGTCTGACTCTGTGCGACCCCATAGACGGCAGTCCACCAGGCTCTCCCGTCCCTGGGATTCTCCAGGCAAGAACACTGGAGTGGGTTGCCATTTCCTTCTCCAGTGCGTGAAAGTGAAAAGTGAAGTCGCTCAGTCGTGTCCAACTAGTAGCGACCCCATGACTGCAGCCTACCAAGCTCCTCAGTCCATGAGATTTTCTAGGCAAGAGTACTGGAGTGGCTTGCCATTGCCTTCTCCGTTTCTTGTACTGCTGCTGCTGCTGCTGCTAAGTCACTTCAGTCGTGTGCGACTCTGTGTGACCCCATAGACAGCAGCCCACCAGGCTCCGCCGTCCCTGGGATTCTCCAGGCAAGAATACTGGAGTGGGTTGCCATTTCCTTCTCCAATGCATGAAAGAGAAAAGTGAAAGTGAAGTCGCTCAGTCTATCCGACTGTTAGCGACCCCATGGACTGCAGCCCACCAGGCTACTCTGTCCATTGGATTTTCCAGGCAAGAGTACTGGGGTGGGGTGAGACACACAACCTGCACTCTGGAGCAAAAAGGAGACGCTACTTAACTCAGGAGTGAAGGAACGAGAGGACAAGGTGAACAGTGAAGCTGCTGCTGCTGCTGCTAAGTTGCTTCAGTCGACCCTGTGCGACCCCATAGATGGCAGCCCACCAGGCTCCCCCGTCCCTGGAATTCTCCAAGCAAGAACACTGGAGTGGGTTGCCATTTCCTTCTCCAATGCATGAAAGTAAAAAGTGAAAGTGAAGTCACTCAGTCGTGTCCAACTCTTAGTGACCCCATGGACCAGGCCCTCTGTCACCAGCAGTCTGTTAATGAAAGAAAGGAATGTCTTAAAACTCATAATGGCAGCAGGCCCCTCATCCATAAGATGCATTTTAGGATAATCTTGGCACTGGATGATTCATCCCGGGCCACAAAACGATTGACTTGAATCTTGTAGAAGGGCAGATTACCAAACAGTTTCGTTTACATAGATTAGGGGAACAATATCTAAGTATAACATTCTGGTTTGTCAAGTAGGTTCTGAGCCATTAGGCTGAACAACTTGAAGACAGAGTCTGGGGTAAATGCATAGTATATTAACATAGCTTAAGACAAACATTTCCATAAGAAAAATGCATTGGTTAACTCAAGGTTTGAGAATAGCTAACTTCAGGTGAAACCAGGTGTCATTATGGCAACACAGTATTTTAAGGGAAACCTCCTTCTAAATTTGTATAGAGAAGGAAAAATATATCACTAGTTTGTTTCCTCCTGCTGCTTAAGAGAGATAAAAATGTCTGACACTTGCAGCCTATTTCCTCCATTTGGAGACCCCTGGCCTTCCTGCCTGTTACCCTCTCACCAACACTCCTCTCTCAAAAAAAGCCCTCCCTTGTCATCAGTTTCCTCTCTCCCTTTCTGCTTTCTCAGTTTCTTGGCTTCTCCTTCTGAGATCTAGGGGCTGACATCAGGGTCGAGTGGTTCCCAGCTCCACGCTGGCCTGAGGCAGCTGAGCGGTCCCACCCCTCCTCTTGTTTTCTCTCCCTTCCCCTGTTGCCTCCTTTCTCCCCACCTCGAAGCCTCACCAAGGGCAAGTGAGGAAGGTGCGGGTCACCTTCCAGGTGCCTGCCACCTTCCAGGCAGCAATGGGAATTCAGGCTGTGGGACCTTGGGCCCCACACTGTTGTGTAAACTAGTGTGAGCTGGAATTCAGAGAATGAACCAGAAATTCCAAGGGTCATTGCTTTGCTTTTATTCTGTGTACTTTTTAGTTTTTTTGAAATTAGCAGTCTTGGGGCTGCTATGTCTCCTTTTATGTTTTAGCATTTTGATCCAGGCTCGCCTGAATCAAAGGCGCTTTTATGTTCAGTGAGTACTCCTGACTATAAACTCACCTTCCACCTCCATCTCCACCCTGCAGAAGTGAGAAGGCCAGCTTCAGTGGGTCTCACGCTCTCAGGGCCCAGCCCTGTGGGGAGGCAAGTGGTGAGAGCTGCCCAGGCCCCCCAGACCCCAGGGGCCCCCAGGCTAAGGTGGCCAGCACTGCTGCTGCTCAGACACTCAGGCGTGCTCGACTCTGTGACCCCGTGGACTGTAGCCCACAAGGCTCCTCTGTCCATGGATTCCCTAGGCAAGAAAACTGGAGTGGTTGCTGAGCCCTCCTCTAAGGGATCTTCCTGACCCAGGGATCGAATCCGCAATCTCTTATGTCTGCTGCGTTGACAGGGGGGTTCTTTACCAGCAAGCCTTCGGAGGCCCTGGTCAGCACTGCTGGCCCCCAGACAGCAGCAGATCCCTTAGACAAACCTGGAGGAAGGGGGAGCAAGGGCTGGAGCTGTGGAGAACTGCAGAGATGAAGGCAGGAACCGGTGCATCCTGTGCTACCCCCATGGGGCCCAGGAGACCGAGATCCTGATGGGGCACCCTCCTGGAGCCCACCTGGGCAAGGCGCTTCGTCAGGGGAGAGCAGCTGGTCCCCACCCAGACTACGGCCCAGAGGCTGTGTATCTCCTTCACCTGGGAAATAGAAAGCTCCGCACTGGGGGCCAGTTGGGTCCTCGGCCCCTTGGGGGAGCACCCCAAGATCCTGAGCAGACATCAGGGCCACAGATCAGACTTGTTCCTTCCTCCCATCTCCCTAGCTCAGAGGTGGGAGTGCTGACATTCCAGCTAGAATTCAGTGGTCAGGATTACTTCAGCTGGTGATGGCGGGGGTAATGTCACGGACAATCCCCTTTTCGCTCCAAAGACATGGATGGTGAAGGCAGGGTCTCTGCCTCAAGTCACCAAGGCCCCCTATTCCTGCAGCTCAGCAGCGTTGAGCACTGTTTGGGCCCCGGACCCAGAGGGTCTGCCTCTGTCTGTCTGTCCATCTCTCTCTTCAGTGTTCCATCTGCATCACTTCGGTGCCTCCTGAGTGTTGGGATGACCTCAGGGAGGGAGGAAGATGCTCTGCACCAGGCCAGGGATGTCTGTTACTTCTCACTCACATGTGTGTTTAGAGTCTGCAGATAGAAAGAAGCAGGAACCAAGGGGGCAGCTGGTCCTGCATGAGTGTCGGGTTCAGGGCAAGGTCTACGTCTCAGGAGCTCTGGGGCTGCAGAGCTCACGTGCACCCACCGCCCTTTACCCCCAGGTGGTGAGGACAGGGGCATGGGCCCTGTGGTCAGGCAGCTGAGCCTTTGCCAAAGCACACACGCAGGGCTACTGACCCTTACGGATGGTCGCGTGAGGTCAGTGGCAGTTGTCTCTGGCTTCCTCAGGTCAGTGGAAAGCTGAGGGCTGGAGAAAGAGCCCCGGGCAGTCCCCGAGTCCTGGAGGGAGACAGGGCCTGGGAGAAGGATTCTAGGAGGCGGGACCAAGGGCCTCTGGAGTTGGCAGTGGGCAACAGTCTGCCCTTCTCTGGGAGTGCTGGAAGGCAGGAGCCCTCGCAGGCCTGCTCTGACTGCCCAGCCTAGCAGATGTGGTCTTGTCATGTTATGCTCCTGGGCTTCCTGCCCTGTCTGCCCCTGGATTCTAGTCCATGTCCTGGTTACTGGGCCAGCAGTGAGGCTGCTGTTCCCAGTTCGCCTGCATCAACAAGGGGGTCTTCCCCTTGGGAGTTGGGGGAGACGCTGAGCAAGGTGGGAAGGCTGAACCCTGCAGAGCAGGTGGGGGTGGAAGAGAAGATGCTGAGCCACAGGACTTGCATGTGGGGCCTGGGTGGGGCCCTGAGGAGAACCCAGCAGGTGGACCATGAGCCGAGGGCCGGGTGAGTCTCGATGAGTCACGCCCCTTTTCGTAAGCGGTACAGTGTTGATGTGAGTCATACGCAGCCAGACCCCAGGAATAGAACCCAAGAGCCGCTCTGCTCCCTTCCAGGTCCGTCTGGGTCAAGGTCATGAATGAGAGCTACCCTACCCTGGGGCCTCTGGATCTTCCCTGGCTGAGGCCAGCAGGGGACAGCAGGGTCGCTGGCTTAGGGACGAGGGTCGTGTTCAGGCCTAGGATACCATGGCTCTGACCACCCCCTGCACCCTACCCTAGTGCTTGACAGCATCAGAAAGCCTCCCAACCGGCAAAGTTCTCCAAGGGGTTGCTCTGGGCTCAGAGTATGAGCAGAGTTCAGCCCACTGGTGGCCGGTTAGCGTTAGCTCCAGGTGTGAACTCACTTGGCTCCCATGGGCTGGAGGCTGTGTTGCAGTTCCTCTGTCCCTAGCCCCTGCACCTGAGGGGTACATGCAACTGAGGGGAGGAGAGAGGGCTGTGTGCTGAGGACAGGCTCCCTGTGTAGGGCAGGGGGCGCTGGGCGATCCCTGCCACGGATCCCCACTCAGCATGCAGGCAGATGAGGACCGGGACTTGGAGTTCCTGGTGGATCCAGGGCAGAGCTAGTCTCTAGGACCCAGGTCTGCAGGTCACTTTGAAGTCAGCCCATGGGGCAGCAGCCTGAAAAGTCATTTCCTGTCCATCTGTTTGGGGGAATCAGCTGAGTGGGGCCTGCATGGTCAGGATTGAGAATTTTCTCCCAGTCTCTGTGCGCGTGTTATCTGTGCAAAGCCTTCCTGGCATCTCCGACGAGCCTCTCTTTCAGGCAGACAGCCTTGTAATCACCTCCAAATTGGTAGCTGCGTGGTGTGCCCTGGGAGCTCCTGGCTCAGCCGCCAGCTGCAACCCCCTGGCTTCTGGGAATCCCCTCCCTGCTCCCAGCCACCACATTCCAGGATCCTGGAGGGAGTCCACCCACCCACGGGACATGCAGCAGCTTTGGAACTGGTAGCAGGCTGATGGAGACTTCGAGAAGGGCTGCAGACTGGAGGACGGGTGTACACGCAACCCCAGGGAGTCTGTCTGGGATTAGGAGGGAGCTTAATCCGTTGCTGGTTTGGCACTTGGGGATCATGGGATGCCCTACAGGAATGAACGTGGCTGCAGGAGGGTGTCTTGAGGCAGCATCACTCAGACCAACGCCCCGAAGACCCCAAACCCAAAACAGCCACCAAAGGGTTACTCCCACAATTTGTGTTAAAAACAACACGGACACCCTCTCCCATTCGACCCAGCATGGCCTGCCCCGCGTCCGTGGAGCTCATGGCTGTGCTACTGAGAGGGCTCATTTTGTTTCTTTTTTAAATTGTATTTACGCATTTCACCGCTGACTGTGCTGGGTCCTCATTGCCGCGCTGGGGCTTTCTCCAGCTGCGGCGAGCGGAAGCGACTCTGGTTGCGGTGCACCCGTTCCTCCCGGCAGGAGCTTCTCTTGTCGCAGAGCTCAGGCTCTGGGTGACGCCAGTGGCTGTGACGCACAGACTTAGCTGCTCCATGGCATGTGGGATCTCCCTGTATCAGGGATGGAACCCATGTCCCCTGCCTTGGCAGATGGATTCTTAACCACTGGACCACCAGGGAAGTCCTCGATTTGTTTCTTGCACCCAGTCCAGGTTTTCTAGAGGCTTCTCTGGACCAGCTGCATGGCAGACCCTCCTGCTGGACCCTGACTCCCTACACTCACCTCCTGGCCACCTGGGTAGCTCCCTCTGTCCACTGCGGAGGGGCTGCCCAGCGTCGTCCTGTTGGTTGCTCCATGACTGGGGGACGTCTTTGGAGTGAAGTGTTGCCAAGGGTCTGCCCCTTCTTCTGGTTCTTTTGGGGCTCCGCCTGAGAAACATGGGCCTTTCATTGCATCACTGGGACGGGAAGGCGTGACCCTCTGTCCACTGCGGAGGGGCTGCCCAGCGTCGTCCTGTTGGTTGCTCCATGACTGGGGGACGTCTTTGGAGTGAAGTGTTGCCAAGGGTCTGCCCCTTCTTCTGGTTCTTTTGGGGCTCCGCCTGAGAAACATGGGCCTTTCATTGCATCACTGGGACGGGAAGGCGTGTGTCCCCCAGGCCCGGCCAGAATGCATTTGACTGGTTTCCTCGTCTTGCTAATTCCAAAGGCCTGACAGGACTTTGCCTTCACAGTTGCATTTTCTCAACTAAAAGTCGGTTTGCCATTTGGGAGAGACGGAGTTATTGGAAGCTGGTTCTCTGTATATTCCCGCAGGGATTCTAAGGTCCCACTGCTCCAGCAGTGTGGTTGTGAATCCAGCATGTTCTGAAGACCAGGTGTAACGTAAGTTCAGAAGGGAGCAGTCTGGAGCTGGCGGAAGATGCGGGCTTTGGGATGAATTCACGCTCGGAGAAGGAGGCGCGGCCGAGCTGGAAACTGGGGCCCATGGTTGACAAGCTGTGTTCACTCCCCCATGAGGCAGTGGGCGAGAGTGAGGGCATGGCTTTCTCTGCTCTTCTCCATCAATATTCATCAATATTCTGTGTCTACACCCCCCGAGAACCCCCTCCCCCATCCCGGACAGGCTTTGAGTCTGGGCGCCAGGCTTCCCGTTGCTGACCAGTAGTCCTGACTCCTTGGAATCCGAGGGCTCATGGTCCTGTCCACAGCAAGTGGACCAAGGGGCCTCTCTTGTGTCAGTCACAATGGTCTTTTCTTGTTCCCCAAGGGGCAATTTGAGTGTTATGGTGGGTTGGATGGTGGTCCCCAAAGACACATCCATGTCCTAATGCCCAGACCATGGCTGGCATCTGTAGCAAAAATGTGATCGAGGATCCTGAGGGGAGGTATTTATCCAGGATTATCGAGTGGATCCTCGGTGCCATCACAGGGGTCCTTACAAGGAAGCAGCAGAGAGAGGTCAGATAGACACAGGGGGAGGTGGCCATGTGAGGGTGGAGCAGAGAGATGGGACCACAAGCCAGGGATGCCAGGGGCTCTGAGGAGCTGGGAGAGGCAGAAAGGATTCTCGCCCAGAGTCTTGAGAACTAGCATGGCCCCGCTGACACCTTGATATCAGACTGCTGGCTCCAGAGCCATGGGAGAAAAAAATTCCTGTTGTTTTGAGCCCCCAAGTCTGTAGTGATTTTTTCGGAAGTTCTGTGAAACTAATACAAATATTCTCATTTTTACGTGTATATTCTCATCATTTTCATACTCAGGGCTCTCCCTGATCTCCTCACTGGGCCAAGCTTATTCTCTAAGGCTAAGCTGAGAGCATCCTCACGCCTCCCACAGTGACCTCACTCTTCCTGGAAATCCCAGCAGAGGGGCTAGCAGACCACCTGAATATGGAGCCCCAGGGCTCAGGCAAGTGCTATTACCTGGGTCCCACCCCCAGGAATGCTGATTGCCTTGTCTGGGGTGCAGCCTGGGCCCTGGGGTTCTTGAAGCTCCCTGCACATCCTAACTTGGTGGTCTAAACCCAGGCTGATCCCGCTGAGTGGGGAGTGGCATGTCCGAAGTGGGTGGCCCTTCAGCTCAGGGCGGAAGTGTGGACCCACCTTGGCACTAGTGCTGAGTAGTGTGTGTAGCTTGGCAGACAGCGAGCTTCTGGAGGAAGAAACTGGACAATGCTTTTAACAGATGCCAGGATCTGTCTCTTAAGTTTTCCGGACTTCTCTGAAACAGGGCTGAGTCACCTTGACTCAAAGCTATCAAAGACTGGCCCTGCTCTTCCCTGTCTTTGAACTGTAAAAGCAGTGAAACCACCCAAAGAAGCTCAGGGAATGCATTTATTGACTGGTTCTCATTTTCACGGTTGTTTGACATTGGAGGACAAGTAATGCCTGAGGTCCCGGTGTTATGGTTTGGGTCCAGGAGCAAGCATAGGTCAGAGCCGGTTGGCCATTCATGTTGATTAGAGTGGAGATGGTCCACCCTGGAACCCAGACATACTCTGGGAACCTGCCTACCTCAGCCCTCAGACTGTGAACCGGGGCAGCCGCTTAGTCCCAGGACCCTGGACTCAGCCTCTGTGCTTCTATGCTCTATCTGTTGCTATTGTTGTTTAGTCTCTAGGTCATGTCTGACTCTTTGCGATCCCACAGACTACAGCACACCAGGCTTCCCTGTCCTCCACTACCTCCCAGAGTCTGCTCAAACTCATGTCCATTGAGTCAGTAATGCCTTCCAATGTCACCTCCTTTTCCTCCTACCCTCAATCTTTCCCAGCATCAGGTTCAGTGAGTCAGTCCTTTGCATCAGGTGCTCACAGTATGGGAGCTTCAGCTTCAGCATCAGTCCTTCCAATGAATAGTCAGGGTTGATTTCCTTTAAGATTGACTGATTTGATCTCCTTGCAGTTCAAGGGACTCTCAAGAGTCTTCTCCAACACCACAGTTCAAAAGTTCTGTTTCATGCCAACATTCCCGGCTTCTCCCTTAAGACTTCCTCAGGTTTCTTGGGGAGAGTTTCGTTGGGGCAGGGAACACAGGCAAACTTTGCCATTGTTAATATGCCTCGTTTTTCATGCCTGAAGGCATACTGGACCAAATGACAGAAACAAAGACAGATTTTCAACCTCATTTGGGAGACATGAACTTGGAGATTCACGTTACCTTTGATTTTATCAGTCATTTATCAGATTGAGAAAATTAATGGGACTTCTTGGGCAACAGATGAGGAAGGATGGAGCTGCGTTCTTTGGTCTTGCCTGTGCTAAGCCATTTCATATCTTTTTGCCTGATTTTTCCTGTCTGTAGAGCGAGCCTGCCTTAGGTTAGGTCATAACTCAGTGGGACTGCTTTTGAACACTGTGCAGGGATAATACAGTGGGATTAAGAGAATCGTGCTTTAGGACTAAGTGAGAGATGGACTGGTAACCTCTGTGTTAATAGTTATTTATTTATTGGCTCTGCTGGGTCTTGGTTGTGGCATGCAGGCTTCTCTGCTTTAGATTTGCTTGAGGTCCTTAGGAGTCTGGGCAGTGAGAGTTCTGTTGGTTTCTACTTTTTAGGCCCTTAAGACAGTGGGTGGCAAACATTAGGGGGAAAAAAAGAAAGAACCCAAGTATAACTATTGAATAGTATTTTTGTTGCCACAGTTTATCTGTCAAAAGCCATTCCCCAAAACTCACCTTAGAGGAAGCAGGACAGGAGAGAACAAAAAAAGAACTGAGAGAACAGAAAAAGAACTGAGAGAACAAAATGAGGTGTGTGGCTCCTGTAGACGCCTGGTATTTCAGACAAATACATGCTCCTATTTCAGCCAGTTCACTTGCATCAATTATGCTTCTGGAGATAATCTTTATGGACTGTGAATTATCTCTGGAAATTTGTTTCAGATGTGGCTGCAAGGAGTTTTCATCCTGAAAGGTCATCTCTGCATGAAGGTGGAGGTATAATTTGTGTCTTGGAAGCGGCTGTTTTTCAATGACTGATACACATTTATTCACTGAAAGATTGTATAAATACAAGGTTATGCTGCTTCTACTGCAATGAGGGTTCTGCTCTTTGATGTGCAGATATATAATGATGTAGGTTTACAAAGTCTTATCTGGCTCCAAAATTCACATCTCAAATTGCTATGTGGAAACTGGCTGATCATTACATGGAGTCCCAGTTCCTAGGATACAAATTATGAAGAAAACAAGTGAAAAAAAGAAAGCATGTTAGGAAAATAATTAAGGGCAATAAGACATGCTTTCCCAGGCATAGTATAGGTGCTTGGCTTTTCTTTAAGGTATAAGGTCTCAATATGCGGTGTGATTTTGAGTATATGTCATCCACCCCATGGAGGATTGGCTCCTTGTGGTCAATGATTCTGTCACGGGGCTCAATTAATCAACAGTGGCAAAGGATGCCTCATAGACATAATAAATGAAGACATCTTTATTGAGACTCCTACCATTTACCACGATTATTTGGGAACAGGTTTCAAGTTAAACAAATTCTGTTAGGAGTCTAATCAGTGGAGAATGTGATCGCAGCATTGGAGGAAGAATTCAACATCAGCAATGCAGACTCAGAATTTAGAAGCAGGCTCTGTGCTTTTGGCTGAGCTTCTGAGCTCTCAGTTTTGAGCCAAACATTGCATCACTAGCATGGTCTAGCTTCTTTTTTTACCCCTTGCATTGAAAGCATAAGAACAGTTGAGGGTGCAAACACCTCTCCACTGCATTAGTTGGAGCATACCATAACAAAAGTGAAACGCTAATTACACTGGTTGAAGAGATTGTGCCGTGTCAGCATAAGCACTGTGCTGTCTCTTATACACATCTAGATGTGTATAAGAGACAGGTCTTACATACTGAGGTGCTTCTATGATGGGTGCATGGATATTTACAATTGTTACGTCTTCCTCTTGGATTGATCTCTTGATCATTATATAGTGTTCTTCCTTATCTCTTGTAATCTTTACTTTAAGGTCTATTTTGTCTGATATGAGGATTGCTCCCCCAGCTTTCTTTTGCTTCCCATTTGCATGGAATATATTTTTCCATCCTCTCACTTTCAGTCTGTATCTGTCTTTAGGTCTGAAGTTGGTTTCTCATAGACAGCATATATATGGGTCTTGTTTTTTGTATTGGAGAAGGAAACGGCAACCCACTCCAGTATTCTTGCCTAGAGAATCCCATCCATTCAGCCAGTCTGTGTCTTTTGGTTGGAGCATTTAATCGATTTACATTTAAAATAATTATTGATATACATATGTTCCCACTGCCATTTTCTTAATTGTTTGGGGTTGATTTTGTAGATCTTTTTTCTTCTCTTGTAATTCTTGACTATATAAGTCCCTTTAACATTTGCTGTAAAGCTCGTTTGGTGGTACTGAATTCTCTTAACTTTTGCTTGTCTGAAAATCTTATTTTTCCATCAATTTTGAATGAGATCCTGGCTGGGTACAGTAATCTTGGTTGTAGATTTTCCCCTTTCAGTACTTTAACTATATCCTGCCACTCCCTTCTGGCCTGAAGAGTTTCTGCTGAAAGATCAGATGTTAAACGTATGGGGTTTCCCTTGTATGTTACTTGTTGCTTCTCCCTTGTGGCTTTTAATATTCTTTGTGTTTAGTCTTTGTTAATTTGATTAGTATGTGTCTTAGCATGTTTCTCCTTGGGTTTATCCTGTATGGGACTCATTGCACCTCTTGGATTTGACTATTTCCTTTTCCATGTAGGGGAAATTTTCAACTATAATCTCTTCAAAAAATTTCTCATACACTTTGTTTTACTCTGCTTCTGGGACCCCTATAATTCGAATGTCAGAGTGTTTGATATATGGTGACACAGAACCGAAGTCACACACACACACAGACACAAGCGCGCTTGCAAGGAGTGATGAAGGCCTTTCCTGGAAATACATCAACGTCCATTTCTTGCCTTGATCCCGAAGCCTCATGTTTGCATTCATGGGCTTCCCAAGTGGCTCAGAGGTAAAGAATCTGTCTGCCAAGCCCGAGCTGGTTTGGGAAGATTCCCTGGTTTGGGAAGATTCCCTGAAGGAGGAAATGGCAACTCACTCCGGTATTCTTGCTTGGGAAATCCCATGGATAGCGGAGCCTGGTGAGCTACAGTCTGTGAGGTCGCAGAGAGTTGGACACGACTTAGTGAGTAAATAGCAACAACAGACATGATATCTATACAGGCAGTGCTTCCTGACCTCGGCGCTGTGGCTGGTGACCCTGAGAGGGAGCCCCTAGCCCCGGCGTGGAGCACCAGGGTCAGGACGCATCCTTCCTGCCCGAGCCTGCTTCACGTTTGTCTGTCTCCGTGCTGGGGGACCCAAAGCCTTAGTTTGTGGCTTCAGCCAGAAGGATGGGAGTCGACTGTGCCCTAGATAGAAGTACTGTTCGTAGAGAAGTATTTACCATCAATGAATGAGAGACAACGGTTATGTAACTCATGTAAAAATAGACATACGCCTGAATGTGTTTCAGGGGTTGGAGGAGAATCACTGTCTAAGCTTCTTATGAGATAGCTGGGCTGCAGTTCCCTGGGCTTTCAGGACCATTCAGAGAACTCGGTTCAGCTGTTTCATTCCCACCAGAGAATGGTGGTTAGTGGCTTAAATCAATGAGCTGCCCGGTGACCCTCTCTGGGGAAGGAGATGAGTTCTCTCAATCTGGAGGCCCCGTCACAGCCTTGCTGACTTTGCTGATAATTGGTTTTTGCTCTCCTGGATATCTGCCTACTGATCTGGAACCCACCGTGCACCATCCATCCGTCCGGCATGCAAAGAGGGGAGATGGACGGCACCCAGACTGACATGGGTGGGCAGCCACTGGTCTGTGGGCTCCAGCCTCCCAGCCACTCTCCTGGGTGACTTCTGAGCTCCCTGCCCCCTCTCGCATTGTCAGGAGCACCCCCCCCCCCAACAACTGATGTGTATCCGGGCACTGTCTGACCCTCACAGCTGGGACCACTGGGTCCTCGCACAACTCCGTGAGGTGGCCACCAGAAAGTACGTCACCCAGGGTGGCATTGAGCTGGAATTTGAGCCCTGGCAGTCTGGCTGCAGAGTCTGGCCCTGCCCCTGGTGGACGAGCACCCTTTACCCAGGGATAGCAGTGAGCCTGGGGGGTGAGGGGACGCATCTGTGCCCTGGGTTCCAGAGCAGAAAAGCCCAACTCCCCGGCCCACCTCCTCTCCTACACGGAGCTCTGTGAGTGCGGCTCCCTCTGTGGGATTTTCGTTTTAATGGACTGTGGTGGACAGGGAGAATCAGATGCAACTGGCTGCCTGAAGCTTTGACACTGCCCCTCTGCCCCCCAACTGTGTGATGAAACCAGGAACTAAAATGCTGCTTCAAAGCAGTGAGCCCGACAGACAGAGACCCCCACTCTGCCCAAGCTCAGCAAATGTATGCAATCAGACGAGCCAGAGGCACAGGATACGTGGTGTGCAGAGTCTCGGTGACCAGTTAACATGGGACAGGGGAAGCTTCCCTGACAAGGTAACGGGTGGACACAGAGGGGGCACCCACCTGGGGGTGAGCCATCAAAGGCCCTGGGGCAGCGTTATGCTTGGGGTCTCCAGGGGGCAGGCTAGTGAGGCTGGAGAGATAAGTGGTCATCTAAGGTTCTGACAGTGATTGCCTCACTGCCTCTGAGAAGTTCATACCGGTGCACACCCCCACCAACAAAATCAGCTCAGTGGGTGTTGTATTTAGTTGCACTGAGCAGCTTCAGTTGCATGCAACAAACTCTGGTAAATTCTCTTTTCATTTTTATTCTGTTACAAATATTTTCTATTTTTTCCTGTTATGGCTTCTTAAGTACACCTGTCATTTAAAAGCAGACATTTAATTTCCAAATATATGGTATTTTTAAAGTATCTTTGACATTAATTTCTCATTTTGTTATTAATTTCTCATTTAAATGCTTTCTTCTCTGCAATCACCTTCTGTGTTTTTTCAGTCTTTTAACTTTATTGAGGCATTCAATGGCTAGGTCAAAAATCTCTCTTGGTAAATGTCACATTGCACTTGAAAACATGTGGGTTATTTTCAAATTTATTTTGATATTGATCTCTAACATAATTCCACGGTGATAAGAGCACAGACTCTGTATGATTTCAATACCTTTAGACCATGAAATTTTTGCATCTTGTTTTATGTTCCTGGGTATGTTCCAATGTCTCTTAGTTTACAATATATGGGAACTTGAACAGAATTTGAATCCTGCTGTTGCATGAGAATTATATAACTCTTAATTATGTTGAATTGATTCATGGCGCTTTTCAGGTCTATTATATCTTTCTACTTTTCTGTATATTCATTCTATTAATTTTTGAGAGCTTGATAGTGAAACTCCAAGTAAAAATCTTAATTTATCTACTTAAAAATAATTGTAATACATAGTGGAACTATATGTAACTTTGTTCTGTGTTTTCCAGGTCTCCTGTAAATGTGCTATTATACTTTCATAATTAAAAAATTAAAAAGAAAGAGAAAAAAATGAAGACTTCCTTGAGAGGAAAAGTCTCCAAAAGGTATTAATAAGTAAAAAAGTCAGGATACCAAAAATAAGCACCTCAGTGGGTGCCTGAGACAGGGCTTTGGGGGTACACAGGGAAACTTTGGGGTGACAGAAATGTTCTGAGCTTTGACTGTGGAGGTGACTTCATGAGTGAAGATGTCTGTCAAGCTGATTTCACAGTTTAAGTGGGTGTGGTGTTACTGCACATCAAATTACACTTCAACAATGGCAACAAACAAACAAACAAACAAAGGAAGCAGTTCTGAGAAGTCCCTGAGCTGTGGCAACAGCAACCGTGGAGGCCAGGCCTGGGCCTGGCTCCTGCCACAGCATCTCCCGCTGACGTCTGCCCTGCATGGAGCTTTCTCCCAAGCAGGGAACTCAGGCCCTCCCAGGGTGCGGCACGTTCAGCACAGGAGGCAGACCGCCCCTCGCCTGCGTTTACCGGGGAATTCTGCAGAGGGCACGGCCATGTGAAGGGTGCCCAGGGCAGGGGCCACGTCTGAGGGGCTCATTGTCCAAGCAGGTGTGCTGTTTGCAGGAACTGGAGGTCTCGGCCCCCTGGAAATCAAGCCCCGCTTCTCCCAGCGATCACCCAGAAAGGAGTGAAGGAAAACCACCGGTTCTGGGGGCTCCTGGGGGTGCGCAGCTGGGACTGCCCCTCCCTCAAGAGTCCCCCCACTTCTGGGTGGAAACTGAGGTGTTCACCCCGACATCTGCCAGGAGAGCAGGCTGCGTGCCCTGAGCTCCCTCCTGCCCAGAGGCAGTGAGGCAGCCCAAAGGAGCTTCTGCTGTCCACTCCAGCCCAGCGCCCTGCCCATGGCCCTCCAGCCACCTGCTGCCCTGGGGCTGCAGGCCATCTGGTGCCAGCCTTGCCCACTGACTGGCGTTTCTTGCTCTCACCTGGGGTCTTGGCCCCATGGCACTGGGCGTGTGCTGTCCACTCCACCCCAGCTTTCCAGGGACCCGCTCACACCCAGTCTGCACTGCCCCACTCAGGACACCAGCCCTATAGCAGGCTCTTCTAACCCCGCTTCCTCTGACTGTGAACCTCGGCCTCAGTTTCCCTCCAGCACCCCCAGGACCACCCCCCACAACCTTCTCGTTCTCGGCTCTGACCTCAGCACCGCCATCCACTGAAATATTTATGTCTGACATTAGTGAAATATCAAGACCAGGAAAGTGGCATTGGTGAAATGTCGGCTCTAAGGCATTTCATCACGTGTGGACCCGTGACCACTCCCACCGTCCTGCTATGGAGGGACTGTCAGCTCAGTCTTTCCCATTCTCCCCCTTCACAGTCACCTCTCTGGGATGCTCCCACCCTGACCACACCTCCTCTGCCTCTGTCTCCTCGTCTGTCATTTCAAGAGCGTCCTGAAAGCAGAGTCAGGTTTGGTCCATCCAGGGAATTGTGTGTGTCTTTTCTTTTTGCTACACAGATTCTAGGTACCACAAATGGGTTTATTCACTCGCTCACCTACTGAAGGATTTCTGGGTGGTTCCCTGTTTGGGGGGATGACAAACAAAGCTGTCATAAACATTTGTGTCTGCCTTTGGCTGTGGACACAAGTTTTCATTTCCTGGGATAAAAATGCCACACGTGTTTTAAGGAACTGGAGACCTTCTCTGTCTCAGCTGCATCACTGTGCATCCTCATGGCAGTGTGGGAGTCTGTTCCATAATGCTTGGACACGACTGTTATCTTACCTGGGATTCAGTTGTACATACAGTTTGACAGTGGCCTCATATCCCCTGATGTGATCTTATCTCCTTCTCTCATGTGTTGTATTTTTCTGCACCTCCTTTAACTTGCTGAAGAATATTCCGGCAGGTGGATCAGTAGTTTACATACGTGGCCAGTCATACGTAGCTGGTCGTAACTTAAGCACAGGTTCATTTGATAGCTCCCCCTGCATGTCAGCTGCTTGTGACATGTGTCATGTGTCAGAACATGTGACAGGCATGTTGTTGGGGCCAGGACTAAAAGTAAATCCATGGATGAACATGCTCGTCACAAAACCGATGAGTGCTGTGAGCAAGCTGTGTGCGGCTCTGAGGCTGCACGGTGGGTCCTCCAGGACTTAGATTCAGGGGAGGAGCCTGCTGGAATGATGTCTGGGCTGGGGTCTAGAGAAAACCTACGAGCTCAGTCAGCCAGGGCAGTCGGAAGGCTGGCTGCTGCAGCCCCATCTTGACCATGTTTATTTCTGATCATGAGCTTATTCAAGGTACACTGTGCCACCGTCCCCCGGGCAGGGCACATCTGTTCAGTACTGCTCAGAGAATCCGGAACATCACACAGAACATCTGTGCACACCAGAGGTCTTGGCACACAGCTCTGACATTTTGCTTAGATTCAGTCCCCGAGAGTGAAGTGGCTGGTGACTAGCTGCTGCTTGCATTTATGAGGTCTAGATACAGTTTCCACCCCAGTGGCTGTTCATTTACCTCCCAGACTCCAGCCTTGGGGGACCCTCTCTGGACTGCAGTAGTACCACTGGAATCTCAGCAGACACTGGGAGCTGCCCACTCCCTGGTCTCCTGAGCTGGGCCCCCAATTCCTGAGGCCAGTGTGCAAGTGGGGGGTGGGTCAGCTCTCAGGGACAGCACCAGATTTAATTCTGCTCCCAGGGAAGCAGCCCCGCCTGGGGCCAGTGCCTGTGGTTTGTGTGCTGGACAGGGAGGGAGGAGCAAGGAGGAGAGGGTTCCCATCGAGAGGGTGGGTGAAGAGGGCTGGGGACTGGATTCCTGGGCCAAGAGGCAGAGACAGAGGTAACTTGAGCCCTTCCACTCCACCTCCCATGCAGAACTTCCCACTGTGAGAAAGGGGAGCTCTCGCAGAAACTGATAACTGATAAGGACAGGACTCTACAGATCCCAGACCCTAGCTGCTGGAGACGATGCGCAGAGGGGCTGTGTTCTCCAAAGAATCCTGGGGGGTGTTGTCCCACCTGCTAGAGCCCAGGTACCTAAGAGGCAGGTATGCACTCAGGATTGCCTACAAGACTCTCAATACTCTCACCTTGGAGTGCCAAGTTGGCACTGGGCTGTGAAAAGGGTCTCTCTGCACGGACACAAGAGTGTAGTAACTGATCCTCGAGATGCCCCTACAGCCCCTCCCTTCTCTGCACACACACTGCCCCCACATCAAGAGATGGAACTAATTTCTCTCTCCTTGAATTTCTCCAGCCCTGAGGACTGGCTCTGACCTAAAGGATGCAACAGAAATGACATCTTGACTTCTGAACTTCTTAGAGCCCAGCAGCCATACTGGGAGGCAGTCCAACTAGCCACAAGGAGAGGCCAAGAGGAGAACCAGAGACCCAGCCCTCAGCTCCACTGACCTCATGGCCCCCAGCCAGCCCCAACCTGCAGCCATGCAAGTGAGGCCATTTGGGGTCCTCCAAACACCCCTGAACCCCAGCGGCTCCAGAGAGAGCGAACTCCAAATCAACAGACAGAACTGTGAAGGAGGAGAAATGATCAGTTTTTATTCCAAGTTGCTGAGTTTTGGGAGCGTTTATTAGATAAATGAAACAGAAGCTGACGTGGCTCTTTAAAAAGGTGGTGTAGGGCAGAATTTCCAGTTTTGCTCATTAGGCCAGTATATACCAGGCATTATGGTTCCCTGGTGGCTCAGATGGTAAAGAATCTGCCTGTAATGCAGGAGACCCGGGTTCGATCCGTGGGTCAGGAAGACCCCCTGGAGAAGGGAACGGAAACTCACTGCAGTATTCTTGCCTGGATAATTCCATGGACAAAGGAGCCTGGTGGCTATAGTCCATGGGGTGGCAAAGAGTCAGACACGACTGTGCGACTATCACTCACTCATCATCATACTGGGCATTAGTCCAGGTTCTAGAAATGTTTCAACTGGAATCTAAGCTTTGGGTGCTGACAGTCTAACCCTCCTTGCGTTTATTTGTTTCTGGAGGAGGTTTTCTTTTTAACTCTTTGGCTGCACTGGGTCTTCATTGCTGCGTGCAGGCTTTCTCCAGCTGTGGTGAGCTGGGGCTCCTTTCTGGCTGCGGTGTGCGGGCTTCTCTTTGCAGGGGCTGCTCCTGTTGTGGAGCACGTGATCTAGGGTGCAGGGGCTTCAGTAGTCACAGCTTGCGGGCTCAGTCACCCCTCGGCATGCGGAGTCTTCCTGGACCAGGAATCAAACCGGAGTCCCCTGCATTGGCTGGCGGATTCTTAACCACTAGACCAGGAGACAAGTCCCCCTTCTTGCTTTTAAAGCAGCGGTTCCTCATGGAGTCTGAGCCACGTTCATAGAAATCCCATCAGGAAAGGTCCTGGGCCTCTCCCTGTAGGGCAGCCAGCTTCTCTGACCTGTGTTCAGCCCAGAGCATGAAGTTTCCGGGCTCCCCTGGGCAGATCCTCAGTTCTCAGGGAGGTGGAGGGTATCTCATCATTATACTGGGCATTAGTCCAGGTTCTAGAAATGATTCAACTGGAATCTAAGCTTTGGGTGCTGACAGTCTAACCCTTCTTGTGTTTATTTATTTTTGGAGGAGGTTTTCTTTTTAACTCTTTGGCTGCACTGGGTCTTCATTGCTGAGTGCAGGCTTTCTCCAGCTGTGGTGGGCTGGGGCTCCTTTCTGGCTGCGGTGTGAAGGGCTTCTCTTTGCAGGGGCTGCTCCTGTTGTGGAGCACGTGATCTAGGGTGCAGGGGCTTCAGTAGTCACANTTGGCTGCACTGGGTCTTCATTGCTGAGTGCAGGCTTTCTCCAGCTGTGGTGGGCTGGGGCTCCTTTCTGGCTGCGGTGTGAAGGGCTTCTCTTTGCAGGGGCTGCTCCTGTTGTGGAGCACGTGATCTAGGGTGCAGGGGCTTCAGTAGTCACAACTTGCGGGCTCAGTCGCCCCTCGGCATGCGGAGTCTTCCTGGACCAGGAATCAAACCGGAGTCCCCTGCATTGGCTGGCGGATTCTTAACCACTAGACCAGGAGACAAGTCCCCCTTCTTGCTTTTAAAGCAGCGGTTCCTCATGGAGTCTGAGCCACGTTCATAGAAATCCCATCAGGAAAGGTCCTGGGCCTCTCCCTGTAGGGCAGCCAGCTTCTCTGACCTGTGTTCAGCCCAGGGCATGAAGTTTCCGGGCTCCCCTGGGCAGATCCTCAGTTCTCAGGGAGGTGGAGGGTGGGCACCTGGTATTGAGTCCCAAGGTTGAGGACGTGGTCTCTTTCCTGGGGAACACCGACCCCCCTTCTGGCAATGGCCCAGAGCTGGGCCTTCCTTGCTGGCCCTGATCTGGGGTTGGGGGAAGACTTTCATCTCTCAATTCTGGGCGTCAAACTCTCTGAGGGGTTCTGGTTCCCTCAGAAGGTGCTTCCCGATTGTGGACCTGCCTGTCCGTTGACCACCCTCTCAAAGCTGGTTCCTTTCCTCAGTTCCGCCCACCCCGACAGAGTGACCAGGAGCACCTCCCTTTGACCCTCGAGGGCAGAGAGAGGACCATCTGCCATCCGTCTGCTTGCCGGTCCCACGGTGCCTTCTTCTGGGTTAACCCTCTCCCCGTCTGCTCCGAAACAGACGCTGGCGCCCCTCGGCCCGGCATGCCTGTGCTCTCCCGCCCATCCTCGCGTCTCCCCTGGGGGTGTGATGGGAGCAGGCGGTGACAGCAGCCCCTCTCCAGCGAGCGGCCGCCATGTGGATCACACTTCTGCGCGCATCACCCCTGGACCCCTGACCGTAGCCATAGACCCCGAAGCCAAGGCTGCTGCCGTCCCCACTTCACAGGGGCGTTTCATAATGCAAGTGGCTCATGCCCACATGGCAGGAAGGTGGCTGAGGAGCTGCCAGAGGCTGGACCCAGGTCCCAGCACTGTGCTGCTCTCGGCTCCAGCCTGGAAATTTGAAGGCTGGGTGCAGCGGGCAGTTGGTTGATGTTGAGGCTTGTCCCATAGACACCAAGGCTGACCTTTTCTGCTGCCTACCCGCTGGTGGCTGTGGCACCAAGGTCCAGCGGTCACTGTGGGCACTAGGGTGGGCCAGGGTCTGGCTCACTGTGAGCTGGGCAAGCCTCCTCCTCTGCACTGGGGCCTCTGGGTGTCCCCTCGGGGCTGTGTTGGTGTCCAGGGGGCCAAGGGCCCCCTGCAGTGCACATCCAACCAGCATTCTCCAGGGGCCCACTGAGACCTGGCCTCTGTGGGGGGTGGGGACAAATTCACCTGTGATAGTGACTGGGCAGCTTCCTTGTGTCACCGTGTCACCTCCAGTCCTCGCAGGGAGGGCATTGTTCCTGGACGTGGACAGAAGGAGAGAGAGGGCTGAGGCCTGGGAAGAGTGTGAATATGGCCTCAATGCCTCCATGGGGCTCTTGATCCGACTGGCTTTACAAGGTCCCGAGGCCCTGGTGTTGGGAAGTTTGGGGACCCCTCCATCCTCAGCATCTCCTGGACCTGCCAGTCTTGGGGCCCCAGGCCTATGAGGAGGGGGCAGTGACAGAGGCATGGTACCTCCTGCCCAAATGTCACACGTCAGAGTGTCCCCTGCCCATGACCCCACCTAGACAGGGCCAGGCTGGCAGGCAGGGGCCCCTCCAGAGGCTAGGCATGATGACTGCCCGCTTGGCCCTTCTAAAGTCTGTGTGTGACGTGCTGGTGAATGAATCTGTGCGGGGAGCACTTTCTGGAGAAACCGCATTCCAGGCTGCACGAGTGTTTCAGGTGGGCCTTGCTCCTCATCAGGAGCAGCCGAAGGGCAGCCAGCTGCAGGGGCAGCTCCGGGCACTGGCCTACCTTGCTGGCCCCTGTCGCCTATGGCCTCCAGCCTGGGCAGAATCTTTTAGCCATACCCAGACCATCCCAGGGGGTTCCAGCAGGGCCTCATGTCCCAGCATGTCCCAGGGGTCCCTGTGGCCAGAGGGGAAGTAGGCTGAGCAGAGGCCTTCAGTGCGACCTTCCCTCTGCACCTACTTCCAGAGAAGCCCCGATTGCAAAGCTGGAGGGCAGCTGCTCTGGGAATTAAACCAAGGTGCTTGTTGTCCCCCCAGGACCCAGGCTCATTGAGGATGAAGTGGTCAAGCTTGAAGTGTCTCCCCTCGTGTGAGGGCAGGTGCAGAGGCAGCTCTCCTGTTCAGCTGAGGAGCAGGATGATGACAGCCGCTCTGTGGGTGCTGTGAGTTGACACAGTGTGTGCTCAGGGCTGGCTCTTCAGAGCACTCGGGTCCACTTTCTCCCTCACCTGGTGCCAAGGGCCAGCTGGGTGTGCCTCGCAGGTGCACGTCCATACAGTGGGTCCTCTGACAGAGACAGCTCTTGTGGTTTAGAGAGAAGATTCCAGCGATGGATATGCCTGCTGGTTAAGCCAAAAACAATATAAAATGTTTATAGCAACTCTCCGTCCTCCTCAGTTCTCTCCCCGGCCCTCTCTCTTAAAAATGTTTGATAGACTCTTTTTAAGAGTAGTTTTAGATTCACAACAAAATTGAGTGGACGGTATGGAGGTTTCCCATAGACCCCCTACCCCCACACATGCAAATTTCCCCCAACATCAACATCCTGCAAGAGTGGTGTGTTTGTCAAAAATGAAGAACCTACATTGATGTATCATTGTCAAAGTCTGTTGTTTATATTAAGGTTACTCTTGGTGTTGTACATTCTGTGGGTTTGGGCAGTCGTATGTCACCCATCAGGATATCATACAGAGGTGTTGCTGTTCAGTCTCTCAGTGGTGTCTGACTCTTTGTGACCCCATGGACTGCACGCCAGGCTTCCCCGTCCTTCACTATCTCCTGGAGTGTGCTCAGATTCGTGTCCATTGAGTTGGTGATGCTATCTAACCATCTCATCCTCTGCGACCACCTTCTTCTCCTGCCCTCAATTTTTCCCAGCATCAGGGTCTTTTCCAGTGAGTTGGCTCTTCACATCAGGTGGCCAGAGTATCGGAGCTTTAGCACCAGTCCTTGCTCTAAAAACTCTGTACTCTGCCTGCTCAGTCTCCCTTCTTCCTAACAAATTGTCTAGTAGATTGCAGACCTCACGTGCACAGACTGGATTCGTTGTGATCTGGCGTTCACGGCACACTCTCCTCATTGGTCCCTGCTGGGTGCTCTTTGACGTTAAGATGGTAGCAACAGTATAATGAACACGCTGTCCCACCGGCCGGTCCAGGAACTGGAACTGCCAGTAACCTCTGTTTGCCCCTGCTGTTCCCACCTCAACTGCTTCCTCCTCCTCAGGAGGTAAACACGATTCTGCACTCCGTGTTCATTTTTTGTTTCGTTTCTGGGACTTGATCTTCCCCACTCAACATTGCATTCCTGAGGTTTGTTTATATTCTGTGAGCAGCTGTCTACTGAATGTCCCCATTGTAGAATTTCTCACTGTGTACATCAAATATTGTCTGTTCTCTTCTCTTGTTGTTGGGCCTTCGGGCTGCTCCAGTGTTCATGCTGACGAATAGGCCTCCTATACACACCCAGGGGGGACCCTCCTGGGAGGAGACCTGAGAATGGAATCTGGATCGTGGGAACACAGAATTTTAATTTGGCAAGACAGTGCCTAGCTGCTTTGCAAAACGGTTACGTCAGTTCACACTCTACCAGCAATGTGTAAGCCTTCTGGTGACCCACATCCTCTCTGACATTTGGAATTAACAAATTTTTTGTGTGTGGTTGATGAAAAGTATACAAAATGCCATCTCATTGTGAGTCGTATCCCTTGGTGACAGTGGGCGTGACTGGCCTCTCTCTGTCTGCTGGCCCCTCTGCTCTCCTTGGAGCCCCTGCTCCTGCCTTTAGCCCATTTTTCTGTTGGGTTGCTTGCTTTTGCTCCCTGACCCCTAGGAATTCTTTGCAGAGCCTGACACTTGTCTTTGGTTGGTTTTGTGTGTGGTGAATATCACTTCCCAGTTTGTAGCTTGTCTTTTCATCTTCATTAAGGTACATTTTATTGAGTAAATCGTGGCTCGGATGGTAAAGAATCTGCCTGCAATATGGGACACGCAGGTTCGATCCCTGGGTCGGGAAGATCCCCTGCAGAAGGGAATGGCAACCCCCTCCAGTATTCTTGCCTGATGAATTCCATGAATAGAGGAGCCTGGTGAGCTACAGTCCATGGGGTTGCAAAGAGTTGGACACGACTGAGCGACTAACACTTTATTGAGTAAAAGTCCTTAATTTTAAAAAAAGATTATTTATCAGCTGCATCGGATCTTAGTTACGGCATGTGGGGTAGTTCACTGTGGCACACGGACTCTCTAGCTGAGGTGTGCAGGCTCAGTTGCTCCATGGCATGTGGGATCTTAGTTCCCCAACCAGGGATCAAACCTGAGTCCCTTGCATTGCAAGCTGGATTCTTAACCACTGGACCACTATGGAAATCCCAGTCCTTAATTTTAATAGAGTCAAATGCATCAATCTTTTCTTTTATATGGCTAATGTTTTTGAGTGTCTTATTTAGGAAATTCTTTCCTGTCCTAAGGTCACATAGATATTCATTGGTATTTTCTTCTAAAGTTTTAAACTTTTGCTTTTGATGTTTTGTTTCTTAATCCACTTGGAGATGCTTTCTGATAGTAAAGAAAGCATCTAAGTTTTCATCCTGGGGTTTTCTTGCCTCCTTTATTGCATAAGTTTCCCCTAGGACCCCCCATGTCGTGCCCCTCATTTCTCAAAATCTATCTACAGTTGGGTGTGCTTGTTGATTCTGTATCCTGTTCGATTGCCCAGATTGTCATTTCCTGGGCTGACCCCATGCTTCATTCTATCCCCACTTTTTTGGCGGCAGTGTGTGACTTGCAGAATCTTAGTTCCTCGACCAGGGACTGAACTGTGCCCCTGTAGTGGAAGCGTGCAGTCCTAGCTGCTGGGCTGCCAGGGAATTCCCACACTTCTGCCTTCACTGTAGTGTCACAAGTAGCTTTTCCACTGGAGGGGTGGCCCCGCTGCCTTCCTTTCCTTCTTCAGGAGGGTTTGGATGGTTCTTTTAAAAAACTGAGCAGTAGTTTACACAGAGCAAAGTGTATAGACTCCAAATGTACATTTCAATTAATCTTTATAAATGTGTGCACTTGGGCCTGTCATCAGTGCTGCCTCTCAAGCCTCTGGAAACAGGGGACAAGGCCTCTTCATGGTGTGAGGGCTCTACAGGTTAGGAGGCTCGGGGGGGATGGGTGGTGTGGGGGGATGGGTGGTGTGCGGGGATGCTGGTCCCGGCTCCATGGTGTCTGTGAGGAGTAGAGGCTGAGATGCAGAAAGGCTTGGATGCACTCTGCTGCACCATCCGTACTCACGTGTTTTGGCTGATGCTGGCTGGGTCTCTGCTGGGCCACCACTGGAACCCCTCCACGTGGCCTCCTCTCCATGTGGCCTCCTCTCCACGTGGCCTCCTCTCCACGTGGTCACTCCTTGGGGTGGTTTGGGCTTCCTCACTGTGTGGTGCCTATGTTCCCTGCAGACAGTCCAAGCGAGCCAGGCGGAGGTCCATACAGAGTTGCTCCCTGGTCCCCTCTCTACCGATCGAGGAACCTCAAAGGTTTGCTCATGGTCTGGGAAGTGATCATCTCCCCAGACCATGCTCCCTCCCTGTTCCCTTCTCCAGGGGCTCTTCCAAACCCAGGGATTGAACCCAGGTTTCCCACATTGCAGGCAGATTCTTTACCAGCTGAGCCATCAGGGAAGCTTCTCTATTGATGGAGGAATCACAAAGGTGTGCTCATGGCCTGGGGACGGATCATCCCCCTCGTGTCTGAACAGGAGCCTCCAGTCCACGTGTGAAAACCTCAGCATTGTTGTTCAGTCACTCAGTCGGGTCTGACTCTTTATAACCCCGTGAACTGCAGCACGCCAGGCTTCCCTGACCTTCACTGTCTCCCAGAGTTTGCTCAGATTCATGTCCATTGAGTCAGTGATGCTATCTAACCTCGTGGGAAGGGAGAAACGGATAGAGCTGTCTACACTACAACCTGTCACATTTGTGGAGCCAGCCCCCGGATGAAGGTGTGAAAAATTTCCAGTGACCTGGGGGCCCGGGGGCCCTTCCCAGTCCACGCCAAGCCCTGAAGATAATGATTGTCCTGACCCCTATGACACAGAGTTGCTCTGCCCAAGCCCGAATATTACCCAATGCAAACAGGGAGGCCTCAGTGTCTGCTTTGGGGTCTGGCCTCTCAGGCGCCACCTGGTATCCCGAGAGACTGACCCATACCAAGGGGTCAGCAGCATGTGCTCTTTCGCACTGCCATCCTGTATTGTCTTGTATGACATGCAGTTTGTCTATCCCACTCCAGACAGACAATTCCATTTAGACCTTTACGAACAATGATGCTGTGAACGTTCTCGTACAGCTTTTTGGTGTATGGAGCTTCTCCCTTCTGTTGGGTATACACCAGTGGGGGCACCCTGGGTCAGAGGATGTTTGAGCATTTAGCTTCAATGCACACTAGCAAGCAGTTTTCTAAACTTGACCGTAGACCTTACTCGTCAGCAGTGTTAGGTAGCATAAGTCTCCACAGCCTGTGATGTTCAGCCGTTCAGGTGAGGAAAGGGGTATGGAGCCTCCTCGCTCTGGTCTTATCCGGCCTGTCCCTGGTGACTGATGGTGCTGACAGCTTTTCACATTTATTGGCTATCTGGGTAACCTTTAAAGGTGCCTTTTCAAATCATTCACTCATTTATTTAAAACTGGGTAATCAAACCTGTGTCCATTAACAGATGAACGGACGAAGATGTGGTATATGATCCACACTGGAATACTACTCAAAAAATGAAAGTTTGCAACAACATAAAGGCACTTGGAGAGTTTATGCTAAGTGAAATAAGTCAGACAAAGACAGAAGTACTGTGTTATCCCTTACACGTGGAATCTAAAAAATAAAACAGACTAGCGGATATAACAAAACAGAGTGGCAGATACAGAGAACAAACCAGTGGTTACCAGTGGGGGAGGGGAGGGATGGGGTAGGGGATTAAAGGCACAGACTATTAGGCATGAGACAAGCTACAAGAATATACTATGCAGCACAGGGATAAAACCAATAGTCTATAATAACTATAAAACTCACACGGATGTGAGAGTTGGTCCATAAAGAAGGCTGAGCAACAGAGAATTGCTGCTTTTGAACTGTGGTGTTGGAGAAGACTCTTGAGGTCCCTTAGACTGCAAGGAGATCCAACCAGTCCATCCTAAAGGAGATCAGTCCTGGGTGTTCATTGGAGGGACTGATGCTAAAGCTGAAACTCCAGTACTGTGGCCACCTGATGTGAAGAGCTGACTCACTGGAAAACACCCTGATGTTGGGAAAGATTGAAGGCAGGAGGAGGAGGGGATGACAGAGGCTGAGATGGTTGGATGGCATCACTGACTCGATGGACATGAGTTTGAGCAGGCTCTGAGAGTCGGTGATGGACAGGGAGGCCTGGCGTGCTGCAGCCTACGGAGCTGCAGAGTCAGATGTGACTGAGCAACTGAACTGAGCTGAGCTGAAAACTTACACTAGCAGCAAGAAGTTGTCATAGCAAAAGGATATGACACATCAGAGTCAGCCAAAAGAAGCCTGGCATCAGGCGTGGTCTGAGAGGGTCTCCCAAGGGGAATCTCCGCCCTCCCACTGTCCTCAAAGTGGCTGACTCTCCTAGCGCATCCACGTGTGACCTGACTCTGGGTGGCCAATCAGGGAGTTTCCCTGAGCATCAGGCCCCTTTGCATTGGGATTAGACTGATCCAATCATCGCCCACGTGGTGGTACCCATCTCCAGTCCCCTTCCCTTTCCAGAGGTCCAGTTGATAACACTGCCCTTCTCCAGGGCTCCGACTGGCAAGTCCCTATTCCAAGCCCACAGTTGGGGTTTCCCGTGTGACCAGCCCCACTCAGAGTTGCCACATTAGCACAAACCATCAGACACGGTCAGCACCCAGCTCTGTAGGATGCTTGGACCCAGCTAATGGGAACTTCTCAGGCTTCCTGCCTTCCTCAGAGGCTCAGGTGTCCCCGCCTCAAACCCTGCCCCAAGGGCAGAGAACACTGTCGGCCAAGGGATGGGGGCCTGCTGGCGGGGATGTCCTCCCTGGTCCTGGCAGTATCCTTCCCTGGATCAGCGGCATCAGTGGACCGTGCTTCCTTACCCTGAGCTGGCTGCGTGAGTCATTGAGCAGCCCCTTAGGTGTGGGGAGTGGGGGTATGATGGGCTGGAACAAGCCTCATTAACCTAAGCTGTTCCTCTTCCCTTGATTTTGGCTAGTCTGTTCCCCATCCCCATGGGGGAGAGGAGCTGCTCACAGGTGGCCACAGACACCCTGCTGTTCCCCCCTGGGGTCTGCTGTGCAGCGGCTTGAGGCTGTAGCTTTACTCCAGGTGACCCTGCCTCCTTCGCCAGGGGTTGCAGCTCTCACACCTTATCTGCCTGGACTTCTGGGCCCAGGTTGTGGTTCCAGGAGGGAGAGGCCCCCAGACACTGGCGACAGTGGCCAACGTGGGCTCAGGTACCCAGCAGAGGCATGGGTTGGGGCTGCCGTCCCTCCATGGGCACTGATCCCTGTTGCCCAGACGGCAGATAGCCCTCGGGTTGGCTCTAGATCCTGTGGCTGAGTGGACAGGACTGAAGGTGTCCCCTTCAGTGTAGACAGTGAGCAGTGGTCAGAGTTGGTGGGAGTGGGTCTGTGTGGGGACTGGCACAGGATCGGTGCTAGGCCCAAGGTCCCCTCCCGTTGACTGCACTGGCCTCACTGCTCCCAGGAACCTGGCCAGCTGGCCATTAGGGGGTGGAAATTCTCCCCGTGGGAGTTTTGAAAAAGCTGGCAATTCTTTTTAGAAAAGCCCAAGAAAAGCTTGTTGGCAGAGGAAGATAGGAGAGTTTCGTTTTATGGCCAGCTCTGTGATGCTGGTAAGCACCAGGGGCTGTGCCCAGAGAGGCTTTGACTTTGGCCTCAAAGGAAGTGGAGCCCGGCCACCCACAGCTGTCCATGGGGTCAGGCAGCCAGAGGGCCAGGTGGGCTTCAGAATGGCCTTGTCTCTGGGGAGAAGCCTGGCAGACACACGCCCCTCCAGCAATGCAGGCACCGCATACTGAGCCACCCACTCACGCACAGATGCTGCCATGTAAGCACCACGCACACCCACACACGCCCACATTTCAGGCCCGCTCCAGCCGTGCTGGGGCCGCAGCTGGAGCGTGGGTGAAGCAGACATGGGGGCACAGCCCTCAGAAGTGCCAGATGAAGAGGGGCTTCTCCTCTCAGGAGGTGTGCCTTTCGTTCCGACCTGAGGTTGGTGCAGGAGCCAGGTCCCCGGTGCTCCTGGCTGGAGGGCGACCAGTCGGTGTGCGTGCGGGTCCTGTCTTGTCGTCGGCTTCTTCAAGGCCTCCTGAGTCCTGAGAGCCAAGGCCAGCTGGCAGCTGGCAGGAGGGGGTGGGAGGGAGGTCTCACGTCCGCACAGGTTAGGGTGGGGCTTCTGGAGCATTCCAGGCTCCTGCAGCTCCCAACTTCTGGGCTCTAAGCTCGGGCCGCCCGGGTGTGGCTGGAAACCTCACTTTGTGCTCCAGCCCTGGCCTGCTCCAGGTGCTGGCGCTCCTCAGGCAAACAGTGGGCTCCCCACCTGCCCAGCCCCAGGCACCCTGTGGACTGCAGCTGGACCCTCAGACGGCTACTCCCCCAGAAGTGTTGCACGTCCATCCAGGAAGCCCCTGCCCCAACCCGTGTCAGTATCTGGGCACCTTCCTCCTCCTGCCTGACTCACCCACTTGACTTCTGTTTATTATTATTTTAAAAAGTACTTCTTTCCAACAGCTCTCCCGCACTCGAAGGAGTTTTATTTAAACTCTTGAAATGTATTTACTTTTGGCCTCACTTCTGGTGGAGATGGCTTCACGTGGAAACTGAGATCTGGAGCTCTGAGGGCCGTGGCACGCCCATCTCAGGGCGCGCCGGGTGACGACCGCCCAGCAGGGGTGGTCAGGAGGCTGAGCCCCAGCACTGGCCCATCTGCTCAGAGGAGAGCCTTTGAGCCGTGTCTGTGAAGCCCACCAAGTACAGAGCCGTGGGCTTGTGGAGGACAGATGTTCAGACTAAATGACTCAGAGCCCACAGCCTAGAAAAGCACCTTTTCAAGGACATGAGACAGGTTATGGCTCTTCCACAGGAAGGACACTCTGAAGCAGGCCTGTGTAGCTTGGCGCAGGCTTCAGTGCTGTGGGGCTGCGTCTTGTCCTCCCACCCTCGGACGCTGTGAGATGGCTCTGCGGCTCCAGCCAGTAGAAGTCTGGGCACACATGGCTGGGCCTCCAGGTGGCTTGAGCCAGCCACCATGGAACCCTCCTCACCTGGTGCCCGCTTTCCTTTGCCAGTTCCACGTGCCCTGGGTTCTCGGCCTGTTCATTCAGGGCCTGCAGTCACGTGAAGACAACGAGGGCTGGACCTGTCCTCTGAACCTCTAAGATGATCACTCCAGTCTCCTGGGGCTCTCTGGCCCACCTGAGACCTGAGTGGATGGGCAGTGTCCTGGGGAGATTTCAGGGCCTGAGAGGCATGCCTCCCCTCTCCTCCTATCATTGCCCCTCCCTCACTCTGCTCCAGGTGGCTAGAGACAGAAAGTGTTTGGTGCAAGGGCAAGGAGTAGATTGTACATAAAGCCCTAAGAGAGGCATTTATAGGTCACTACTTCCTGCTTGCCACTTTGTGTGTATTCCTTACTTTTGTTCATGGCATCTTGGAAGGACAGTGGAACCATCCCATTCTGCAGGTGCAGAAACTGAGGCCCTGAGCACCTTGGAGTCATGGCTGGTGAGAAAGAGAAAATGCCTTGAGAGTTCAATACCTGCCAGGTGACAGGGGCTGACACAGAGGGCACCCCGTCCCTGAAGGAGGCACCCAGGAGTGGGTCCCCCTGGGGCCCTGAGAACCGCCCCCCGCCCCCCACCAATGTATCCAGGGCCCCATGTACGCTTCTGCAGAGCTGTTTCAACAAGACTCCCCTCCTCCACTGAGTTCTACATCCCAGTTCAGAGGCCTGTCCCCCAGCCAGCAAGGCTGGCTACATGTGTCCCACAGGAAGCTGGTCCCCGTCATCGCCCAGTGGCCCGGGCATTCCAGGGGCCCCCGGGGATGCTGCCCTGGGTCTCCCAGGCAGGCTGCCTTCGCACAAGTGCTTGGAGGCCATCTCTCGTACGTGACTGCCCGCGTGTGCACAGGCCTGGCCGTGTGTGGGCGTGTGCCCGGGGATCAGCAGCAATGCTGTGCGGACTTGTCGTCTGAAACAAGCCAGCAGGCAGAGACGTCAGAGCCGTGGCAGCGCCTGCCTGGTTGGGGCTGAACAATGCTGCTTTTTATAGCCCGACAGCCTGTGAGTGGCAGGAGCTGGGAGCGGCAGTAACGTGCCGTCCCCCTGCCATCGTGGGAGAGACGCCGGGGCAGAGGGTGCTGACGTCTGCGGGCCTCCCTCCCCGGAGCCTGGGGTCCTGGTGGTGGGGGGAGGGGGGGGGCTGCACANACCAATGTATCCAGGGCCCCATGTACGCTTCTGCAGAGCTGTTTCAACAAGACTCCCCTCCTCCACTGAGTTCTACATCCCAGTTCAGAGGCCTGTCCCCCAGCCAGCAAGGCTGGCTACATGTGTCCCACAGGAAGCTGGTCCCCGTCATCGCCCAGTGGCCCGGGCATTCCAGGGGCCCCCGGGGATGCTGCCCTGGGTCTCCCAGGCAGGCTGCCTTCGCACAAGTGCTTGGAGGCCATCTCTCGTACGTGACTGCCCGCGTGTGCACAGGCCTGGCCGTGTGTGGGCGTGTGCCCGGGGATCAGCAGCAATGCTGTGCGGACTTGTCGTCTGAAACAAGCCAGCAGGCAGAGACGTCAGAGCCGTGGCAGCGCCTGCCTGGTTGGGGCTGAACAATGCTGCTTTTTATAGCCCGACAGCCTGTGAGTGGCAGGAGCTGGGAGCGGCAGTAACGTGCCGTCCCCCTGCCATCGTGGGAGAGACGCCGGGGCAGAGGGTGCTGACGTCTGCGGGCCTCCCTCCCCGGAGCCTGGGGTCCTGGTGGTAGGGGGAGGGGGGGGGCGGGTGGAGGAGCTGCTCTCAGGAGCCCCGTCACTCTGCCATCAGATTCTCAGCTGCTCGGCTTATTTTCAGGCCTGACAGCTGGGGACGCTGGGAGCTTCAGGACACGAGGCAAATTAGTGTCAAGGGTGCCGTTTGCCTCCATTTTCCTCCCGGAGTGGACTCATTAGGAAGTGAATTTGGCCTTGTCGCTGGGGAAATAGAAACCAAGCAGGAACCACGGGACTCGGGGGACTCACTGCATAACATGGGCGGTCCCCAGTTAGAGACAGCCTGTGGGGAGAGAACGGCTGAGGGCTGGGGTTCATCAGAGCCCCTAGCCCACGTGGCCCACTCGGGGCCTTCTGGGGGACATTGGCGGGGGAACGCTGCGTGGTGGACACAGGCTCTCCCGGGAGGCACCCTGGCAGCGGCGGAGCTGAGTCCCTGCTCTCGGTCGGGCCGGCCTCCACGCTCACTCAGGGCAGGCGGGTCTGGCATCAGCAGGAGGAACCTCCCTCCAGGTGCCTGTGTGGGGTAGTCCCCGTACCTGGTTCTGGTTTGGACTCAGAGCCACGGGTGCACTGAGTCATCCGCGTGCTGGACTCGGGGCTCTGACCACATGCAGGCTTCCCTCTCTCCAGCAGTCTCTGCCTCCTGGGGCCCTTCCCACGCGCCCAGCTGGCACCTGGCCCCAGAGCCGGGGAGGGTGGCACTCCCTTGGCTGCTCCCACGGGTCAGTGGACATGAATGCCCCTTGATGTCATCGTTTCCCCTTTCACATCACCTGCCAGGGCGCGGTCCCCCTAGCGACACAGTGGGCTCCGCATGGCTGGAGTGTGCCCCCTCCCCACATGCCTGCCAGAGTGGCTCTGCTGGCCCCACTGGGGACACTGGGCTCTCTGGGCCCCACTCTGGCAGCTGGGAGCCTCTCTTTAGTGCCCCTTGGCAGATGCCCATGGCCTGCCATCTGAGGGGTCCCTGAGAACCCACGCTGCACAGTGATGACAGAGTCAGTCCAGTGTCCGTGCCACATGCTCACACCCCGCGTCTGAGGGCCGGGCGGCAGGGTGTGTGTGCGTGTGTGCGTGTGTGCGTCCCAGCCTTTGCCTACCCGAAAATACGTTATTGTATTTAATCCGACTTTGATCATTTCCTGCAGCGGTATTTTGTCGAGATCACAGTTTTGGGTCATTGATTATAATCTGTGTATCTGCCATTTCCTGAACTGCTCTGGGTGGTCCATGGGAAACGCTGGGATGGACTCAACTCTGAGGAGCTCAAGTTCTTTATGATTTTGCCAACTGTCCGTCATCCGTGACTCCCACACTCCCCTGAACCAGACAGAGTTCCACTGAGAGTATTCTGAAGTTCTCCTGCAAGTTCCTCTCTACCCTGTTGTGGGGAGAGGGGCGTTCCAAGACACCAGGCTGGAAGCCCTCGGGGCTGTGCCAGGGACTCCAGAGGGAGCGCTGGGCAGCCTGCTGGGCACATCTGCACTGGGGCATCAGAAGTTTGGAAAGGTCCAGCATTTACATCACATCAGAACATCTGTTCTTCCCTTCGCTCCTGGGGGTGAGTCTGAATACAGTCCACATCCAGCAGGAAATCTGTCCTGAATAATGTTGCAAAGGGAGGGGTCAGTGAGAAGGCGAGGGTCGAGTCCCGGGTAGTGGTTACTAAACAGAGCCTTTGTCAGGCTGCTGCTTATGTATCTGGGCCCATGGCCTCAGTTTCATTCTCTATAAACAGGGTTCTGATGTGTCCTACCCAGGGGGTGTTGAGAGGATCACATAGACTCAGACTTTGACACAGGAGCTGTTGCCTCTATCCGGGAGGTTTTTTTCTGGGCTGTGCTGAGTCTTCACTGTGGGACGTGGCCATCTCTCGCTGTGGCTTACAGACTACTTGGTCCATGTGGGGTTTAGCTCCCCAGCAAGGGACTGAACCCACGTTCTCTGGGTTGAAAGGCCATTCTTAACCACTAGGATGCCCAGGGAAGTCCTCTCCATGAGGCTTTGATGTCCATGTGGCCTGGTTGCTTAGCTACCCTGCCTGGGGCTCCCAGAGGAGCTGTGTGCTTCTTCCATCACCTGCTGAGTGGAGCAGCACTGGTCTCCTCTGAGCAGTGCAGGGTTGGGGCAGGGGGGCGGCTGTGGAGCCACACCCAGTAAGCATGATCCTTGTTCCATGCTGGGAGCCCCACCGCTGTCCGGGAGGACAGGAGGGAGGAGGGGTGGATGGTGCTCCGGTCCCCATGCCCACCTGCTCACAGGGCCTTGCCTTTCCCCTGTCACACGCACATGCGGTAAGCACAAATGGGGGCCTGACCTGCCGCTAAGAGGTCAAAGGAAAAGCCCAGAAGCCAAAAAGGAACAGCCTGGGCCCTGAAGAGACCAGCCCAAACCTCTGTGGGAACTGGCAAGCAGGGACAGCTCTCCTTTTTGCAAATTAAAGCTGAAGACTCTGAAAACATGCTTAAACCATCTCTGATAGGATGACATTCCTGCTGGAGGGTTTCTGAAGAACTGGGAGAGGTGAGCAATGAAAAATTAAGGGGTGATGTAAAGCAAGGTATCTGGGATAAATTTCAGCAGAGGGGCCAGGTCACGAGGTCAGGGGCCGGATGGCGAGTGACCACCATCGATGCGGCCTCCTGCGAGGAAACGTGGGTTAGAACTAGTGAGAGTCTGCTGTGTGATTTCAATACCTTTCAGTTCAGCTTAATGCTTGGCCCCGTTTCCCTGCGGGTGTGGACCGGTCACAGACAATGAGCAGATTCCCCTTGTTCCCTCCAAGGAGCCGCACGTGCCTGGGGCTTACTTACGTCTTCGTCCTCGCTGTGTGTTCTTAGGGCAGCATCTTTCATGCTAAACTAACTTAAATTCAGACTGCTAGTTCTGGTTTGTCATTATTGTTCAGCAGCCCAGGCCTGTCCGACTCTTTGTAACCCCATGGACTGCAGAAAGCCAAACTTCCCTGTCCATCACCAACTCCCAGAGCTTGCTCAAACTCATATTCATTAAGTCAGTGATGCCATCCAGCTATCTCATCCTCTGTCGTCCCCTTCTCCTTCTGCCTTCAATCTTTCCCAGCATCAGGATCCTTTCCGATGAGTCAGTTCTTCTCATCAGGTGGCCAAAGGGTTGGAGCTTCAGCTTCAGCATCAGTCCTTCCAATGAATATTCAGGACTGATTTTCTTTAAGACTGACTGGTTTGACTTCCTTGTAGTCCAAAGGATTCTCAAGAGTCTTCTCCAACACCACAGTTCAAAACCATCAATTCTTTGGCACTCATTTTTCTTTATGGTCCAACTCTCAGATCCATACATGACTACTGGAAAAACCATAACTTTGGACGGACCTTTGTTGGCAAAGTAATGTCTCTGCTTTTTAATAGGTCTAGGTTGGTCAAAGAGCAAGCATCTTTTAATTTCATGGCTGCAGTCGCCATCTGCAGTGATTTTGAAGCCCAGGAAAATAAAGTCTCTCACTAAAACTTTGGACGGACCTTTGTTGGCAAAGTAATGTCTCTGCTTTTTAATAGGTCTAGGTTGGTCAAAGAGCAAGCATCTTTTAATTTCATGGCTGCAGTCGCCATCTGCAGTGATTTTGAAGCCCAGGAAAATAAAGTCTCTCACTATTTCCATTGTTTCCCCATCTATTTGCCACGAAGTGATGGGACCAGATGCCATGATCTTAGTTTTTTGAATGTTGAGTTTTAAGTCAGCTTTTTTACTCTCCTCTTTCACTTTCATCAAGAAGCTCTTTAGCTCCTCTTCACTTTCTGCTGTAAGGGTGGTGTCATCTGCATATCTGAGGTTGTTGATATTCTCCCAGCAGTCCTGATTCCAGCCTGTGCTTCATCCAGTATAGCATTTTGCGTGATGTATTCTGCATAGAAGTTAAATAAGCAGGGTGATAGTACACAGCCTTGACATATTCCTTTCTCAGTTTGGAACCAGTCCATTGTTTCATATCCGGTTCTGTTGCTTCTTGATTACAGATTTCTCAGAAAGCAGGTCAGGTGGTCTGGTATTCCTATCTCTTGAAGAACTTCTCACAGTTTGTTGTGATCCACACTGTCAAAGGCTTTGGCATAGTCATTAAAGCACTAAGAACAAAGCTAGTGGAGGTGATGGAATTCCCGTTGAGCTGTTTCAAATCCTGAAAGATGATGCTGTGAAAGTGCTGCACTCAATATGCCAGCAAATTTGGAGAACTCAGCAGTGGCCACAGGACTGGAAAAGGTCAGTTTTCATTCCAATTCCAAAGAAAGGCAATGCCAAAGAATGCTCAAACTACCGCACAATTGCACTCATCTCACACGCTAGTAAAGCAATGCTCAAAATTCTCCAAGCCAGGCTTCAGCAATACGTGAACCGTGAACTCCCTGATGTTCAAGCTGGTTTTAGAACAGGCAGAGGAACCAGAGATCAAATTGCCAACATCCGCTGGATCATGGAAAAAACAAGAGAGTTCCAGAAAAACATCTATTTCTGCTTGATTGACTATGCCAAAGCCTTTGACTGTGTGGATCACAATAAACTGTGGAAAATTCTGAAGGAGCTGGGAATACCAGACCACCTAACCTGCCTCTTGAGAAATCTGTATGCAGGTCAGGAAGCAACAGTTAGAACTGGACATGGAACAATGGACTGGTTCCAAATAGGAAAAGGAGTACATCAAGGCTGTATATTGTCTCCCTGCTTATTTAA